>VZQC01014038.1:654976-717108 GCA_009823505.1 Rhizomys pruinosus | reverse complement strand
AAGAAAGGAAGGAAGGAAGGAAGGAAGGAAGGAAGGAAGGAAGGAAGGAAGGAAGGAAGGAAGGAAGGAAGGAAGGAAAAAGAAAGAAAGCTTTTAAAAATGAATTTGTCACCAGTATAACCAGGTCCTCACTCTATAATAATCAAATCATCACTCTAAAAATAATAATTAAAATGAAAGAATCTATTCCAATGTCATCAACGAGGGGAAGAAATTCTCTTTGGAATGACTGGCTCATCACGATGGAGGAAGGCAATCATTCATGTTTTGCAACCAGGAATGAAATAATTGAGTCAGGCAAGGATCATGGCCAACTGCCGAGCCACGAGGTGAAAGGTTCAGGAGAGGCTGGCTGCACAGTCAAATTGTCAGCCCACAGTGGACTGGTTGGTTATAAGAGAAGTTAAGAGATCAGGTTGTCACTGCACAAACCCATGGATTAATCTCAGCCACACTGGTGTGACAGCCCATCACTCTACACTTGGTGTGGGATGAAAATCTCAACACTCCCTCAGAAGAATTATGGCTCCCAGGTTTTGTCAGACCTGATCCAACTGTGGAACTCCTCTTACTTACAGGAAGTGCAGGGTAGAGGTGAACCCTCTGAAATCTGAGGCGACAATGGTCGTGGGAGCTTCAAGTCAATATCCTGGACGAGGAGGAGGAAACGAAGGCAGAGGCTGTTGCAGACGCTAAAGAAATGGAAGACCCAGGATAGATTTGTGAACCGGGGGTCTCGGTGAAAGATATTTTAGGGGAGGATCTATGAAGGGGTTCAGTGAGTTAAAGTGCTTACCATGAAGCCTGAAAACCTGAGTGTGATCTCCAGGACCCACTAGGTAGCAGGAGAGAACCAACCTGAGTGCTGTTTTCTGGCATCCAAATGTGCACAGTGGCATTTGCCCTCCTCCCACACTATAAATAATTTAAAATTTCATTTAAAAAATTTTAAGATGTTTTAGAAGACTTACACACTAATAAACATTTGGGGTTCTTTATATTAAGTTTATAAATGATATTGTAACTGCTAGGCATTGTGGCGCACACCTTTAATCCCAGCACTCAGGAGGCAGAGGCAGGCGGATCTCTGTGAGTTCAAGGCCAGCCTGGTCTACATAGTCAGTTCCAGGCTAGCTATCTCAAAAAAAGAAAAGAAAAGAAAAAGTGATATTGTAACTGAATAAACAATTGTCTCTCTTTGTTAAGGATTCACACTGAAGTCTTCAAGGATGACATGTACTATTGACTATAAATACTACAAAAATACTTGACCCCAAACAGAAGTAGGTGCAGCCAATATGGCAAAATGTTCCAGTTGCTACAGGTAAGTGATGTGGACCTGGACCCTGTGATGTGCTTCTTCACTGTCAGCCTGGCTGGATTTGGAGTCTCCCAGGAGACTCTGAGAGGGCTTCCAGAGGTTTGGCTGAGAAGGTAAGGCCCACCATGAAGGTGGGCAGCACCGCCCCATGGTCTGGGGTTCCAAACTGAACAAAAAGGAGAAAGCAGGCTGAGCACCAGCATGCATCTCATTGTGCTTCCTGAGGAAGGACGTGGGTGACCAGCTGCCCCACACTCCTGCTGCCATGCCCCTCCTACCACATTCCTTCCCTGCCAGGATGTTACAGCCTCAAACCGCAAAGTAAAACGAATCCCTCTTTCTTTCATTTTTAGACAAAGTCTCGCTGTGTAGCTCTGGATGGCCTTGAACTCACTATGTAGACCAGGCTGGCATTGAACTCACAAAAACTGCCCACCTCTTCCTTCTGAGTGCTATGACTGCTAAGGACTGAAGGCATGCCCACCAAGCCCAGCTCAACCCTTCTCTAACCTGCTTTTGCAACAAGAAAGGTAACTGGTACAGGTGTTAACAGACAACTATTAATAATATAATTCACTCTGCTTTTCTGTAAGTTTGAAATTAGGCATAATAAAGAATAAAAACAGGGCTGGAGAGATGGCTCAGCGGTTAAGAGTACTTGACTGCTCTTGCAGAGGACCCAGGTGTGATTCCCAGCACCCATATGGCGGCTAAGAACCGTCTTTAACTCCAGTTCCAAGGGAATCCAACACCCTCTTCTGACCTCTGTGGCATTGCACGACATGGGTGCACCAACCTACATGCAGACAGTACGCTCATACACATAAAAAATAATAAATAGGAGCTGGAGAGATAGCCTATCGGTTAAGAGCACCAACTGCTCTTGCAGAGGACCCGGGTTCGATCCCCAGCACCCACATGGCAGCTAAGAACTCTCTGTAACTCCAATTCCAGGAGAACTCCAGTTCCAGGAGAATCCGACACCCTCTTCTGACCTCCATAGCATTGCATGATATGGGTGCACAGATCTACATGCATTCAGTACATTCATACACATACAAAAATAAATAAAATTTAAAATAATAATAAATAAATAGTTTAAAAAAAGAATAAAAACAGTATAGACTAAACAAGCATTCATCAAGAAAACCTCCCTCACATCAGTGGTGGTTTCTCTGATTCCCATGGTATAGAACAGGCAGAATAGACATTTGACTCTTTCCCTTAATTATAATTTTTCAAAATAATGACTTAATCTCCTATCATATTAGTCAGCTACCACTACACAGAAAATTACCACACTTAGTGCTTCAAAATGAGTATTTATTACATAATAGATTTTTGTGGTCATGGGATCTGGGGAAGTGGCTCGGTGGTGGAACACTTGTTTAGAATGCACAAGGCCCTAGATTTTATCCTACCACTGAAAAAAAATTCATTCCCAGCCAGGGTTAGCTATGGACTATGCTGCATGCCTCTATGAAGGCTGCAAGCAAAGAATCAGACTTCCTGGGTCTTATTTAAAGGCTGGACCAGGAGATGGAGAGGGCTGTGGTATTTAGGTCAGAGTTGCACCAAGGGTCCCAGCTCCTTCCTCCCTCCTCATTCCTTGGAAGCCACTGTCAATTATTTGCCATGGGAGTCTCCCAATGCAGATCAAAGCCAGAGGAGAAAGCAAGATTCCAAGATGGCAGTCACAGTCTTGCATGCCCTCATCACAGAGACAAGCCACTGGGCCAGCCTGTCTGAGGGGAGGGACCATGCAGGTGTTGACATGGGCGGGGCATTGGAGGGTCTGTCCTTTCCACTGAGGTACCTCCAATGATGATGATCCATGAGACTTATTTAGTGGGGTTAATTTTCACTATGACGGTTGGGTGTCTTGGTGCACACTTTTAATCTCAGCACTTGGGAGGCAGAGGCAGGCAGATCTCTGTGAGTTCAAGGCCAGCCTGGTCTACATAGCAAACTCCAAGCCAGGCCGGAGCTACAGGGAGACCTATGCAAAAAAAATTTTTTTTCATATAAATTAATAAAAGTTGTTCTTGGGCCAGTGAGTGGCTTGGTGGATGAGGTCAATGTTGTTACAATTCCTTTGGTGGGCTATAAACTACATCCTCTGTCCCAATGACAAACCAAGGTACAATTCCACCCAAATGCAGTTTGAGAAACCAGTGAATTTATTGGGCTTCTGTACAGAGCAATGGGTGAGGGTTTACTTACAGGAGTGTGGATGCTCCCCATACGCCTGCACCGGAAAGTGCAAGCTAGATAATGGCTTCCCCATTGCCACACTCACATACAAAGGTAAGAGATACACTCTTCCAGGCTTCCCAGCCTTATACTCTAGCCCTTCCCTCAGGCCACATGCAGTTAGGGCCACATTGCACGTCTTGGATAGGGAGGTGTGGCAGGACTCTCAGGCAAGGGTCTTGAGACTCTCCCAGCCGCTCCTTCCTTGTGGGGGTTGTCAACAGTCAACCAGCCTAGCTGTGATGATTCAGGGATGCAGGCCCAGCTGAGTTGGAAGATGGCATCTGTTGGAGGGTGGACCGGTACAACTGCCCCCTGCTGCCAAGCTGGTCACCTATGCCTGATCCCTTGGACCGCACGGTTGAAGGAGAGAACCAACTCTCAAACATTGTCTTCTGAGCTCCATGCACACCTGGGGTACACACTTGCATGCTAAATAAATGAATAAATAAGCAATAAATGTAAAACTATTTAAAATTGACTTCTTAGAGTCTGCCTGGCCTATCATGAGCTGTGAGCCCTTACCCCACTGAAAATGGTTTCTCTTTCATCAGACCAAGCCAAAGGAGGTTCTTTTATTTTCCTGAAAAATCCCAGTGATTCCAGGCCACATAGCAACTAAATAGCTTTAAAAGTGACTCTGATTTATTATACACCTCTGACTTAAACCAAGTTCTCGATTGATTGCTTGTTTGCTTGTTTGTTTGTTTGTTTGTTTGTTTGCTGTTGAGACAGAGTCTCACTGGGTGGCCCTAGCTGGCCTGAAAGTTGCTATGCTGGCCAGGCTGGAGTGGAGCTCACAGAGATCTGCCTGCCTCTACCTCCAGAGTGCTGGGACTAAAGGTAAGCACCACCACACCCAGCCCATCTTAAAAGCAGAACTGAACCAATGAGATGGATTAGCAAGGAAAGGCACTTGTTGCCAAGCCCAAGGGACCTGAGTTCAATCCCCAGGATCCACACAGTGGGAGAAGAAAATCGATCCCTATAAACTGTCCTCTGACTTCCACACATAGGCAAAGGTGTGGATGAGCCCACACATGTAGACACATAAACTAATATAAGTACTATTCAGTAGGGATTTTAGTTTTTATGAATTATGACACCTAAATATGTTCATTTGTGAAAAAGCTGTATAGCTAAGGATAAAATTCTCCTTAAGCACACATGCTTAGTCCTGTGCCCACCTTTCTTCCCCAAAGAAAGTACTGCTTGAATCAACATGTATCTTGATGGAACTCCATCTCTGCATTTATATATATATATATATATATATACAAATATATAATATAAAATATAATCTACTGTTTTATAAAGGTTTTAATTTTTCTCTTTTGCTTTTTCAGTTTCTTTATTGATGTTATCGTTGTTTGGGTTTTCCTAGTGTGCATGTGTGCATGTGTGTCTGTGTGGTACATGTATATGTACATGTAATACCACTATGTATATGGTATGGTGTATGTGTGTGTGGTCTGTGTGTATGTGATGTGTGTGTGGTATGTATGTGTGATATGATTGTATATATGGTATGTGGTGTGTGTGTGGTGTGTGTATATATGATGTGTGTGGTATATGTTTGTGTATGTATGGGTGCTATGACTCTATATGGTGTGTGCATGGTGTATGTATATGAGTATGGTATGTGCAAGGTGTGGTGTGTGCATACAGTTTGTGA
Source organism: Rhizomys pruinosus (assembly GCA_009823505.1). Taxonomy (NCBI): domain Eukaryota; kingdom Metazoa; phylum Chordata; class Mammalia; order Rodentia; family Spalacidae; genus Rhizomys; species Rhizomys pruinosus. The sequence continues at coordinate 711,859 of VZQC01014038.1, read as the reverse complement.
TGGGTGTATGGTATGTGTTTCTTGTATGTGTTGTACGTATATGTATATGGTATGTGTGTGGTATATGTATATACATATGGTATATATGTATTTGGTGTGTTGTGTATGTATGTATATGTGTGTATACTGTATGTGTATTCTATAAACATGCGTATATGCAGTGTATGTGGTCTATGTATATGTATGTATAATGTGCATGTGTGCCATATGTATACATGTATGAGAATATGCATACTCACACAATCATGTGCTCTACATGTACATGCAGAGGACAGAAGAGGATGTTGGAGGTCTTCCTCTGTGGCTCTCCACTCTACTTTTTGAGACAGGGCTGCTCGCTGTTCTGAAGCTCACCATGTCCGCTAGGCTGGCTCACAAGAGGTCATAAGACCCCCGAGGTCTGCCTGCCTCTGCCCCGCCAAGGCTGGAGCTCCCAGCATGTGTAGCTATGGCATATCTGCCATGCCTGGCTTTGATGTGGGTCCTGGGGATTTGAACTCAAGCCATTTTGCTTTCACTGAAAGTGAAAAGTGCTCTTACCCACTGAACTATCTCTCCAACCCTGATTTTTCTGGGTTGGGGGGGAAGGGGTTGAAATGGGTCTTTCTATGATGCCAAGAACAGTTTCAAACTCCTAGGCCTGAGCCTAGGATTGTTCTGCCCCAGCCTCCCAGTCACTGGAACGGCAGGGGCATGCCGCCATTTCCCTCTTAGAAGGTTTTTATATGAACATGTTACATGGCAGACATTGTTCTAAAACATTTTCCCCTTCCCACTCCACATCCAATTCATCTTAGTCCACTTTCTCTTACTTATGAAATGTCAGATTCTGGGCAACATCAGAAAAAAAAAGAGATTTGTTTAGCTCTCAGTCCTGGAAGTTCACTGAGGAGCTGGTGGCAGATGTGAGGACAGTGGAAGAAAGCAGGACTGGAGGGAGAGGCCACACGGAGGCAGAGTGAAGGGGGACAGCCAGCTTGCTTGCTTGCTTGCTTGCTTGCTTTTTTTTTGGTCTTTTTGAGACAGGGTCTCCCGTTAGTCCCTGCTGGCCTGGAGCTCGCTATGTAGACCAGGCTGGCCTTGAACTCACAGAGATCTGCGTGCCTCTGCCTCCTGAGTGCTGAGATTAAAGGTATGCACCACCACGCCCTGCTTCAATTTATAGCAGGCATCTAACAAGAGCTAACTCAGGGCCCCAGGAGAACTGCCTTAATCCCTTCCAACAGCAGGCTCCTCAGTGACCTGCACTAGGCTCCAAATCTTTATAGTGTGTGTGTGTGTGTGTGTGTGTGTGTGTGTGTGTGTGTGTGTAGAGAGAGAGAGAGAGAAGGCAGCACATGTATGGTGCTCAGAAGACAACTCTACACACATGCCTCCCACACACATGCTGTGGACAGACACATAATATCAACCAATCAATTAAATACATTTAATTTTAAAAGTATTAAAGCTTAATATTTAAGTTGCTGGCTTCAGTAAAAAAAAAATGATCAATAAATTTTAGCTTGGGATTAAGACACAATTTCCAACAATTTCTGAAGTGGCCCTGAAGCTACCCCTGCCATTTTATTTGATGTGTTTATGTGAAGCAGAGTTCTCAGCATTAATGATTATGAAATCAAAATATCAACCAATTCCAAAAAACACTGAGGAGTTCTATGTCCTATAGAATCAAATAATCAGGCAAGATTCCATTTTTTTTTTTTGTAAAAATAATCACATCATGGGTCTAGAGCCATGGCTCAGAAGTTAAGAGCAGTGGCTGCTCTTGCAGAGGATCCAGGTTGGATTCCTAGCACCCAACCCAGCTGCCGCTGAGAGCCATCCAACTCTAGCTTCAGGAGATCTGACACCCTCTTCTGACCTCCAAGGACACTGAACTACACAGGTGCACCTACCTACCTGCAAGCGTTACATTCATACACATAAAAATAAAACTAGTAAATAAAGATTTAAAAATAATCACATCATTCATTAGAATGCAAATTTGATTTCAACTTTAATAAATGGCAACATTATGTAATCATTTTCTTTATGATTTATTATCACTAAATGTTTGATTTGAACACCTATTTTATAGACCTATATATGCTGAGTCGCATAAAAAATTTCTTGGGTGAAGAGAGGTGGCAAGTGGAAACATTCAAGAAGCTCCTAAGTTAAAAAAATAAAAATAGCCAGGCACGGTGGCACACACCTTTAATCCTAGCACTTGGGAGGCAGAGGCAGGTGGATCTCTGAGTTTAAGGCCAGCCTGGTTTACAGAGTGAGTTCTAGGACAGCTGGGGCTACAGAGAGACCCTGTCTCAAAAAGACCAATAAATAAATTAACTAATTAATTAATTAATTAAAATAAATATAATAAGCCTGAAATAGTGAACAGCAGAGTCACAGCAGCCAGCAATGGACGCAGCACAAATGCCATCCACAGAGGAGCGGGGAGATAGCTTGCTGTGTTCATGCAGATGAAAGCTATTCATTCAAGAAGGACCCAAAGCTGAGTGTAGGGTACACACCAGAAACCAGCCTTGGGGAGGCTGAAGCAGGAAGGTCGTGAGCTCAAGGCCATCCTGGTCAACATAGTGAGACCTTGTCTGAGACAAAGAAAGGGGTAGGATAGAGAAAAGGAGGGAGGAACAGGGAATGCTAGCACGTGCCAGTGCTCAGATGAAACCCGAAGGCATGCCAGGAAACAGGAGTACCTGAAACATGAGGACTGAAAGAGTGATGGCTGCCCAGGGCCTGTGGGGAGAGGAGGTGGGGAGCTGCTGATTGGTGGGTGGTCTACAACATTGACGCATTTAAAGTGGTCAAAATTCATTTCATGTTATAGATCTTTTACCACGATGAAAAAAGTGCATAATGGTTTCCTATGAGTTTGCATTAGTTAAAATCCTCTACAGGCTTCCATCTCATTCTAACTCTCCAAATTCCCTAACATGAACCACACCCCCCTACACACACACACACACACACACACACACACACACACACACACAGCTTTTGTCTTTTCTCTTGTTCCTGTACTCTTGTCCTCTCCAAACACACTGGTCTCCTGACTGCCATGCAAGCACACCAGGCATGCTCCATACCCCAAGGCCTTCAAGCTTGCTCAGTCCGTACTTGTCCAAGAGCTCAGCAGGGCTGGCTTCCTCCACACCAGGAGCTCCTCACTATGGAGTTCCTCTCATCACACTATTTAGAATTCGTGCATCTCCCATCTCCCGTGGCCTGCATTCCCACCAGCAGTCACTACTTTCTAGAAGCTTACTTGTGTATACCTAATGGGTGCTCAACAATATTTGTTGAGTTAATGAATGCAGTGTCACCTGATTTTTTTCCCTCATTGGTAAATTGTGATTCTATCTCCTTTTATAGTACACACAGTGCCCATCAGTTTGAAAGCCACAGAACAGGGTGGGCAAGATGGCTCAGCAGGTAAAGGTGCCTGCTACCAAGCCTGACTATTTAAGTTCAGTCACTGGGCCCCACATGGTGGGAAAGATAGAAGCGACTCCTGCAAGTTGTCCTCTAGACCCCACACGAGCACAATGACATACATGGCCCCCCAAATAAAAAAGTTAAATGTAATAAAAATGTAAGGATATGTCGTCATCCCTCCCCACGCCTCCACACACCAGGATCTTCTCAGTTAGTAGCAAATTAGAGCATTTTAGGTCTCCAAGGCTCCTGATCTTTGTCAAGTTTCCTGGATGCAACTGAAGCCTTCCAGAGTGACGTTGCCCAGTCCTTTCTCACAGCATCCTCTTTCCCAGGCCAAGGCCCCGTGAGCCTGGCCAGTGGGCAGAAAGAAATGGGCAGCCGGGTGCTCAGGGTGGCCAAGTACGTGTGGAGTGCCAGCCTGGCTATGCCCTGTGTGATCCTGGGGCTTGTGGTTGCATTTCTGGGAACCGAAGGCAAACTGCCAGGCTTGGCAGGGGCAGGATCGCCAACTGGGAGGACAAAGGAAAAACTTAGGTGGAGGAGGCCCCATCCTCAAATGCCCCTAGGGCAAAATTAAGAAGTTAAGAAATATCACATTTAGTCAGGAAGGGGGGCGCCCACAGGGACCTGAGACCCCACCCATCTGCCTCCAGCACCAGGCTAAGCAGAAGAGGACCCCCATGTCCCCTGGCTTTTCTAATTGTTTGTTTCTAAAGAATCAGGAAATTGGCGTTCCTGACTTTTAAGCATTGATTCTAAAATGTAAAAAAATGTCAGGTGATCTGATAAAACATTTGAAAACTGGACCACTCCTATCCCTGACTCATAGCTTCAAGGCAGAGGCCTGTGTCCCCACACTGGGGCTAAATCACATTTCAGTGTGGACTTCAGTCTGGTTTGGGGGCTTTGCCACTGTGGGGCAAGTTCCTTGACACCTCCAGGTCTGTTTCTTCATCTGTAAAATAACCTGTGAAACCATAATATAACCTGCCTTGGAAGACTATTGGGGAAGATGAAGACTTAGCCTGCAGTATTGGGCATCAAGGGTAGTAGGGGTGGGTTACAATAGCAAGGTCCCAGGGAGATAATGGGGAGCAAATTAGATCAGAAAGGCATGTGTATACAGCATCTGATATTACAATCAGAAGTAGGGGAACTCTAAAACTTTCCATAACAAAGCCTAGAGACCTACATATAATCTGTGTGCTAGATTCCACCAACCAAGCCAGAGACCCTGTGCCTGGGGCCTCTGGCCCTGCTGGTGGGGCTGTGTCTCTGGGAGGCTGCTTAGCTCCTAAATCAGGGCTGCCAGTCTGCACTTGTCAGCTTCATGGTAGGACTGTACCGTTGCACTTGTTTACCTAAGTGTGGGGCCAGACCTCCACATCTGTCAGGATTCTATGATATATGTCTTAGCTGTCTCTCCTGACTTCCTTTTTTTCTTTGCAACTTGGGGGAGAAAAATCATCTAGGAGTCTTTCAGTTTCAAACAACAGAATCTTCAAGGTGGTCCTAGCAAAAAAAAAAAAAAAACCTGGCTCCATCTTAGCCCTTGGACTGCCCGGAAGTTCAGGGAAGTGGGGTTTTCCCTTGGCCATGGGCAGCTAAAACAGAGGTGGGCTTGCATATCTGTGACCAAGCACATGTATATGTGTGTATGCGCTTAGGGGGTCTGTCTTATGTCATTGGGATGTTGTACATACATGGTCCTCTGCGTGTACAATGGAAGAAGGAATCTCATCTCCCAAATTCATATCCTGTGAGGTTGGTTTAGGACAAAGAACTAAAACTTGAACTTGACCCAGAAAGGCTTTTTATTTTTAAAAAACAACAACAAAAATATTGTGGCCAATTTTTGAGGACCTATACCAGTAGTAGGTGCACCCTAAACTATACCACAGTTCAAATAAGTGAGCTAGATGGGTAGATGTGTGAGCAGCAATATGGATGGTTCTGGAAAGAATAAGAGGGCCAGGGAGAGCCACCATTGCCCCATGGTGTGGATGGATTATATCACTTCCATTACACGCCCACTACCTTACCAAGTATTTTATGTGTTTCCTATGGGCTCATATATGACCATATAGGTGTTGAGAAAGGTCTAGAAGAAACGCCCCAGGTGCTGATGGCTGGTTTGGGGATCTGGGAGGTAGGACTTGGAAATTTTCAGAGGAAGGAGGACGCCTTTGTACTGGCTTGCTGACAGTCGTCTAAATCACAGCGTGGGCCTTCAGACAGGTCCCCTCCCAGGAACCACACCAGTCTCTGCTGCTCCCAGACCCTCCCCGATACAGGTGGGAGCTGTGTTTCTTGTGGGTAGGAAAACCTCTGCTGCCTCCTCCTTATACACGGTGCCTGAGTTTCCCCCTCTAGGCTCTGTGCCCGCCCCTCGACCCCGGTGCCCAGCACACCTACTAGTAGGTCGTGGGTTGTAATATTCTCTAGGTTTCAACTTTGCGCTAAAAATCCCGGGGTGAGGTCAGAGAGACAGCCCGGTTCGGATCCGGGCCGGCTCCTCTCCAGTACCGCACCAGTACTTCAGTGTCCCCCGGAGGCTGGCGGGACCCTGGAGGGCGGCCACAGCCAGGCTCTGCCTCCGGCCTGGGCTCAGATTGCCTGGGTTCAGATCTGCGAGCAGCAAGACGCCGCCGTGCCCCACGCCGCCCTCTAGTCCTCAGTTTCCCCTCCTGGAGGGACAGACGCGGTGCGCTCCAGTTTCGCGGTCGCCCGGCCGTCGCACCTCGCCCCGCCCCGCCCACTCTGCTCCCGCCGCCCCGGCTCGCTGGCGCCCCTCGCCGGGTCCTCGCCCGGCTTGCCGGGTCTTCCCTCCTGTCCTCCCCTGCGTCCCCAGCTCTCGGGGTTCCCGGGTCCTCGCGGTGGCGATCGCGGCGGCCGCCGGCACCCCAGCACCCTCGGGTGGGAAACTGAGGCCGGCGGTCGGCGCGCGGCCCGGGGCGGGGACGCGGGACCGGGTCTCAGGGCGCGCGCGGGTCGCGCTCGTACCTGCTCCTTCGGGGGTCTGCTCGTGCCGCGATGCCGCGGCGGTGGCGGCGGCAGAGTGGCGGTGGCGTTGGGTCTCCGGGAGAGCTCGGCTGCTGGAGGCGGAGGGAGCGGGCGGAGGGCGGAGACCGTGCCGGAGCTCGTGCGGGCGGAGCCTGCTGCTGGTCAGCCCGAGACCTGCTCGGTCCCGGCACCTCATCTCACCTCCCAAGCTCCAGGCCAGCACCCACACGCCACCTTGGCCTCTGCACGCGCGACGTTCCCTGCACCCCACGGCACCCCACAACCCTCTTGTGTCCTGCACTCTCCATACACATCATAGGACACATGCATGAACCTCAGTTCTGCCCCGCGCGTGGATATGGCCAGCTCACACACCTCGATACACCGCCTGTCACGTCCCTGTCCACGGAGGCACAAATTGGGCCTTCAGAGAAGCGGGAGCTGCTGATCTGTCCAGAACTTTCTTGCACCCGAACTGGGAACTCCGGATCTCCTTACATTCCCCACACCTTAGCCTCCTTTCCAAGGTCACTTTTAGTTGGAAGTAATGCCCTATAGGCTCTGCTTCTGCGGTAAACATCCAACTGCCTACCTGGCGGTTTGGGTTTCTGGGTCTTTCCCAGTAAGCTCATGACGCTTATGGTCTAGCCTGAGATAACTACCAATCACTCCTGTACTACGGGCAGAACATGGCTTGCCTTGTCCAGATTGGATTTGACTGGAAAAGAGAGAGCATGTTTAAGAGGCGATTGGAACTCTGTTTTCAGGAATTGATTAACTCACAGACTCTGTTAATGGACTGACGGTCATCTTCAGACTGGGTCTGCTTTTATAGGCAGTTTTGCTTAGGTCTCCCTGGAGCTCCTGGGTCCCAGCACTGCTTTGGGACTCTGGCAGCAAGAAGGACATCACCAGGTGCAGGATCTCTTGACCTTGGACCAGAGCTGCACAAGCCAAAACAAACTCTTCTTCTAACTTATCCAGCTTCTGGTATTGTATTCATAACAGAAGACCGACTATGGACAGCTGCTTCTTGTAATGGTTGGGGCTTTCTCTTCATTCCACCTTCTCTTTCAGCTAGGTCAAGGTTACACAGTGTGCTAACCTTTCAGCTGCTTTCTTTCCAGTAAACCACAGCGTTTCATTTCATACATAGTTAGGCATGGATGGGCCCGACACAGGGGTTCTCCAAGCTTGCATTACAGGAATCATTACACTTTTATTTTTTATTTATATTATATATTATTATTAATTATATTATATATTTTGGTCTTTTCGAGACAGGGTCTCCCTGTAGCCCCAGCTGTCTTGGAACATCACTCTGGTAGAACCGTGCTAGGCTTGAACTCACAAAGATTCTGCCTGCCTCTGCCTTCCAAGTGCTAGATTAAAGGCGTGCCGCCACCACCCCGGCTCATTTACACTTTTAAAAATGATTTGCATCTGTGGGTCATACCTACTGCAACCTTTGAGATGAGAATTAACACACCCCTGGATGTGGTGGTGCATGCACTGGAAGAGGGGGAAGAAGACCTAAATGGCTGAGGAGACGGCTCAGGGAACAAAGTCCTTGCTATGGAAGCAGAAGGAACTGAGTTTGGATGCTCAGCACCCTTGTAAAAGTGGGCATGGTGACATGTGCCTATATCCTGGTGCTGGGAGGCCTGACAGGTGGATTCTGGGGGCTCTCTGGCCTGAGAGATGAGCCCCAATAGCAAGCTGCAGATTCAGTACGAGACCCTGTGTCAGAACATAAGGCACTGAGTGATAGAAGACACTGGAGCTCCCACAGCACAATGCAGTCGAGCATACCTGCTCCCTGCAAAATGAAATAAATGACAAGGAAAATAGTTCCAAAGTCATCACATGGTAACAAGAAGTCCCTTATGTACTGGCATAAATAAAATGCTTTTACAAAAAAATACTTCCAGACACAACAATAAAAAGACACTGTGTAGGCAAGGTATGGTGAACATGCCTTTAATCCCAGCACTCGAGAGGCAGAAGCAGGTGGACTCTGTGAGTTCAAGGCCAGCCTGATCTCCATAATGAGTTCCAGACAGCTGGGGCTACAGGAGAGACCATATCTCAAAAAGACCAAAAAAAGAAATAAGGCCACTGTTGTAGAATATTTGGGAACCCTTTGATGCCTGGCCTAACAGACACTTGGACAGCCTGTGTGCTTTTGTATCTGGGCTATTGCCACAGGTTGTTTCAGTGACAGAGTCTCGCTTTGTATAATGTGACTCTCTGCATGGCTCGAAGATGGTCTGTCCCCCCTGAAACTCACACCAGAGTTGAGTCCCCACTGCTGGGTGTAGACAGGGTGCCATTCCACCTGCTTAATCTGACCCTGGTGTTTAGAGGCAGGGCCTTTGGGAAGTGATTAGGATTCAGCACAGGGTGGAGCCCACGATTGAAAACTTGTAGCTTTATAAGGAGAGTGGGTTGGGCATGGTGTGTGCAAAGCCTGTAGTCCTGGCATCATCCCAGGAGCTGAGACAGGAAGATTGTGTTTGAGGCCAGCACGGGCTACCCATCAAGATCCTGTATTATTGTGTGCGTGTGTGTACATGTGTGTGCACAGACCACAGTGCACATGTAGATTCGAGAAGACAACGTAAGGAGTCAGTTCTCTCCTGGCACCATGTGGGTCCTGCTCTGGTCGTCAGGCTGGGGTCATCAGGCTGAGGTCGCCAGGCTCGGGTCGTCAGGCTCAGGTCGTCAGGCTCAGGTCAATGCTTAGTACCTGCTGAGCTGTCTCACCCAGCCCCACGCTTGCTGTTTGTAGGAGACCATTGCCATAAGAATGGCAACAGCATCTTGGCATCATCACGAACATGAGTTTGGCCCCTTATCCCTTTTGAAAGGGTCTTTGAAAATGATTCCTAAAAAAAAAAAAAAGCCAGGCATGGGTGGTGCATGCCTTTAATCCTAGCAACTTGGGAGGCAGAGGCAGGTGATCCTGTGGATTCAAGCCAGCCTGTCTACAGAGTGAGTTCAAGGCTGGTCTACATAGTGACAGCTGGGCTACAGGGAGACCCTGTCTCGAAAAGACCAAAAAAAAAAAAAAAAGAAAAAGAAAACGACTCCTGTGTCAGCGTATTCAGATTTTTAATTTTTTAAAATTTATTTATATTGTATGTGTATGAATGTATGTGTCTGTGAGGTTTGTGCACCCGTGTGTGCAAGGCCACGAAGGTCAGAAGAGGGTGTCGGATTTTCCCTGGAACTGGAGTTAAAGACGTTCGCGCTTCCATGTGGGTGCTGGGATATGAACTCGGGTCCTATGTAAAGAGCATTGGCACTCTTAACCACTAGGCCATCTCTCCAGCCAGCCCCATAGTGTATTCAGACCCCATGAAATGGTTGGTATCTATCATTCACCTACAAAATGGCCATTCTATATATCTGAACCCAAAATGAGTTGTGTGTGTGTGTGGTGTGTGTGTATGTGTGTGTGTGTATTTTCCTTCTGACCAGGCCCTGTTGAGGGGTGTTGTCAGAATGAATCCATGTGGGCCTGCGTTGCCATGGGCAGCTTTGGACAATGGATACTTTTTGTGAGCTGATTTTTAATGAGGAGAGATTACAGTTTGGAGGTGAACTCCAGATTACCTGATGTCAGGCTGACCATGTGTGTCCATGTGTGTATATGTGTTTATGTGTGTGTGTGTGCAGGTGCACAAGTGGTGTGGAAACCAGAGGTGTCCTCCTCTATTACTTCCCCCTCATGTTTTGTGACCGAGTTCCTCACTGAGCTTGAGCGACTGACAGGCCAGTGAGCTCTGAGGAACCACCTGCTTCGCTTTCCAGGGCTGGATTATCGATGCACAGTTCCCCACCTGTCCTTTAAAATGTGGTCTGGGATCCAAGCTCAGGTCCTCATGCTTGTTATAACAAGCATTTTACAGCCACAGAGTCATCTCCCCAGTCCCTGGGCATACACACACACACACACACACACACAACCACGCAACAACACACACACACACTCAAAGCACCCACATCATTTTAGCCAGTGTTTTTTTTTTTTGTCTTTTTGAAACAGGGTCCCGTGCACCCCCGCTGTCCTGGAACTCACTGCTAGACCAGGCTGGCTTGAACTCACAGAGATCCGCCTGACTCTGCCTCCCAAGTACTAGGATTAAAGCGTGTTGCTACCAGGCTTCTGCATATAGCCAGGGTTTTTATTCAATGATCTATTGTCAGTTTTGTTTGTTTGTTTAGAATACATTTTTTTCCTAGATGAAGATTTGTGGCTGAGTTATGGGGCGAGTTTATTTCTGGATGGATCCGTGACTGCGTCTGGGAGGGCTCTCTGTCAGCAGAAGCCCAGCAGCTGAGCACTCAGTACCATTTCGGAAGGGCAGCTCCCCTGCTTCCTGAAATAACTCAAGGAGATGATTCCCTAGGAAAGGGAATCCAAGGTCAGCAATGTGACATGAGCCCTGGACAGGGCAATGTAAACAACACTCTGCACAACAGACAAGCTAAATGTTTTTTTCAGGGGCAGAGGGTGGCACTAAGCACCCACTTATTGGACTTCAGGTGACAGCACCTGATTTAGGTCTGGGCTCTCCACCCATTTCACTTCTGATCTATGGGTTATTTATTTATTTATTTTATTTTTTTTTTTTTAAGCTTTTTTAATTTAAACTTACTTTTGTTGTTGTTGTTTTTTTTTTTTTTGAGACAGGGTCTCCCTTTAGTCCCCCAGCTGGCCTGGAACTCCCTCTGTAGACCAAGCCGGTCTTGAACTCACAGAGATCCACCTGCCTCTGCCTCCTGAGCACCCAGCACTAAAGACAGTTCTTAGCCACCATGTGGGTGCTGGGAATCAAACCCTGGTCCTCTGCAAGAACAGTCAGTGCTCTAACCACTGAGCCATCTCTCCAGCCCCCTGATCTATGTTTTGAACTTGTGGGGGGCTGCAATTGCTGAGCTAGAGTTGATATGGCCTAGGTGTAGCAATCGGGACCTCATATCTCCTTAGAGGAGGCACGATCGATCCAAGTTACGTTAGCTGTAGTTATGTTCTCTATAGAGACTTTTTCTTGCGCTCTCAGGGAGTCTTTTTGGCTTAGGATTTGGTTAGATGTGGAGCTGCAGCTAAGAGGCTGTATAAGAGTACATGCTGGGGCTGGAGAGATGGTTTAAAGGTGTTTGCCATCAAGCCCAGGGCCCTGAGTTCAATCCCCCGGACCTACATGGTGGAAGGACAGAACTGACTCCTACAAGTTGTCCTCTGACCTCCACACCTATGCTATGGCATGCATGCACACACGTGCGCGCGCGCGTGCGCACACACACACACACACACACACACATACACACAGAATAAATAAATGTTAAAGGCGGAAAAAGAATAGATGCTGGGGGGTTGAGTGTGTGGCTTGGTAGTAAGCATTTGTCTAGCATGCTAGTAGCCCTGGGTTCAAGCCTCGGCACTGCAAAACATAAACCAGGCCTGGAGTGGGGGTAGAGCACCTACTTAGAAACATGACACAAAGAAGCAAGGTCCTGGCATTAGCATCCGACCCCTTCTAACCACACCTGACGTTAGCCTTCCCTCTGGACATTTCAAGCACACAGGGCCATGTTTTTTTTTTTTTTTTTTTTTTTTTTTTTTTTTTTTTTTTTTTTTTTTTTTTTTTTTTTTTTATTTTATTTTTGCTAGGACCACCTTGAAGATTCTGTTGTTTTGAAACTGAAAGACTCCTAGATGATTTTTCTTCCCTCCTTCCCCCAAGTTGCAAAGAAAAAAAGGAAGTCAGGAGAGACAGCTAAGACATATATCATAGAATCCTGACAGATGTGGAGGTCTGGCCCCACACTTAGGTAAACAAGTGCAACGGTACAGTCCTACCATGAAGCTGACAAGTGCAGACTGGCACCCCTGATTTAGGAGCTAAGCAGCCTCCCAGAGACACAGCCCCACCAGCAGGGCCGAGCCCCAGGCAACGGGTCTCTGGCTTGGTTGGTGGAATCTAGCACACAGATTATATGTAGGTCTCTAGGCTTTGTTATGGAAAGTTTTAGAGTTCCCCTACTTCTGATTGTAATATCAGATGCTGTATACACATGCCTTTCTGATCTAATTTGCTCCCCATTATCTCCCTGGGACCTTGCTATTGTAACCCACCCCTACTACCATTGATGCCCAATACTGCAGGCTAAGTCTTCATCTTCCCCAATAGTCTTCCAAGGCAGGTTATATTATGGTTTCACCAGGTCTATATTTACAGATGAAGAAACAGACATGGAGTGTCAAGGAACATGCCCCACATGGCAAGCCCCAAACCAGACTGAAGTTCCACACTGAAATGGTGATTTCAAGCCCCACGTGTGGGGACACAGGCCCCCTCTGCCTTGAAGCTATGAGTCACGGGATAGGAGTGTCCACGTCTTTCAATGTATTTATCAATCACCGGTGACATTTTTTTACATTTTAGAATCAATGCTTAAAAGTCAGGAACGCCAATTTCCTGATTCTTTAGAAACAAACAATTAGAAAAGCCACGGGGACATTGGGGGTCCCTTCTGCTTAGCCTGGTCTGGAGGCAGATGGGTGAAGGTCTCAGGTCCCTGTGCGGCGCCCCCTTCCTGACTAAATTGATAATTTCTTAACTTCTTAATTTTGCACCTAGGGAGCATTTGAGGAAGGGGCCTCCTCCCACCTAAGTTTTTCCTTTAGTCCTGCCCAGTTGGCGATCCTGCCCCTGCCAAGCCTGGCAGTTTGCCTTCGGTTCCCAGAAATGCAACCACAAGCCCCAGGATCACACAGGGCATAGCCAGGCTGGCACTCCACACGTACTTGGCCACCCTGAGCACCCGGCTGCCCATTTCTTTCTGCCCACTGGCCAGGCTCACCGGGGCCTTGGCCTGGGAAAGAGGATGCTGTGAGAAAGGACTGGGCAACGTCACTCTGGAAGGCTTCAGTTGCATCCAGGAAACTTGACAAAGATCAGGAGCCTTGGAGACCTAAAATGCTCTAATTTGCTACTAACTGAGAAGATCCTGGTGTGTGGAGGATACGTGCAGGGGAGGGATGACGACATCATCCTTACATTTTTATTACATTTAACTTTTTTATTTGGGGGGCGAGTGCTATGTCATCTGTGCCGTGTGGGGTTAGAGACAACTGCAGAGTCCGCTTCTATATCGTTATCCCACCGGCCAGTGTGACTTCGATGGTCGGCCCCTTAGTGACGACTGACGGCGAGCGGCATTCCTACCTGCATCGAGCCATCCTGCCCACCCTGTTCTGTTGCATTTCAAACTGATGGCACTGTGTGTACTATAAAAGGATGATAGACATACACATTTACCAATGAGGGAAACAAAAATTCAGGTGACACTGCAGTCATTAACTCAACAAATATTGTTGAGCACCCATTAGGTATACACAAGTAAGCTTCTAGAAAGTAGTGACTGCTGGTGGGAATGCAGGCCACGGGAGATGGGAGATGCACGAATTCTAAATAGTGTGATGAGAGGAACTCCATAGTGAGGAGCTCCTGGTGTGGGAGGAACGCCAGCCCTGCTGAGCTCTCTTGGACAAGTACGGACTGAGCAAGCTTGAAGGCTTGGGGTACTGGAGCATGACCTGGTGTGCTTGCATGGGCAGTCAGGAGACCAGTTGTGTTTGGAGAGAGGACAAGGAGTAACAGGAAACAGGAAAAGACAAAACTGTGTGATGAAAGTGTGTGTGTGTGTGATGTGTGTGGTGTGTGTGTGTGTAGGGGGGTGTGGTGTATGTGTAGGGATTGGAGAGTTAGAATGAGATGGAAGCCTGTAGAGGATTTTAACTAATGCAAACTCATAGGAAACCATTATGCACTTTTTTCATCGTGGTAAAAGATCTATAACATGAAATGAATTTTGACCACTTTAAATGCGTCAATGTTGTAGACCACCCACCAATCAGCAGCTCCCCACCTCCTCTCCCCACAGGCCCTGGGCAGCCATCACTCTTTCAGTCCTCATGTTTCAGGTACTCCTGTTTCCTGGCATGCCTTCGGGTTTCATCTGAGCACTGGCACGTGCTAGCATTCCCTGTTCCTCCCTCCTTTTCTCTATCCTACCCCTTTCTTTGTCTCAGACAAGGTCTCACTATGCAACCCTATGTTGAACCGCAGATGGGCCTTTTGAGCTCACGACCTTGTCCTGCTTCAGCAATCACAGCCTCCCCAAGGCTGGTTTCTGGTGTGTACCCTACACTCAGCTTTGGGTCCTTCTTGAATGAATAGCTTTCATCTGCATGAACACAGCAAGCTATCTCCCCGCTCCTCTGTGGATGGCATTTGTGCTGCGTCCATTGCTGGCTGCTGTGACTCTGCTGTTCACTATTTCAGGCTTATTAGTATTTATTTTAGGTTAAGTTAATTAATTAGATTAATTGTTTATTTATATTGGTCTTTTGAGACAAAGGGTCTCTCGTAGCCCCAGCTGACCTGGAAACTCACTCTGGGGTAAAACCGCTGGCCTTTAACTCAGAAAGATCCACGCCATCATGCTCCTAAGTGCTAGGATTTAAATGTGTGTGCCACCAAAGGGGCCTGGCTATGGTTTAGTTTTTAACTTATGTGAGTCTTCTTGAATGTTTCCACTGCCACCAGTCTCTTCACCCAAAAATTTTTTATTATGCGACTCAGCTATTAAGGTCTATAAAAAATGAGGTGTTCAAAATCAAACATTTAGTGAAAATAAATCAATAAAAGAAAATGAATTAATAATGTTGCCATTTAAATTAAAGTTGAAAGAAATCAAATTTGCAATTCTAAATGAATGCTTGATTAGTTTTAAATCTGTATTTACAGTTTTATGTTTGCCTGTGTCATACTTTCCCGCTTGTAGGCGGTCGGTGCACCTGTGTCGTTTTTCCGCGTGTCCGTGGGCGGGTCAGAAGAAAGGGGTGTCAATCTCCCTGAAGCTAATTTAGGATGGCTCTTCAGCGGCAGCTGGGGTTGGTGCTAGGATCCAAGCCTGGATCCTCTGCAATAGCAGCCACTGCTCTTAACCTTCTGAGCCATGTCTCCAGACCCAGGATGTGATTATTTTTACAAAAAAAAAAATGGAACTTGCCGATTATTTGATTCTATAGAAAGACTTCATCAGTTGTGTTTTTTGGAATTGGTTGATATTTTGATTTCATAAGCATATAATAGGCCTGAGAACTCTGCTTCACTAAACACAATCAAATAAAATGGCGAGGTAAGCTTCAGGGCACTTCAGAAATTTGTTGGAGAATTGGTGCCTGTAATCCAATACTAAAATTTAATTGACATTTTTTTTTTACGGAACCACACAACTTAAATATTAAAATTTTATTGTAAATAAATGTATGTAATTGATTGGTTGATTTATGTGTCTGGTCCACAGCAATGTGTGTGGGAGGCATGTTGTAAAGTTGTCCTTCCTTCTGACACCATACATGTGCCTGCCCTGTCTCTCTCTTTCTCTACACACACACACGACACCACACACACACACACACACAGCAACCACTAGATAGAGATTTGGAGCCTAGTGCAGTCCACTGAGGGCCTGCTGGCTTGTGGGAAGGGATTAAGGCAGTTTCTCCTGGGGCCCTGAGTTTGCTCACTGTTAGATGCCTGCTAAATTGAAGCAGGGGCGGTGTTGGTGCATACTCTTTATCTCAAGCACCCAGGAGGCAGAGGCACGCAGATCTCTGTGAGTTCAAGGCCGAAGTGCTACATAGCGAAGCTCCAGCCAGCAGGGACTAAAGGGAGACCCTGTCTGCAAAAAGACCAAAAAAAAAAAAGCAAGCAAAGCAAGCAAGCAAGCTGGCTGTCCCCCTTCACTCTGCCTCCGTGTGGCCTCTCCCTCCAGTCCTGCTTTCTTCCACTGTCCTCACATCTGCCACCAGCTCCTCAGTGAACTTCCAGGCAGAGAGCTACGAAATCATCGTTTTTTTTTTTTTTCGTGGATGTTGACCAGAATTCTCTGACAGTTTCAAGTAAGAGAAAGTGGCTAAGATGAAATGGATGTGGAGGGGAAGGGGAATGTTTAGAACAATTCCTGCCATGTAACATGTTCATATAAAAACCTTCTAAGAGGGAAATGGCGGCATGCCCCTGCCGTTCCAGTGACTGGGAGGCTGGGGCAGAACAATCCTAGGCTCAGGCCTAGGAGTTTGAAACTGTTCTTGCTCATAGAAGACCCTGTCAACCCCTTGTCCCGCTCCCCCCAACCAGAAAATCAGGGTTGGAGAGATAGTTCAGAGGTAAGAGCACTTTTCACTTTCAGTGAAAGCAAAATGGCTTGATCAAATCCCAGGACCCATCTCAAAAGCCAGGCATGGCAGATATGCCATAGCTACACATGCTGGGAGCTCCAGCCTTGGCGGGGCCAAAGGCAGGCAGACCTCGGGGGTCTTATGACCTCTTGTGAGCCAGCCTAGCGGACATGGTGAGCTTCAGAACAGCGAGCAGCCCTGTCGGAAAAATAGAGTGGAGAGCACAGAGGGAAGACCTCCAACATCCTCTGTCTGTCCTCTGCATGTACATGTAGAGCACATGATTGTGTGAGTATGCATATTCTCATACATGTATACATATGGCACACATGCACATTTTTTTTATACATCATAGACATAGACCAACATACACTGCTATACGCTGTTTGAGGAATACACCTACAGTTACACAGCATATACATACATACACAAAACACACACAAACATTATACCTATGATATACATATACCACAGCCATATACCATATCCATACGTACCACCCATACAAGCACACATACCATACACCCATCCCAAACTGGTAGCCACACCCAACCCACCGTGCAACTCCATACTCTAGCCATACACCATCCCACCACCCATATCGAGTCATAGCACCATACAAGACACCAACATATAATACCCCCACAATCAATATATTAACACACACCAACACACACCCACCTACCCATAGATACAAGCATCTCACACACATACCACCCAACACATCACATAGCCCACAGACCAAAACCCACACTACACCAGAAACCCGAATACATAGTGGTATGACACGTACATATACAACATGTAACCACACAGACAACACATGCACACATGCACCACTCCAGTAGCCACCCGCAACCACCTCCCATCCTTCAAGACACTGCGAAGAATCAAAAAGAGAAAAATTAAAAAAAAAAAAAAAAAAAAAAAAAAAAAAAAAAAAAAAAATATTTTATATATTATATAATATATATTAGATATGTATATATAAAATGCAGAGATGGAGTTCCATCAAGATACATGTTGATTCAAGCAGTACTTTCTTTGGGGAAGAAAGGTGGGCACAGGACTAAGCATGTGTGCTTAAGGAGAATTTTATCCTTAGCTATACAGCTTTTTCACAAATGAACATATTTAGGTGTCATAATTCATAAAAACTAAATCCCTACGGAATAGTACTTAATTAAGTTATGTGTCGAAATGTGTGGGCTCATCCCACACCTTTGCCTATGTGTGGAAGTCAGAGGACAGTTTTACAGGAATGATTTTCTTCTCCCACGGTGGGGATTCCTGGGGATTGACTCAGTCCCTTGGGCTTGGCAACAAGTGCCTTTCCTTGCTAATCCATCTCATTGGTTCAGTTCTGCTTTTAAGATGGGCTGGGTGTGGTGGTGCTTACCTTTAGGTCCCGGCACTCGAGGCAGGGGCAGGGCAGATCTCTGTGAGCTCCACTCCAGCCTGGCCAGCATAGCAACTTTCAGCAAGCAGCTAGGGCCACCCAGTGAGACTCTGTCTCAACACAAACAAAACAAACAACAAACAGAACAAGCAAAACAAACAATCATCGAGAACTTTGGTTAATCAGAGGTTATAATACATCAGAGTCCACGTTTAAAAAGCTATTTGTGTTGCTATGTGCCTGGAATCGCTGGGATTTTTTCAGGAAAAGAAAAGAACATCCTTGGGCTTGGCGGAATGAAAGAAAACCATTTTTTCATTGGGTAAGGGCTCACAGTCATATAGTCAAGGCAGACGCTAAGAAGTCATTTTAAATATTTTTTACATTTATTGCTTATGTTTCATTTATTTAGCATGCAAATGTGTACCCCAGGTGTGCATGGAGCTCAGAAGACAATGTTTGAGAGTTGGTTCTCTCCATCCTTCAACGAAAAGAACCGTGCGGTCCAAGGGATCAGGCATAGGTGACCAGCTTGGCAGCAGGGGGCAGTTGTACCGGTCCACCCTCCAACAGATGCCATCTTCCAACTCAGCTGGGCCTGTGCCATCCCTGAATCATCACAAGGCTAGGCTGGTTGAACTGTTGACAACCCACCACAGGAAGGAGCGGGCTGGAGAGTACTGCAAGAACCCCTTGCCTGAGAGTCCTTCCACACTCCCTATCCAAGACGTTGCAATGGCCCGAAGGCTAACTGCATGTGGCCTGAGGGAAGGGCTAGAGTATAAGGCTGGGAAGCCTGGAAGAGTGTATCTCTTACCTTTGTATGTGAGTGTGGCAATGGGGAAGCCATTATCTAGCTTGCACTTTCCGGTGCAGGCGTATGGGGAGCATCCACACTCCTGTAAATAAACCCTCACCCATTGCTCTGTACAGAAGCCCAATAAATTCACTGGATTCCCAGACTGCATTTTGGTGAAATGTACCTGTGGTTTGGCCCATTGGGGAACAGAGGATGTAGTTTAATACCCAACCAAAGGATTTGTAAAACATTTGACCTCACACCAAGCACATCACTGGCCCAAGAACACAACTTTTAATTAATGTTATATGAAAAAAAAAAAAAAATGTTTTTTTTGGGGGGGGGTTTGCATAGGTTCTCCCTGTAGCTCCGCCTGGCTTGTAGTTTGCTAAAAGGTAGACCAGGTTGGCCCTTGAACTCACAGAGATCCGCCTGCCCTTGCCTCCCAAGTGCTGAGATTAAAAAGTGTGGCACCAAGACACGCCAACCGTTCATAGTTAAAATTAACCCAGTAACCCCACTAAATAAGTCTCATGGATCATCATCATTGGAGGTACCTCAGTGGAAAGGACAGACCCTCCAATGCCCCGCCCATGTCAACACCTGCATGGTCCCTCCCCTCAGACAGGCTGGCCCAGTGGCTTGTCTCTGTGATGAGGGCATGCAAGACTGTGACTGCCATCTTGGAATCTTGCTTTCTCCTCTGGCTTTGATCTGCATTGGGAGACTCCCATGGCAAATAATTGACAGTGGCTTCCAAGGAATGAGGATGGAAGGAAGGGAAAGCTGGACCCTTGGGTGCAACTCTGACCTAAATACCACAGCCCTCTCCATCTCCTGGTCCAGCCTTTAAATAAGACCCAGGAAGTCTGATTCTTTGCTTGCAGCCTTCATAGAGGCATGCAGCATAGTCCATAGCTAACCCTGGCTGGGAATGAATTTTTTTTCAGTGGTAGGATAAAATCTAGGGCTGGTGCCATTCTAAACAAGTGTTTTTCCACCACCGAGCCCCACTCCCCCAGATCCCATGACCAACAAAAACTCTATTATGTAATAAATAACTCATTTTTGAAGCACAATGTGGTAAATTTGGGGTCTTGTGTAGTGGTAGATATAATATGATAGGAATTAAGTCATTATTTGAAAAAATTATAATTGGGAAAGAGTCAATGTCTATTCGCCTGTTCTACATTTTTTTTAATCAACCATGGGAATCAGAGAAACCACCACTGATGTGAGGGAGGTTTTCTTGATGAATGCTTGTTTAGTAGTCCCTATACTGTTTTTATATCTTTTTTTTAAGAAACTTATTTATTTATTATTATTTTAATTTTAAAGCATATTTTAAAAAATTATCTTATTTATGTGTACGAATGTACTGACTGCATGTAGGTCGGTGCACCCATATCATGCAAATGCCATGGAGGTCAGAAGAGGTGTCGGATTCTGCCTGAACTGGAGTTATCCTGGATGGAGTTAAGAAGATTTTAGCTGCCATGGGGTGCTGGGGGATCGAAACCGGGTCCCTCTGCAAGAGCAGGTTGGTGCGTCTTAACCGATAGTCTATCTCTCATCTCCTATTTATTATTTTTTATGTGTATGGAGCGTAACTGTCTGCATGTAGGTTGGTGCCCCATGTCGTGCAAATGCCACAGAGGTCAGAAGAGGGTGTTGGATTCCTTGGAACTGGAGTTAAAGAGTTCTTAGCCCGCCATAGTGGGTGCTGGGGAAATAGCCTGGGGTCATCTGCAAGACAGTCAAGTAAGCTTAAAAAAAAAAAACGTAAAACCCGCTGAGCCATCTCTCTCCAGCCCCATTATTTTTTAAAATATTTTTCAAATGTTTTATGTGAAATTATTTCAAACTTACAGAAAAGCAGAGTGAATTATATTATTAATAGTTGTCTGTTAACACCTGTACCAGTTTACCTTTCTTGTTGGCAAAGCAGGTGTAGAGAAGGGTTGAGACTGGGCTTGGGGGGCATGCCTTCAGGTCCGTAGCAGTCATAGCGCTCAAAGGAAAGGTGGGCCATTTTTGTGAGTTCAATCCAGCCTGGTCTACATAGGAGTTCCAAGGCCATCCAAGCGACACAGCGAGACTTTGTCTAAAAATGAAAGAAAGAGGGATTCGTTTTACTTTGCGGTTTGAGGCTGTAACATCCTGGCAGGGAAGGAATGTGGTAGGAGGGGCATGGCAGCAGGAGCGTGAGGCATCTGATCACGCCACTGTCCTTGGCTTCAGGAACACAATGGAGAGATGGATGCTGGCTGCAGCCTGCTTTCTCCTTTTTGTTCAGTTTGGAACCCCAGACCATGGGGCGGTGCTGCCCACCTTCATGGTGGGCCTTACCTTCTCAGCCAAACCTCTGGAAGCCCTCTCNAAAAAAAAAAAAAACAACAACAACAAAAGTAAGTTTAAATTAAAAAGCCTTAAAAAAAAAAAAATAAATAAATAAATAAATAACCCCATAGATCAGAAGTGAAATGGGTGGAGAGCCCAGACCTAAATCAGGTGCTGTCACCTGAAGTCCAATAAGTGGGTGCTTAGTGCCACCCTCTGCCCCTGAAAAAAACATTTAGCTTGTCTGTTGTGCAGAGTGTTGTTTACATTGCCCTGTCCAGGGCTCATGTCACATTGCTGACCTTGGATTCCCTTTCCTAGGGAATCATCTCCTTGAGTTATTTCAGGAAGCAGGGGAGCTGCCCTTCCGAAATGGTACTGAGTGCTCAGCTGCTGGGCTTCTGCTGACAGAGAGCCCCTCCCAGACGCAGTCACGGATCCATCCAGAAATAAACTCGCCCCATAACTCAGCCACAAATCTTCATCTAGGAAAAAAATGTATTCTAAACAAACAAACAAAACTGACCAATAGATCCATTGACATAAAAACCTGGCTAATGCAGAGCCTGGTAGCACACGCTTTAATCCTAGTACTTGGGAGGCAGAGTCAGGCGGATCTCTGTGAGTTCAAGGCCAGCCTGGTCTAGACAGTGAGTTCCAGGACAGCTGGGGCTACAGGAGACCCTGTTTCAAAAAGACAAAAAAAAAAAAACCTGGCTAAAATGATGTGGGTGCTTTGATGTGTGTGTGTGTGTGTGTGTGTGTGTGTGTGTGTGTGTGTGTGTGTATGCCCAGGGACTGGGGAGATGACTCTGTGGTAAAATGCTTGTTATACAAGCATGAGGACCTGAGCTTGGATCCCAGAACTCACATTAAAGGACAGGTGGGGAACTGTGCATCGATAATCCCAGCCCTGGAAAGGCAGAAGCAGGTGGTTCCTAGAGCTCACTGGCCTGTCAGTCAGCTCAAGCTCAGTGAGGAACTCGGTCACAAAACATGAGGGGGAAGTAATAGAGGAGGACACCTCTGGTTTCCACACACTTGTGCACCTGCACACACACACACATAAACACATATACACACATGGACACACATGGTCAGCCTGACATCAGGTAATCTGGAGTTCACCTCCAAACTGTAATCTCTCCTCATTAAAAATCAGCTCACAAAAAGTATCCATTGTCCAAAGCTGCCCATGGCAACGCAGGCCCACATGGATTCATTCTGACAACACCCCTCAACAGGGCCTGGTCAGAAGGAAAATACACACACACACATACACACACACACACACACACACACTCATTTTGGGTTCAGATATATAGAATGGCCATTTTGTAGGTGAATGATAGATACCAACCATTTCATGGGGTCTGAATACACTATGGGGCTGGCTGGAGAGATGGCCTAGTGGTTAAGAGTGCCAACTGCTCTTACATAGGACCCGAGTTCAATCCCCAGCACCCACATGGAAGCTGAGAACCGTCTTTAACTCCAGTTCCAGGGAAATCCGACACCCTCTTCTGACCTTCGTGGCCTTGCACAACACGGGTGCACAAACCTACATGCAGACAATACATTCATACACATACAATAATAAATAAATTTTAAAAAATTAAAAATCTGAATACGCTGACACAGGAGTCGTTTTCTTTTTCTTTTTTTTTTTTTTTTTGGTCTTTTCGAGACAGGGTCTCCCTGTAGCCCCAGCTGTCCTGGAACTCACTCTGTAGACCAGGCTGGCCTTGAACTCACAGAGATCCACCTGCCTCTGCCTCCCAAGTGCTAGGATTAAAGGCATGCACCACCATGCCTGGCTTTTTTTTTTTTTAGGAATCATTTTCAAAGACCCTTTCAAAAGGGATAAGGGGCCCAAACTCATGTTCGTGATGATGCCAAGATGCTGGTTGCCATTCTTATGGCAATGGTCTCCTACAAACAGCAAGCGTGGGGCTGGTGAGACAGCTCAGCAGGTACAAGCATTGACCTGAGCCTGACGACCTGAGCCTGACGACCCGAGCCTGGCGACCTCAGCCTGATGACCCCAGCCTGACGACCAGAGCAGGACCCACATGGTGCCAGGAGAGAACTGACTCCTTCAAGTTGTCTTCTCGAATCTACATGTGCACTGTGGTCTGTGCACACACATGTACACACACGCACACAATAAATACAGGATCTTGATGGGTAGCCCGTGCTGGCCTCAAACACAATCTTCCTGTCTCAGCTCCTGGGATGATGCCAGGACTACAGGCTTGCACCACCATGCCCAACCCACTCTCCTTATAAAGCTACAAGTTTTCAATCGTGGGCTCCACCCTGTGACTGAATCCTAATCACTTCCCAAAGGCCCTGCCTCTAAACACCAGGGTCAGATTAAGCAGGTGGAATGGCACCCTGTCTACACCCAGCAGTGGGGACTCAACTCTGGTGTGAGTTTCAGGGGGGACAGACCATCTTCGAGCCATGCAGAGAGTCACATTATACAAAGCGAGACTCTGTCACTGAAACAACCTGTGGCAATAGCCCAGATACAAAAGCACACAGGCTGTCCAAGTGTCTGTTAGGCCAGGCATCAAAGGGTTCCCAAATATTCTACACAGTGCCTTTTTCTTTTTTTGGTCTTTTTGAGATAGGGTCTCCCTGTAGCCCCAGCTGTCCTGGAACTCATTATGGAGACCAGGCTGGCCTTGAACTCACAGAGCTCCACCTGCTTCTGCCTCTCGAGTGCTGGGATTAAAGGCATGTATCACCATACCTTGCCTACACAGTGTCTTTTTATGTTGTTGTTCTGGAAAGATATTTTTTGTAAAAGCATTTTATTTATGCCAGTACATAAGGGACTTCTTGTTACCATGTGATGACTTTGGAACTATTTTCCTTGTCATTTATTTCATTTTGCAGGGAGCAGGTATGCTCGACTGCATTGTGCTGTGGGAGCTCCAGTGTCTTCTATCACTCAGTGCCTTATGTTCTGACACAGGGTCTCGTACTGAATCTGCAGCTTGCTATTGGGGCTCATCTCTCAGGCCAGAGAGCCCCCAGAATCCACCTGTCAGGCCTCCCAGCACCAGGATTATAGGCACATGTCACCATGCCCACTTTTACAAGGGTGCTGAGCATCCAAACTCAGTTCCTTCTGCTTCCATAGCAAGGACTTTGTTCCCTGAGCCGTCTCCTCAGCCATTTAGGTCTTCTTCCCCCTCTTCCAGTGCATGCACCACCACATCCAGGGGTGTGTTAATTCTCATCTCAAAGGTTGCAGTAGGTATGACCCACAGATGCAAATCATTTTTAAAAGTGTAAATGAGCCGGGCGTGGTGGCGCACGCCTTTAATCCTAGCACTTGGGAGGCAGAGGCAGGCAGATCTTTGTGAGTTCAAGCCTAGCACGGTCTACAGAGTGAGTTCCAAGACAGCTGGGGCTACAGGGAGACCCTGTCTCGAAAAGACCAAATAATAATAATAATAATAATAATAATATAATAAAATAAAAAATAAAAGTGTAAATGATTCCTGTAATGCAAGCTTGGAGAACCCCTGTGTCGGGCCCATCCATGCCTAACTATGTATGAAATGAAACGCTGTGGTTTACTGGAAAGAAAGCAGCTGAAAGGTTAGCACACTGTGTAACCTTGACCTAGCTGAAAGAGAAGGTGGAATGAAGAGAAAGCCCCAACCATTACAAGAAGCAGCTGTCCATAGTCGGTCTTCTGTTATGAATACAATACCAGAAGCTGGATAAGTTAGAAAGAAGAGTTTGTTTTGGCTGTCAGCTCTGGTCCAAGGTCAAGAGATCCTGCACCTGGTGATGTCCTTCTTGCTGCCAGAGTCCCAAAGCAGTGCTGGGACCCAGGAGCTCCAGGGAGACCTAAGCAAAACTGCCTATAAAAGCAGACCCAGTCTGAAGATGACCGTCAGTCCATTAACAGAGTCTGTGAGTTAATCAATTCCTGAAAACAGAGTTCCAATCGCCTCTTAAACATGCTCTCTCTTTTCCAGTCAAATCCAATCTGGACAAGGCAAGCCATGTTCTGCCCGTAGTACAGGAGTGATTGGTAGTTATCTCAGGCTAGACCATAAGCGTCATGAGCTTACTGGGAAAGACCCAGAAACCCAAACCGCCAGGTAGGCAGTTGGATGTTTACCGCAGAAGCAGAGCCTATAGGGCATTACTTCCAACTAAAAGTGACCTTGGAAAGGAGGCTAAGGTGTGGGGAATGTAAGGAGATCCGGAGTTCCCAGTTCGGGTGCAAGAAAGTTCTGGACAGATCAGCAGCTCCCGCTTCTCTGAAGGCCCAATTTGTGCCTCCGTGGACAGGGACGTGACAGGCGGTGTATCGAGGTGTGTGAGCTGGCCATATCCACGCGCGGGGCAGAACTGAGGTTCATGCATGTGTCCTATGATGTGTATGGAGAGTGCAGGACACAAGAGGGTTGTGGGGTGCCGTGGGGTGCAGGGAACGTCGCGCGTGCAGAGGCCAAGGTGGCGTGTGGGTGCTGGCCTGGAGCTTGGGAGGTGAGATGAGGTGCCGGGACCGAGCAGGTCTCGGGCTGACCAGCAGCAGGCTCCGCCCGCACGAGCTCCGGCACGGTCTCCGCCCTCCGCCCGCTCCCTCCGCCTCCAGCAGCCGAGCTCTCCCGGAGACCCAACGCCACCGCCACTCTGCCGCCGCCACCGCCGCCGGCATCCGGACGAGCAGCCCCCGAAGGAGCAGGTACGAGCGCGACCCGCGCGCGCCCTGAGACCCGGTCCCGCGTCCCCGCCCCGGGCCGCGCGCCGACCGCCGGCCTCAGTTTCCCACCCGAGGGTGCTGGGGTGCCGGCGGCCGCCGCGATCGCCACCGCGAGGACCCGGGAACCCCGAGAGCTGGGGACGCAGGGGAGGACAGGAGGGAGACCCGGCAAGCCGGGCGAGGACCCGGCGAGGGGCGCCAGCGAGCCGGGGCGGCGGGAGCAGAGTGGGCGGGGCGGGGCGAGGTGCGACGGCCGGGCGACCGCGAAACTGGAGCGCACCGCGTCTGTCCCTCCAGGAGGGGAAACTGAGGACTAGAGGGCGGCGTGGGGCACGGCGGCGTCTTGCTGCTCGCAGATCTGAACCCAGGCAATCTGAGCCCAGGCCGGAGGCAGAGCCTGGCTGTGGCCGCCCTCCAGGGTCCCGCCAGCCTCCGGGGGACACTGAAGTACTGGTGCGGTACTGGAGAGGAGCCGGCCCGGATCCGAACCGGGCTGTCTCTCTGACCTCACCCCGGGATTTTTAGCGCAAAGTTGAAACCTAGAGAATATTACAACCCACGACCTACTAGTAGGTGTGCTGGGCACCGGGGTCGAGGGGCGGGCACAGAGCCTAGAGGGGGAAACTCAGGCACCGTGTATAAGGAGGAGGCAGCAGAGGTTTTCCTACCCACAAGAAACACAGCTCCCACCTGTATCGGGGAGGGTCTGGGAGCAGCAGAGACTGGTGTGGTTCCTGGGAGGGGACCTGTCTGAAGGCCCACGCTGTGATTTAGACGACTGTCAGCAAGCCAGTACAAAGGCGTCCTCCTTCCTCTGAAAATTTCCAAGTCCTACCTCCCAGATCCCCAAACCAGCCATCAGCACCTGGGGCGTTTCTTCTAGACCTTTCTCAACACCTATATGGTCATATATGAGCCCATAGGAAACACATAAAATACTTGGTAAGGTAGTGGGCGTGTAATGGAAGTGATATAATCCATCCACACCATGGGGCAATGGTGGCTCTCCCTGGCCCTCTTATTCTTTCCAGAACCATCCATATTGCTGCTCACACATCTACCCATCTAGCTCACTTATTTGAACTGTGGTATAGTTTAGGGTGCACCTACTACTGGTATAGGTCCTCAAAAATTGGCCACAATATTTTTGTTGTTGTTTTTCTAAAAAATAAAAAGACCATTTCTGGGTCAAGTTCAAGTTTTAGTTCTTTGTCCTAAACCAACCTCACAGGATATGAATTTGGGAGATGAGATTCCTTCTTCTCCATTGTACACGCAGAGGCCATGTATGTACATACATCCCAATGACATAAGACAGACCCCCTAAGCATACACACATATACATGTGCTTGTGCACAGATATGCAAGCCCACCTCTGTTTTAGCTGCCCATGGCCAAGGGAAAACCCCACTTCCCTGAACTTCCGGGCAGTCCAAGGGCTAAGATGGAGCCAGGCCTCAAGGTCTGCCTATATCCAATGGACAGAAAGCACAGCAAAGGTCATATCCACCGGCTCTTCCTAGCTGTCACCAATGCAGTTCTTGACCTCCAACAGGAGATAGACTGGTTAAGAACTATGGACTGAGGGCTCAGCTGGTAAGAGCCCTACCAGAGGACCTGAGTTCAGTTCCCAGTACCCACCTCCAGTGGCTAACAACTGCCTATAACTCCAGTTCCAGGGAACCCAATGCCTCTGGCTACCACTGGCACCTGCACATACATGGCATGCACACACACACAGATAGATGATTGGTAGATAGATAGATAGATAGATAGATAGATAGATAGATAGATAGATAGATAGATTTTTTTTTCCTTTTTTTTAAATTTTATTTATTTATGTGTATGAATGTATTGTCTGCATGTAGGTTTGTGCACCCGTGTCGTGCAATGCCACGGAGGTCAGAAGAGGGCGTCGGATTCCCCTGGAACTGGAGTTCTCCTGGAATTGGCTAGCAGAGCAGAGTGTCCAGCCCTTCTTTGTATGGCCCACACATTTTAGGTCCAGATAGCAGTGTAAGGAGGGTGTGTTTGTCTTTGAAGGTATGATAGGGCCTTCAAAAGTTTGCTGCAGCCTGGCATGGGGATGCATTCTGGTAATCCCAGTACCCAAGAGGCACAGGGAAACTGCTAGTTCAGGGCCAGCCTGGGTACGTGGCAAATGGTAGACCAGCAAGGTTACATAGTAAGATCCTGCCTCAAAAGACCAAATAAACAGTAAGTAAACCTTGCTGGACTCCTCAGTGGTGCTTGACACAGTCATGCTCACAAAACACTCAAGTCAGAGATGTGGGAGTTGTGGGCCCAGCTCTGTCACTCCAAGTCATTCAAGTCCCTTTCTGTCTCTGATCCCTGGTTCACATCTGTCTAATGGGCTTAAGGATGGTAGTTCCTCTAATCTGTTAAGTGATCGCTGGAATGGTGCAATTAAACTGCAGGTGTCTTACCCTGGACAGGGGAGAGGCTGAGGTGGCTCTGTGGTGGGGACCTGCACACTCCAAATGCAGCTGGAGTCCCGAGCATTGGGTCAGGGCCAAGGTAACATTTCTGTTTGTTGAACCCCAAGTTCAGCTCACAGCCATCTCAGCATGCTGTGGTACCAACAAAGGTCCTATTGAGCATCCAGCACTGAACTAGGATTCAGAAATTACTTCAGGGACCCACCTTTGGAAAACAGGAAACTGGGCTGGAGTGATGGCTCAGTGGTTAAGAGCACTGGCTGCTCTTCCAGAGGACCCAGCACCTACATGGCAGCTAACAATCAGCCACAGCTCCAGTTCCAGGGGATCCAATGCCCTCTTCTGACCTCTGAGGGCATTGCACGACACAGGTGCATTTACACACATGCAGGCAGCACACTTACACACATACAAAACTAAAAAAGAAAAACAGGAAACCACTGAAGTCACAGAAAAAGCTGGTGAGCAGATTTTATGAGGAACACGCTCCATGTGTGTATTTGTGTTCATGTGTGTGTGCTCATATGTACTGGTGGGCATGCACATGTCTGAGTGTATGTGGAGGCCAGAGATGGACATCTGGACTCTTCATCCTCTCCATGTCTCACTGAGCCTGGAGCTCACTGATCTGGCTAGTCTGGATAGCAAGCTGGGCTCTCATCTCTTCCTCCTCAGTGCTGGGATTACAGGCGACCCTCCCAGCTCCCCAGTGTTTATGCAGACTCCCTGAATCTAAATTCTGGTCCTCGCACTTCCAAGGCAAGTGCTTTATCTACTGACCCATCTCTCCAGCCCTACCCTCTCCTTTTAATTGTAGATTAGCCCTGAGATCTCACAGAAAACTCCAAGGTCTGGATCATCTGAAGAAATCAGAAAAGCTTGAGTCTCCAGACCTCCTTTAGGTCAGGTGGGTAGCTCCAGGGCCCCACAGTACCCACCCAAGCCACTCTCATTCTTAGCACAGTGAAAAGTGACAAGGGGACTCTGCAGCCTTCTCTGTGTCCCAGATGATTTGGATAAGGTCACTTTTGTGACACTTTTGTGGGAAGCACAAATGATACCTGGTGCCTGCCTCGGGGTGGGGTGGGGTTATTTCAGGTGTTAAGTGAGTCAATACACATAAACCACCAGAACTGACGGTGAATACAACCTCAGCATTACTGATAAGGGTGATGTTAACTGCTGGTCCCTGTAACTGTGCATGGGACAGCTGTCCAGATAAAGTACTAAAATGTCACAATCCTGTATATTTTCATTTGTCCAAGAACTGAAAGGGACATTTGTTTTTTTATTTTTTTTTATTATATTTTAAGGGATTCACAATATAAGAGCACAGTTGTTTTCAGATCACATTGACGTTGCTCAGTTTGCCATACAATTAGGTAATTGGTGCTAGCATCCACAGATGAGTGATACCATTCGTCATTTGTTTTTCTGGGACTGTGTTACTTCACTCAACATGATATCTTCTAGCTCCAGCCATTTACCTGCAAAGCTCATGATGTCATCTTTCTTTACTGCTGCATAGAACTCCACTGTGTAGATGTACCACATTTTCTGTATCCATTGTCAGTTGAGGGGCACTTGGGTTGGTTCCAGCTCCTTGCTATTGCGAAGAGAGCTGAAATAAACATGGCCATGCATGTATCTCTGCGGTAAGATGAGTCTTGTGGGTACATGCCCAGGAGAGGTATGGCTGGGTCAGGTGGCAAGTTCATTCCAAATCTTCCAAGGGTTCTCCACACTGCTTTCCACAGTGGCTGTACGAGTTTACATTCCCACCAGCAGTGGATGAGTGTTCCCCTTTCCCCACAACCTCTCCAGCACTTGGTATCATTTGTTTTCTTGATCCTAGCCAGTCTTATTGGAGTAAGATGATATCTTAAAGTGGTTTTGATTTGCGTTTTCTTAATGATTAGTGATGTTGAACACTTCTTGAGGTGTTTCTCAGCCATCTCTAATTCCTCACTTATGAAGTCTCTGTTCAGGTCTTTGCTCCATCTATTGAGTGGGTCATTTGTTTTCTTTCTTCTTTGTTTTTTGAGTAGTTTATATATTCTGGAAATCAATACTTTGTCAGGTGTTTCTGTGGTGAAGGTTTCCTCCCACTCTGTGGGATTTCTCTTCACTTCCTTGATTGTTTCTTTTGAAAGGGACGTTTCAACGGAAAGGTACAAAGAGGAGGGAACCTCAACCGTGGGCTTTGAAGAATGAGCAGGAATTCTGGTACGGGCTAGAGAAAGGCATTCCACACAGGGGGACGCAGGCTTTCTGAAGCCAGGAGGCATGACTGGTGAATGACCCGCACTAGGAAGTGACAAGGGATTCAGTGCCGCTTGGCAGTAAGGAAAGAAGAGAGAACGAAAATGAGCCTGGGGATGAGGTCTTATCTTCCTCATGGAGCTTCAGGCAGAAGCGCCTAGTGTGTCCAGGCACTTGTGATCACCGTCCCTCGAGTCCTCATAATGTCCCTAGGCATCAAGTCTCATGGTCCCCATTTACTAACAAGTTACACAGTGGCAACTTCAGGCCTACAAGCAAACACACATGTGCCTACATACATGTGAACATGTGTACACATGCACACATCACATACACACACATGCAAAATAAAAGGGGTCTAGACATATGTCTATATTAAAATTTGGACAGGGATAGGGGCGTGGCTCAGTGGTTAGAGAACTTGCCTAGTATTCAAAAGCCCTGCCTTCCATCCCCAGCACTGCCACAGTGAAACTTCAGATCTTTGGGAGACAAGTAATTTTTCATAGTATATAATTTGATAATATTTAGGTTGGTTTTTTTTTTTTACCACATCTGTGTGTTTTGTTTTAGCTATAAAATTTAACTACATCCAGCTTCTCATTTAAAACAAGTGTCCATTCACAATTAATTCCCCTTGCCAGGTGTGGCAGAGCACATATAATTACAGTGTTTGGGGACTGAGGCAGGAGAATCAAGGACAACCTGAGTTATATAGTGAGACTCTGCTTGAGAAAAAAACCCTTCCCTTAACACTACATAAATTATATATTAGGGTTTTTTTCAAATACATGTGCATTTGTGAATGGCAGGTCCACTTGTATGTGTAGATGTGCTTGCCGTGTGTGTGTGTGTGTGTGTGTGTGTGTGTGTGTGTGTGTATGTGTGCATGTGGAGGCCAGAGCACATCCCTGTCTTCCTCTAGCACTTTCCACCTTATTTTCTGAGACAGGCTCTCACACTGAACCTGTGTATCATGATTTCCGACAGACTTGCTGACCCGGCAAGAGCCCAGGATCTGCCTGACTCCTCTCTCCTACTGCTGAGAACCAAACTCAGATTCTCATGCTTGCACAGCAAGCATTGTACCCAGAGCATTTCCCCAGCCTTATATATTAGGATTAAAATGAGAAATTGCTTTCTGAATTTTTTTAATTATTGGGTTTTTTAATTTTTTTAATTTATTATTTTTTATGTGTATGAGTGTACTGTCTGCGTGTAGGTTGGTGCACCCGTGTAGTGCAATGGCACAGAGGTCAGAAGAGGGCTTCGGATTCCCCTGGAATGGGAGTTAAAGATGGTTTGTAGCTGCCATGTGGGTGCTGGGAATCAAACCCAGGTCCTCTGCAAGAGCAGTTGGTGCTCTTAACCTCTGAGCCATCTCTCCAGCCCCTAATTTTAGGTTTTTTAAAAAATTTTATGTGTATAGGTATGTTGCCTGCATGTATGTATGTGTACCCATGTCATACAATGCCCTCAGAGGCTAGAAGAGGGCGTCAGATCTCCTGGAACTAGAGTTACAGACAGTTGTTAGCCGCCATGTGGGTGCTGGGATTCGAACCCAGATCCTCTGCAAGAACAGCCAGTGCTCTTAACCACTGAGCCATCTCTCTGGCCTCAAAATTTATTTATTTATTCTTATGTATATGAGTGTTTGGCCAACATGTATGCAAGTATACCTGTGCTGTGAGATGCCTATGGAAGTCAGAAGAGGATGTTGGACCCTCTGTAGTTAGGGACAGTTGTTAGCTGCTATGTGGGTGCTGGGAACCAAATCCTGGTCTTCTGCAAGAGCACAACCAGAACTCATAACTGCTGAGCCATGACCCCAGCCCTGATAAATTGATCCTTTAAACAGGGGGTTTGATGAGGAAAGGACATACACTTTATGATCCTGAATAGGTGAGGACCTAGAAGAGAGGCAGGGGTGGGAACTTGGAATGGATGGGCTTTGTGATCCTGCGTGTACGTGGAAATGCTCTAGGGGGCTTGAGAGTGCATTTCATTACACTAGACTGTTCTAAAAATGGGTCTAATGACACAGCTTATAGTTTATATTTGACACCACACACACACATACACACACACACACACACACACACACACACACACAAAGCATTTAGGGAGCTGTTGCTGTAGCTCTGTGGCAGAGCACTTGCCTTGCATATGTAAGGGCCTGGGTTTGAACCTCAGCAACAGCAACAATATTTAGATTTGGTCACAATATTTAGGAGATTTGGTCTCAGCTGTCCCGTGTCCCAGCCTTGATTCCACCCCTTCTTAGCTATGTGGCCCTGACTGACTGACAGTCGGGATGGGGCTGGCTGGCCTCATAGCCTCCCCCCACTCCCATCCCCCCAAGGAAGAGCCACTTAAAGCGCACGGAGCTCTGCTTCCTGGGCCGCAGCTGGAACCAGCAACTGGAATCAGAGCCTAAAAGGGCAGGTTCCCGTGGTCAGGTCACTAGGGGCCTGGGGTGAGGGTCAAGTCTGGGCTGGGGAAGTGCTCAGTTGGTAAAGTACTTACCCACCAAGCATGTAGACCTGAGTTCCAATCCTAGAACCCACGCAAAAAGCCAGACATAGAGTGTGTGCTTGAAATCCATCCAAGCACTGAAACCGTGGAGACAGGAGGACCCTGAGGCTCACTTGGCAGTGACTGCTTGGCACCTGGCTGGCCCGTTTGTTTTCCTTTCTGAGGCAGGGTTCTCACTGTGCCACTCAGGCTAGCCTGAGCGCTGGGATTGTAGCTGACTGCTCCCAGGAAAGGAGTATGTATGTATGTATGTATGTATAAGCTAAAAATCCTTATCGTAGCCAAAATACAATCATGGTTTTAACTTATGGGTTTTCTGGAAGCTGGCTTTTGTCCAGACAGTCTGCAAGACCTTGGAGATTCTGAGAGGTTCCCAAACTGCCCAAGGGCCACACAGCAGTAAAAACAGCCTGAGTTCAGCTTTCAACTCCCCCACCCCAGCGCTCCCTGACTGGGAAAATGGTAAGAGTAGTGGGGTGGAACATAGGGCCAACATGGATATTCCTTGCTCACCTTGGGGATGCTAAACTTGGGGACAAAGCCTTCCCCCTTTCTTTTGGGGGGGTGGAGAGTCACTTCCCAGGGCTGTGTTCTCTCTGCAGCTAGCCTTGACTTGACTCCTCGGTACACCTCAGAGAGAGCTGGATGCAATTCCCCAAACAAGCTCCTTTTACTGTAATGGGATTGCTGGCATTCCTAGACGTGTGTGTGTGTGTGTGTGTGTGTGTGTGTGTGTGTGTGTGTGTGTGTTTGTTTCCACAGTTGCTCCTCCCTTCCAGTTTAAGGCTTTGAATCCTAGTGACAACCCCCCCCTCCCCGAGATCGCCTCTGCCCTTGGCTTCCACCACAGTGAGAAAGGGTTGTCCCTGGCCTTGGTGGGTTGGGCTACAGAAAGAGACTGCAGAACCTGTAGGGTCCAAGGCTGGGAACTTAAGCGCAACCTTTGAAGGACTGTTTAGAGACTAGGGAGTGGCAGGTGTCTCACATCAAGAGCATGCCTGGCAGCCGGTAGCAAGTACTTGTTAAAGGAAGGAGAGGGAAAGGGAGGACAGAGAAGGCAAGTGCAAGCGACGGCAGAGGACAGGTAGAGAGAGGATACTGGAAAGGCTGGGCAGGCAGAGCCCCGCTGGCAGGCCCTAACCCACTTCATGACCCACTGCATTCACGGGCAGAGGCTTGGTGCCGAGCTGGTAACTGGGAGGGAGGCCTTCAGGAAGGGCCTCCACCTGCCTGGGAGAAAGGTCTCTGGGGGAGCTGGGGGGAGGGGGGATCTCAGCACAGAGGGGTCATGATGTGGTGCAGGTGTGAACAGGCCTTTCAGAGCACACCTTGCTAGAGGCCGCTATCACCTGATCTCAGTCCCTCAGGGAGAGCAAGAGAGAAGAGAATCCTGCCGCACAGCCAGAAACACTCACCCCTACATAGAATGCTGAAAGATCCATCATGGCCGGCGTGTTGGGGAGCTGGATCTCCAGCCTGGCCTAGGCTCCTTCCCCACACCCCTGCACTCTGGTTCATTGGCTACAGAGGACAGTTGGGGGCTCACAGTGTTGTGAGCTGGTGGCAGAGCCTGGGGCTTCCCAGAAGAAGGCACTCTGAGGCTCCACATCCATCTTGGCTGGAAGAGAGGATGCCCTGTTTTTTGGTGCAAAGAGAAAATACACTTTCTGTTAGTGATTCAACTATTTATCCACCTCCTACTGGGGGTAGGGGGTGCGAAGGTATTCACGTGCTATCCTCTACTTCATAACAGTTTAAATCAGGGCGAAGTGAAGGTTTTTGGTTCTGTGGGAGCCTCCGCTCCCAGCTGTACTCAGTGAACTTTGTGAAGAATAAATGAATGAGTGAATGAATGGGTGGGATTAGAATAAATACAAGCTAGGGCTCAGCTCCCAGAAGCCTCCTCAGGTCCCACCCAAAATCTTCCCCTTCTCACCCAATCCTGCAACTCCCAAAGGGTTCCCATTCCCGGTAGGGCTGGGCCTGAGATTGCTGGGGTGGGTCCTGTTGGAGCTGACAGTCTAATTGGCTAAGAAGACCCTTCCCTCTGCAAAGCATCCCAGCTCCGGGGGCGGGGGTCTTCTCTGCCCTGGACATGGCTGTTTTGCTGGCTTTTGTGTCTTTTTCAACACATGAAATAAATGCTGAATGGGTCTCCATGGCTTTCTCCCCATCAAGAATAACAAGACCAGGCAAGGTTTTTATTTTTACTTTTTTATTTTGGGTGCTGGGGATTGAATTCTTAGTTTTCCACTTCCTAAGCCTGTCTATAATGCAAACACATGCATTATTTCACTGAATGCTTTTGGCAACCCTAAAGGAAAGTACTGTTATCGTCCCTATGTTACGTCCAGGAAAACAGCCTCTGTGTATGAATTCATTACGTTATCACGCTAGTCCTGTGAAACAGTTGACATAATTGTACACGTTTAGATGGGATCAGAAAGATTATGTCACTTACCTAAGATCACTCAGAGTTAACAGATGGTGAATGTGGGGTTGGACTGCAGGGCACACTGCTTGCTGTCCCTGTCCTCTCAGCTTCCCAGTGTCCTCTGAGAATCTAGGGTAGAGCAGAAGTGGAGTCTTTCCCTCTGGGATGAGGCTGTCAGTGCCTCTGGGTCTCGTAGAGCCACATGTGAGCTTTCTGCTTTGAGATAGTCGACTGAGACTCACCCTGGGCCATGGCATGGGTGACGATCTTGAGGCTGGCCAGTGCTAGATGTGACAGCTACTCTCTGTCTCTATTCTCCGGGGGACCAGCCTCAGCCTCCAAACCACCCAGCAGAAGCAACTTCCTCTGTCCTGATGGCTTCCAAAAGGAAATGAACAAAAAGCCTTTGGAGGCTGGACCTGCCTCCTAAGGCCTCAGAAGCTGCCCCTGGTACAGGGGCACGGATGGCCTGGGCTCCTGTTGGAAAAAACCGAAGCTGGACTCAGAGGCCAGCAGGAGATGGAGGTTCAGTAGGAAACTCAGAAGGCTGCAAGGAGAGCAAATGGCATCTTCTGCTTTGTTTATATTTTATTTCTTATATGCATGAGTGTGTTGCCTACGTGTTTGTAAGTGCAGCAGTGTTATTCAATGCCCACAGAGGTCAGAAGAGGGTATCGGACCTCCTGGAACTGGAGTTATGGATGGCTGTGGATATTAGGAATCGAACCCGGGTCCTCTGCAAGAGCAGCAAGTGCTCTTAACCCCTGAGCCATCTCTGCAGCCCCTTGTGTTTTGATCCTTCCCCACCTGCTGCAATGCAAAGGATGGAGCTCAGGACTGTACACAGGCTGGGCAAGGGTGCCACCGAGCCATTCCCCAGCCCTTCCTTCTTCCTCTTTCTTGTCTCTGATCCATGACTTTGACTTCGTGTTAGAGGCAGAGGGTACTTACTACGTCCCCTACATTGGAGATCTGGTACCCAGGGAGGCAGGGAACACCTAGAGTGACGGCTGCAGAGCCAGCACAGGGAGTATGGCCTGCTGCATCTCCTCAGCTGAGTCTGCTCACAGTAACCCTAACCTGGTAGATAAGGTATCTTCAACCCTAGCCCCAACCATCATCAGCATCGCCACCCTCATTCCCCATCATCATCGCCCTCATCACCACCTCCACCAGCAGCAGCAACATGGCCTTCTCAGACCCAAGGTCAAGGCCCAGCCTGCCCCCAGACAGACTCAGAGGACATGATACAGCTTGTTCCCTAGAAAGATAAGAAAGAATTTGGA
This sequence comes from Rhizomys pruinosus, assembly GCA_009823505.1. NCBI lineage: Eukaryota > Metazoa > Chordata > Mammalia > Rodentia > Spalacidae > Rhizomys > Rhizomys pruinosus. Next base: position 674,902 of record VZQC01014038.1, on the reverse strand, counting down.
GCTCAACAGTCCAAAAGACCCCAATCTAGTTCGTAGTTTTCCCACTTTCTAGCTGTGTGACTTCAGGAAATGGACCCATCCTCTCTGAACCACCTTAAAATGGGGTGATTGCAGTTCCTGCCTTGTAGGCTCATGAAAGGGACACAAAGGCTCATGCGGGTACAGCCCTGGCATAGGGCCTGGTGTGGATCATAAAAGTAAAACAAACATAGGGAAAACGCACAGGCCAGGGGACAGCAGTTAAGAGCGTAGCTGGAGGCGTCTGCCTGGGAGTCAGTTCCCAGCAGGCCTGGGTTTGCAGGCGGTGGAGCTCAGTGTGAGGATGGGTCTGCAGTGGGTCTTGTGAGCAGCCCAGCAGAGACCACCCACTAGCTGAGTTTGGAGGGAAGGGGAAACCACTCCCCAGCCTGGGGCTGAGACTCCGGCTATGTTACAATCCTCCCAGTCTGAGACAGATTAGAAGGATTCTTTCCCAACTGAAGCCGAGGTCCCAGGAAGAGCTAGCTACTTCCTGCTCCCAGCCCAAACAGTTCTACCAAGGAAGCCAGCACAGACCCCTATCATGCACAGAGTCATTTCTTTGGGGGCCTTTCTCTCTTTAATGGTTTGTTTTAAAACAGTAATAAGGACAGCCACCCCCGGGGTGGTTCCTATGCCTGGTGGCCTTGGGTGTCTCGCCTGGTCTCCAGGGCTGCTTTGCAGAGTTGCGGGGGTTCTGTGCTGCACAGCCACCACATTAGGAGTGATTCCCCCTGGAGTTGTGCGGTGCACACCCCAAACAGCCAAACTAGGCAGCTTTGCCAGCCTCCTCCTTCCTACGTGGTATAGAATGTTTTACCTCAGCTCCCACTGGGAGCTCAAAGTTGAACGGCGTCTAGATGCCAATCAAGATCCAAAGACCCTGGTTTGCTGCCCACGCAGACCAAGCAAGTTTGTAGCTGACCTTGAGAAGTTTGTGCCTGAGCATTGTGGTGACTGGGGCTGGTGGCAGATTGTCCTGAAGATAGACGACATGGGTGCACTTACATACATGTAGGCATACACAAAAATAAAGATAAGAAATAAAAATTTGTAAAAAGAGTATTACATATATATGTGTGTGTGTGTGTGTGTATGTATATAGATAGATAGAGAGAGAGAGAGAGAAAGAGAAAGAGAGAGAACCAGGTGGTAAGACAGTGTTCTTTCACTCTTTTTTGGGGGGAGTCTTTTTCAGACAAGGTCTCCCTGTACTCCTGTAGCCACAGCTGGCCTAGACCTTGCTATGTAGACCAGGCTGGCCTTGATCTTGCTGAGATCCTCTTCCCTCTGCTTCTTGAGTACTGGAATTAAAGGCGCACACCACCATGCCCAGTTCTTGTTTTTTAAGGCCTGCACCACTACAGCCAGCTTTGGTACTATTCTTGTGGACAAGGTCACAGCAAGTGTCTCTCAGGCTTGATTCTATATGATTCACACAGAATTTTTATTTGGATGGTGTTGGGGAAGGAACCCGGGACCCGAGCACACCAAGCATGTGCTATAGCACTGAGCCATACCCAGCCCTGGTATTCGTGGTTTTCATCACATTTCAGTCCGCATCTGGGTTTCAGATTCTCTCTAAGCATTTTAGTCCAATTTCAGATGGCCACAATCTACTGAGGCTGGCATGCCTTCACTTTGTGATGACACCTGCTCGGCCCCCAGAAACATGTGTGGAGTCTGGTTAGACTCAAGTCTGGCTGGGATGTGGCTCAGTTGTGGAGCACTTGCCTAGCATGCTGGAGGCCCTGGCTTCTTCCCAGCCCAGAAAAATGTCAAAGAAAAAAGATTCTGGCCGGGCGTGGTGGCACACACCTTTAATCCCAGCACTTGGGAGGCAGAGGCAGAGGCAGGCAGATCTCTGTGAGCTCAAGGCCAGCCTGGTCTACAGAGTGAGTTCCAGGCCAGCTGGGATTACAGAGAGACCCTGTCTCGAAAAGACAAAAAAAAAAAAAAAAAAAAAAGGTTCTGACTCAGTAGTCCATGTGGGGCTTGGGTTTGCCCCTGAGCTAAAACTGTCACTCATCCCAGCACCCTCCTTGCTTTCGTTATTGTTTTCTGATTTTCTAACCTAGAATGGTTTCTAACTCTTTATGGCCTGGAACTCGCTATCCTCCTGCCTCTGGAGTGACTGAGAGTCACAGCCTGTGCCACTATGCCCAACTCCGGTGCCATCCTTTGGGCAGTAAAGCTTATTAAGCCAGTAGATATCGTACTCAAGCTTGGACCAGAATCTGAGAAGGTTAGACTTGGAATTTCTGATCCAGGAGGGTGGGGTGGGGGCTGAGAATCTGCCCTTCCAACAGCATTCCCAGGGACAGCAGCTATGGCCAAGCCAGGGACCAGACTCTCTCAGCCACATACTGGGTATTTAGCCCAGTGGCTCTCACCTTGGGGGGGCGGGGTGGAGTCCTCAGAGGCCCCCAGAAGACACTTTCATTCAGCCTGAAGACAGATTTCTCAGCACCCAGTTCTCGCGGAAGAATCCGTTCTTGGTTTGCTTCTCTGGCCAAGCTGAGTCTTTGACCAGACCAGAGCAGTTTACTCAAGTGCAAACCTACAATTTAAACACATAATTACAGCTGAGAAGACAGAGCTTTTGTGGTCCTTGAAACTTCTTCCCCATTCCAGGGCTCCTGCTGAGTGCAGCTCACCCACAGAGGGGGTCCCGGAAGTTCTGCCACTTCCAGAGGGCCTCAGCTTCAGGTCTGGAGCCACTGGTAGGAAGGGGTAAGTCCCTACAGATAGCAGAAGGCACCATAGCTTTGGGGACAGGAGGCCCATTACCATCTGCTGTAGCTGCCTTGATCAAGAAATGACCACCCCAGGCGCCATCTGGTTCCCCGAGGTCTTTAAAATTGAGAGGCTCTGACAGATCTGGATGGGTGCAATGCTGGAGATCAGAGGCTTTCTTCATGAACAGAGGGCCTAGACATTTCTGGGGGCTCCTGGTTGCTCTGGAAACCGGAAGCCCTGTTGGTTAGTAGGGGACCAGAAGCCGCGGCCGGCCGTGGTTCGGGTTTAAGCAGGGTTGCTGGCCCAGTTTTCCCCAGGCAGAAGATCCTGGGACAGATGCAGTGAGGGACGCTGGCTTTGTCTCTCCCCTCACAGCTGGATGACCCTGGCTGGCCTTTTGTGCTAAGGAGGTGACAAGTCCTTACAGGTTTGCCTTAAGGATTAAATGAGATGGTATCATATGACAATTCCTGGTATGTACTAGGTGCTCAGCAAATGGCACTGTTCCCGTCGTGTAACCACAGACAGAAACTAGGATTTCATTCTGAAAACTGTCCTGACACTGCCCCCCCCCCCGGCTGTCCCTCATGCCTCTACAGCTTTCTGGTCACAAGTTTGCTTCTGGTCAAAAAGCATCTATTTGGCCCCAACTGTATCCATTCCAATAGCCAGCAACACATGCAGCCCACACATTGTTCAAGCTCAGTGCTGTCTTACGTTAATATAACATGAGCCACAAATCTGAGCAATTTTAAAAACTGTGGTGCTGTGGATGGAACCCAGGGTCTCAGGCATCCTGAGCAAGCATTCCATACTGAGCCTCAACTCTATTACCTGAAACTACTTTTTTTAGGGTCTGGAGAGATGGCTGAGGTTAAGAGCACTGGCTGTTCTTGCAGAAGACCCCAGTTCAAATCCCAGCACCCACATGGCACCTAACAGCCATCCATAACTCCAGTTCCAGGAGAATCTGACACCCTCTTCTGTCCTCCGCAGGCATTGCACAACATGGTACACTTGCATACATGTGCGTAATATATGCATACACATAAAATAAAAACAAAGCAAAAATTTTATAATACTTTTTATTAGATTTTATTCCATTTATTTTTTGTGCACATGCGTGTGGCACAGTACCCAGGTAGAAGACAGCTTTCAGGAGTTAGTTCTCTTCTTCTACTATATCGGTCCTGGGGCTCAAACTCAGGTCATCAAGCTTGGCAGCAAGGCCCTTACCCACAGAGCCAAGTTAAACCACTTCTTTTTTTTATTTTATTTATTTTTGTATGTGTATGAATGTACTGTCTGCATGTAGGTTTGTGCACCCATGTCGTGCAATGCCGCAGAGGTCAGAAGAGGGTCTTGGATTCCCCTGGAACTGTAGTTCTCCTGGAATTGGAGTTACAGACGGTTCTCAACCGCCATGTGGGTACTGGGGATTGAACCCAGGTCTTCTGCAAGAACAGTCGGTGCTCTTAACTGCTAGGCTATCTCTCCAGCCCCCTTAAACCACTTCTAAGCATGCAGTTCAGTAAGGTGAAATGCTGTGCCACCCATCTCCTGAACTCTCAGAACGTTGTCAAATGCTGGGCTACTGTACGTCTTTAATTTTCCCACCATGTCTTTAAAGACCAGATTGTGGGTTTTTTGGGATTTTTTTTATGTGTATGAATGTACTGTCTGTGTGTAGGTTTGTGGGGAGGTCAGAAGAGGATGTTGGATTCCCCTGGAACTGGAGTTAAAGACGGTTCTCAGCTACCAAGTGAGTGCTGGGGATTGAACCCGGGTCCTCTGCAAGAGCAGTCAGTGCTCTTAACAGCTAGACCATCTCTCCAGCCTCCCAGATTGTGTTTTATGCCTATAGCACTTCTCAGTTCTATAAGGAGCATTTCCAGTGCCCAGTAGACACCACATGCGATAGTGGCAACCAGAATGGACTGCAAGGCCCTGCTTATGGGATGACGTTGGGAAAGAGCAGGGTCCTCTCTGCCCGGTGTGTGGGGAGCCTCCAGGCTCCAGGGGATGGAGACAAGCACTGAGGGGGCAGATCAGATGCGTTCAGATAGCCTCTGCCCTGGAGAGAAACTAAACGGCCTGAGAGTCTGAGAGAGGGCCTTTGCACAGAACCCTGGGGTGAGGCAGGGCGTGGTCCTTACTCTGTGTGTCACATTCTAGAAGGATAAACATATATGTAAAGAGGGGCTGGAGAGATGACAGTGGTTAAGGGCATTTGCTGATCTTATAGGGGTCCCGAGTTCAGTTCCCATCAGGCAGCTCACAACCACCTATAACTGTAGCTCCAAGGGATCTGACACCTTCTTCTGGCCTTCATGGGCACCTATACAGTCACAAATACATATATATAAATAAAAATAAAATCTTCAAAGCCGGGCATGGTGGTGCACGCCTTTAATCCTACAAGATCAATCTGGTCTACAGAGTGAGTTCCAGGCCAGCTGGAACTAAAGGGGGACCCTGTCTCAAAAATACAAATAAATAAATAAATATCTTTAGTTCTTTATAAAAAAAATATATAATACACATATACACACACACGCACGCACGCGCGCGTGCACACACACACACACAGTGGATGAGGATGCTTGTGCACAAGCACAAGGACCTGGATTCAAATCCCATGTAATAAGCTAGATCTGGCCACACACTCCTATAAGCCCAATACCTGCAGGGTAGAGACAGAAGGATCATCAGGGCTTACTAGCTGCCAGCCTAGCTCCAGGTCAGGTGAGAAACCATGTCTTAATGTAACAAGGTAGAGAATGACAGAGCAGGAGCCCCAAGGTGCTCCTCTGGCCTCCATGAGTAGCTAGGCACATATACCACCCACATACACCCCCCCACACACACACATACAAAAAGAGATATAAAACCTCCTTGAATCAGAGCCATCATGGGTGTAGCCATGGCCTGTCTATTGGGGAGGGGGGTGCATGAACCCATGCATTCACATGTGGAGGTCAATGGTGAATGGAGAGTGTCTTCCTCAATTTCTCTCCTTATTTGGGGGGACATTGTCTCTCACTGAACCTCAACCTCACTGATTAGCTAGACTGGCCGGGCGGTGAGCCCCCAGGATCACCCTGTTTCCCCTCACAGTGCTAGGAGTACAAACACACATCATCAAGCTCCTGCAGCAAGCACTGTACTGTTGAGCCATCTTCCCTGCCCCTGGCCAGCTCTTGACTTGAGTGCTGGGGACTGAGCCTGAGTCCTCATGCTCGCTCTCATGCTGGATAGCTTTAGTGTCAACTTGACACACCTGGGTTGAGGGAGCCTCAATTGGGGAACTGGCTCCATTGGATTGGTCTGTGGCCACATCTGTGGAGTATTGTCTTGATGGTCAAGCAGTGTGGGAGGGCCCAGCCCACAATGAGTAGTGCCACCCTGGGCAGGTTGTTGTGTACTGTATAAGAAGGCAGGCTGGGCATGAGCCAGGGGAGCAAGCCAGTGAACAGCATTCCTCCATGGCCTGTGCTTCAGCTCCTGCCTCCAGGTTCCTGCCCTGAGTTCCTGCCTTGGGCTCCCTGAGTGACGAACTGTGACCCAGGAGATGTAAGCTGAATAAACCCTTTCCTCCCCAAGTTGGTGTCGGTCAGAGTGTTTTGTCACAGCAATAGAAGACAAACTAGGACACTCAGCCAACACCTTACCACTAACCACCTCCCCTGCCCCATGTGTGTATTTTTTTACAGACTCACTGAGTGATCCTAATGTCCCATCAAGGGACTGCCAGGAGCCAGTGATCCTACACTGGGAACAGCAAGTGTAAAGGCCCTGAAGTAAAATGACCTTGTCATATGAGAGGAACAGAAGAAAGGAAGTGTAGGCCATGAGCATGGGAGGTGGGGAGGTGCCCTTGAAACCATGCCAAGGAATAAAAATTCAAGTGAGGTAGGACACCATCATTGGCCTTGTCACAAGAAAGCTGTAGTGCCTATTTGTCAGAAGTCTTGAAATCTCACTTTTTATCTCTAAGTCAGGTGTGTATGTTAAAAATACCGAATACCTTCTTGGTTTATTATTTGTTTGTTTAGTTAGTTGAGGTTTTATTGCATTTATTTTTATATAGCGCACTTGTGGAGGTCACAGGACAGTTCTGCAGGAGTTGGTTCCCCAGTTCCACCATGAGGGTATCTCAGGGATTAAACTCGGGTTGTCAGGCATAGCAGCAAGGGCCCTTAATTACTGAGCCATTCTTCCAGCCCCATTTGGTTGGGTTTGTGTGTGTGTGTGTGTGTGTGTCTGTGTGTGTGTGTGTGTGTGTGTGTGTGTGGTTCTTTTGTTTTTGTCTTTTTTTTTAGATAGACTCTCACTCTGTCACTATGTAGCCCTGGCTGGCCTGGAACTCACTCTATAGCACAGACTGGATCTCAAATTCATGGCCGTTCTCCCACTTTCACCTTCCAAATATAGTTATCACAGGTGTGCACACTACTCCCAACTACATTTGGCTTTCATTTTTTTCTTACATTTATTTGTTTGTTTATTGTGTGGAGGGGGGCGGGGTGCACAAATGTCACAGCTCACATGTGGAGGGCAGAGAACCTGCAGGAACTGGTTCTCTCCCTCCACAGAGAACCTGGGAATCCAACTCCAGTTGTCACCCTTGGCAGCAAGCACCTTTACGTAGGCAATGAAGGTCTCCCAAAGCAAGTGGCTCAGTACGAGAGTGCTTCTCTAGGACATTCTGGAAGCCTTTGTCTGAATGGATGAAACAATAGATTAGCTCTGAGAGGAAGTCGTTCCCACCATGTCTCCGGGATAGCCGGTCCTGGTCTTCCCACCGCAGAGTCAGGAGGAATCCTTAGCTCCTCGCCGTCCACTCCAGCCCCCTCCCAGCACTGCCGGTCCCTTCTTTCTTGCCTCCTTCAGTGGACCCGGGTTGCTCTAACAAGGCATCCTCCCGGGTGATTCAAACAGCAGAATGCATTTTCTCACTATCTGGAGTCTAGAAGTCCAGGGTCAAGGTGTTGGCAAGGAGTTGGTTTTTTTTTCCGACCACTCTCCCTGGCTGGCAGGTGGTTGGCGTGCTCTCCTATGGTCTGTTCTCTGTTGGTGAAGCTCTGTCCCCTTCTGTGTCCAAATTTCCTCTTTTTACAAGGACACCATTCATATGGGAGGTAAGCACTCTAATGGACTCTCTTTTTAAAATTTAATACTACTTTAAAGGTCCCACCTCCAAACACTTCTGTTTGGCCAAATGATAGAAACTTGATCCCAAGCAACCCAGGGGCTCATCAGCCCCCAGCCCTGCTTCTCAGTTCTAGGAAACCAAGATTTATAAAAAAATGCCCTGGGCTTGATGCATGTCAGTAATTCCATTCTAAAGAGGCTGAGGTGGAAGGATTACCATGAGTTTGGAGCTAGCTTGGGCTACATAACAAGTTCTAGGAAAGCCTAGGGGAAAAATATACTTCCTGCTATACTTCCTGTTATTCCCTAAAAATCCATTTTTCAATAGGCACTTTCAGATCTACAAGGAATTCCATCTGGGGCCAAAATCCAAGTCTCCCCATGTAAAATCCCACATAAAATGATGCAGAATTTACATGAGCATTCTGTATAAGCCTGCAGACTTTAAGTCATCTCTAGATTACCCACAATGCCTAATATAATGTATATGTCATGTGAATAGGGGTTTATTGTGTTTAGGAAGTAATGACAAAAAAGACATCTGTACATATTCAGGACAGACACAATTTTTAAAATATTTTTCTAGCTGGGCATGGTGGTATACACCTTTAATCCCAGCACTCAGGAGGCAGAGGCAGGTGGAGCTCTGTCGATCTACATAACAAGTTCCAGACAGCTGAGTCCCTGTCTCAAAAAAACCAAAAAAAAAATCTTTTTTTTATGATCCGAGATTGGATCCACAGAAAGCTACCTGTATTTTATTTGTTTGCTTATACTTATTGTTATGTACATGTGAGAGAGGGTGGGTTCGTGTGTGCTGACATACAGATGTGGAGGTCAAAGGGCAGCTTTGGGAGTCAGTTCTTGGCCACCTTTTGTGGCAGGGACTCTCTTGCTTCTGTCAGTGCTGCAGACTTTCACACTAGCCACCCAGGAGCTTCAGGATGGGACTTCCGTCTCTGCCTTCCGTCTTGCAGCAGGAAGGCTGGGATTTCAGATGTGCACTACCACATACAGCTTTTTTTACATGAGTTCTGGAATTGAGCTTGGGTCATCAGGTTTGTGCTGGCCCTAATCTTGATTTTTTTCTCCCAGTAGGAATTCTATATTGAGATATTGAGCTTTTTCTCATGTTCCTGTTATAAATTTTTTTCTTGTTTATTATTTTTTTGTGATAAACAATGTGTGTTCATCATGGGAAAGTTATAAAACACAAATAAAGATATTGTCCCTACTAACCCAGGTTCCTGCTTCCCAGAGGTAATCACTATAAAAGTTCTGGTTAATGGCATGCCAAATGCTTTTTCATTTATTATTTCTATTTTATGTGTATGAGTGTACTGTCTGCATCTTTGTATGTTCACCCATCTCATGAAATGTGCGTGGAGGTCAGAAGAGGGAGTTGGATTCCCCTGGAACTAGATTTACAGATAGTTGTCAGCCACCATGTGGGTTTTGGGAATCAAACCTCTCCAAGAGCAGCCCATGCTCTAACCACTGAGCCGTCTCTCCAGCCTCCCCCAAATACTTTTCTGTGCACATAGGTACAGACAAACCCACAGGATTTTATTTTTTTTTTGGTGGTGCATGCCTTTAATCCTAGCACTTGGGAGGCAGAGGCAGGCAGATCCTTGTGAGTTCAAGGCCAGCTTGGTCTACAGAGTGAGTTCCAGGACAACTGGGGCTACAGGGAGACCCTGTCTCGAAAAAGACCTAAATAAATAAATAAATAAATAAATAAATAAATAAAATCATAAATCTACAGATATGAAATGGCAATGTAATCTAGTCCACATATACAGAAGCAAGACGCTTAAGGACAACAATCTCCTTGCCAGATTTCGTTAGGATTAAGCCCCACCCTGGAAAGTCTTAAAAAGCTTTCCTGGCCGGGCGAGTTCCAGGACAGCTGGGGCTACAGGGAGACCCTGTCTCGAAAAGACAAAAATAAATAAATAAATAAAATACCTTTCCTCCTTGGTATCTTTCTTATTTTTTATTTATTTATATATTTTTTATCAAACCTAGATCCGTGTTCCCGCCCATTCCCCCACCCCGCCAGAGCTCATGCATTCTGCCAAACATGCTTTTCATCTCTTTCTCAGTCTTTCTCAATATTCTCCATGTGGAAGTTGACTATTTTGAGAAGAAGTTCACTGATTCAGTCAGTTCTTTGATGCAGTCCTTTCTGTTGTTGTTGTTGTTGTTGTTTCCAATATGCATCACTCCCAACTGCTTTGGACAAAAGCTCTGGGGGCCCTACACAAGAAATACTCCAACTAGGTAATTGGTGCTAGCATCCACAGATGAGGGATACCATTCGTCATTTGTTTTTCTGGGACTGTGTTACTTCACTCAGCATGATGTCCTCTAGCTCCAGCCATTTTCCTGCAAAGCTCGTGATGTCATCTTTCTTTACTGTTGCATAGAACTCCATTGTGTAGATGTACCACATTTTCTCTTCTCTATCCACTCGTCAGTTTGAGGGGCATTTGGGTTGGTTTTCAGCTCCTTGCTGAATTGTGAAGAGAGCTGAATAAACATGGGTGTGCATGTATCTCTGCGGTGGGGGTGAGTCTTGAAGGTACACCTAGGAGTGGGTATTGCTGGGTCAGGTGGCAAGTTCATTCCCAGTCTTCAAAGGGTTTCTCCAGTCTGATTTCCATAGTGGCTGTATGAGTTTACATTCCCACCAACAGGGGATGATATGTTCCCCCTTCCCCCAACCTTTCACACGTGGTATCATTTGTTTTCTTCTAGCCAGTCTTATTGGAGTAGATGATATATCTTAAATTGGGGTTGATTTGCATTTCCTTAATGGTTAAGTGATTTTGAACACTTCTTAAGGTTTTCTCAGCCATCTCTTTAATTCCTCACTTGTGAAGTCTCTGTCGCTCTTTGCTCCATCTGTTGAGTGGTCATTTGTTTTCTTTCGGCCTTGTTTTTTGAGTAGTTTATAATATTCTGGAAAGCAATGCTTTTGTCAGATGTTTCTGTGGTGAGGTTTGTCCCCTCCACTCTGTGGGATTTCTCTTCACGTATCCTTGATTGTTTCTTTTGATGTACATAACTGTTGGTTTAATGATGTCCCATCTGTCAATTGTCGACTTTAATTCTTGCGCAGCTACTGTCTAGTCTAGGAAGTCTTTTCCTACACCTATGTCCCGTTGTAGTCCTGCTTACCCCAACTTTTTCCTTCTATCGCCTTCAAAGTTTAGGGTTTCCCGTTGAAATCCTTTTGAGCCATCTGGAGTGGACTTTTGTACAGAGCGAGAGGATAAGGTGTTTATTTCATTATTCTTCTTCTTCTACAGTGGTGATCCAGTTTTTGATAATACCACTTCTAAGATGCTGTCTGTCTCCAATTATTGCGTCAAAAATTGGCCCCTTATCAAATATAAGATTGCTGAAAGGTATGTGCTCATGTTTTGGTCTTCTGTTTTGTTCCATTGGTCAACAGGTATATTTTTGTGCCCGTACCAGGCTGTTTTCATGACTATAACCCTATAGTATAATGCTTGAATTCTAGTATAGAGATCCCCCTGTGTAGCGCTTTTTTGCTCAGGGTAGTGTTGGCTATTCAAGGTCTTTGTGTTTTTCCAATGAAATTTAAAGTACCTTTTTTTCCAGGCTGTGAAGAAACTCGTGGGATTTTGATTGGCATGCATTAAATCTATACAAAGTTTCGGTAAAATGGACATCTTTACCATACTAATTTTCCCAATCCAGGAGCATGGGGAGGATTTTTTCATCTCTGATGTCTTCTTCAATTTTCTTTCTTTAAAGTTGAAAATTTTTGTTGTAGAGGATCTTTGGTGTCTTTGTTTAGGTTGTTCCTAGGTATTAGTATGGTTTTTTGAGGCTAATTGTGAGTGGGAAGGTTTCTTTGAAATTCTGTCTCCAGTTGCTTTTCTTGATTAAAAGAAGGCCATTGAATTTTTTTAGGTAATTTTTGTATCCTGCCACTTTGCTGCAGGCTGTTAATCATTTCTAGGAGTTTTCTGGTGGAGTTTTTAGCATCCCTTAAGTAAACAATCATATCATCAGCAAATAGGGATAGCTTGACTTCCTCTTTTCCAATTAGTACTCCTTTAATTTCCTTTTCTTGCCTCATTGCTCTAGCAAGTGTTTCAAGCACTATGTTGAAGAGGAGTGGTGACAGGGGGCAGCCTTGCTGAGTTCCTACCTTTAAGGGGAATGTTTCTGTCATTTCCCCATTTAGGATGATATTGGCTATGGGTTTCCTGTATATGGCTTTGATTACATTGTGGAATGATCCTTCCAATGCAATTCCTTCTAGGACTTTTTTTTTATTTATTTTTGTATGTGTATGAATGTACTGTCTGCATGTAGGTTTGTGCACCTGTGTTGTGCAATGCAGAGGTCAGAAAAGGGTCTTGGATTGCCCTGGAACTGGAGTTCTCCTGGAATTGGAGTTACAGACCGTTCCCAGCTGCCATATGGGTGCTGGGGATCAAACCTGGGTCCTCTGCAAGAGCAGTTGGTGCTCCCAACCACCAGGCTATCTCTCCAGCCCCCTCCTTCTAGGACTTTAAGCATGAAGGGATGCTGGATTTTGTCAAAGGCTTTTTCAGCATCAATTGAGATGATGGTGTGGTTTTTGTCTTTCATTCCATTTATGTGTTTGATGATGTTTATTGATTTTCGTATGTTGAACCATCTCTGCATCTCTTATGAATCCAATTTGGTCATGATGGATGATCTTCTTGATGTGGGTCTGTATGCAATTTGCCAGTATCCTGTATAGAATTTTGGCATCTGTGTTCATTAGGGAGATGGGTCTAAAATTCTCCTTTTTAGTTGTATCTTTACCTGGTTTTGGTAATGGAGTGATGCCGGCTTCATAGAAGAAATTTGGGAGAATTCCCTCTGATTGTATCCTTCTAAACAGTTTCAGTAATAATGGTTGTAGGTCTTTTTGAAATGTTTTATAGAGTTCTGCCGTGAAACCGTCTGGGCCTTGACTTTTTTTAGTTGGAAGGTTTCTTATTACAACCTCAATTTCTTCATGGATTATGGGTCTGTTTAATCTGTGGATCTCTTCTTGGTTGAGCTTTGGTGATTCCCAGGATTTCAGGTATTCATCCATTTCTTCTAGGTTTTCAAACTTGGTAGAGTATAGGTTTTTTAAGTATTGCAGTATGATTTTCTGGATCTTTTACTTGTCTATTGTGATATTTCCCTTTTCATGTGTGTGTACATGTGTGTAGAGGTCAGAGAACAACCTTTGATATCATTGCTCAGATACCTTCAAGCTTTTAGTTTGGAGCAAATTCTTTCCTTGGCCAGAACTTTGCCAAGTAGGCTAGACTGGCTGGTCCTGGAGCTACCAGGGCTTGTCCACCTTCCATCTCTGCATCACTGGGGTTGCAACTGTACACCCCTGAACCTGGCTGTTTATGTGAGTTCTGGGGATCAAGTTCAAGTCCTTATGCTTGTGAGGCAAGTGCTTCACTGTCTGAACATCCCCTTAGCCCGTACACCAGGTTATTTTAAATAAAAAATCTCAGTCATCCTCCCTAAGGACCCCCGTGTTCTCCTATGTGGCTGGATTGTCACAGCACAGCAGCCTCTTCCATTCCTATTGCACACTGACACCACATTCATGCAGAGAAGCCAGTCAGAAGGGATGGAGCTGTCATGGTGTGGTCACCTTCCTAGACCCAACCCTGTCAGCCAACCAGGTGACAAATGTTTCTTTCTCCTTAAAAAGCCATTCAAGAAAGGGATGGGGTGTGGCTGGAGTGCTGGAGGCCCTGAGTTGCACACCAGCACCTCCAGAAAAATAAAGCTTCCAAGCCCGATGTGGTAATGTACAACCTAGAATCCCAGCACTTGAGAGTCTGAGGCACAGAAGGACAGCACATTTCAAGGTCAGCCTGGAGGTAAGGGCGGGGTAGGAAAAGACGAAGTAAGGCCATTGAAGGGCTGGAGATGCCACTCAATGGTAGAGCATTTGCCTAGCATGGTATAAGGTCTGGGGAAAACCAGGGAGGTCTTCCTGACAGCTTTGGCCACCTGATGTCTTCCAGTTTGAGGACCTCAGTCTGGGTTGGCCAGACACATGACAGACTGTTCCTGGGATGCAGCCCTGTATGATCCTAGGCTGGGTGGTGGTGAAACCTACATAACAGGTTCTGTAAGGTCAAAAACCACCAGGCATGGCAGCTGAAGCAGAGTGGGGTCAGGATGTTGGGTGGCAAGGTGCCTCTAATCTGGTGACTTTAAAGAGAATGGGCGGCTGGCTGCTGAGTGTGTCTGCCCAGCAGAAGGTGCAGATGGCTTTCAGATAGCACACAGACCATTGCTTCCCATCTCTTTTGTAATTATTTATGTTGAGGGAGATTAGAAAACATATATAATTAGTGACATCCAACCTGTGATTTAGTGGACATTCTTGCTTGGGACAAAGCTAAAGTAGGTATTTAAGTAAAACCAGGAGTGAGTCAACTGAAAGAGAGATATTAAATAAATGAAGTATAATTGGTTCCTAGAGGCCCATATCCTATGGAGATGGCTGGGCTCAAAGGGGTCTTTGTACACAAGGCAGCCGGTCTCCAGGGACAGAACCGGAAGCTGCTGCTGTTGGCACCTGTTGCTTCTGGACTGTTTCTTTCCTCAGAGATAACTGTGGAACCCTTCATCTGTTCTGTGAGCCAGAAGATTCTAGAAATGAGCAGTCAGCACAGATGTGTCTCCCTAGTTTGTCAGGGTTTGTGAACATGGACATCTCACAACTTGGGGCAAATGCCTCTGAACTGTGAGCAGGTTCCCTGCGCACCTACACTTCTTAACCCGCACTCTGCCTCAAGTCCTGTTTTGTTTGGTTGGTTGGGGGTTTTGCTTTGTTTTTGAGATAGGGTCTCGTTATGTGCATTTGTACCCCAGGATGACTTCAAACTCACCATTCTCCTGCCTTAGCCTCCTGAGGGCTGGAACTGTAGGTGTCCAGCACACCCACTTCTGAAAGGAGGGTCTTGTTTATTTGCTAAGTAGCCCAGGCTGGTCCTGAGCATGTAATCCTCCTGTCTCCATCCTCCAAATGCTTGAATTGCAGGGGTACACCACCACACCCAGCCTCGAAGTGAGACTTCCAGGTGGATCTACGTACTTAAGATTTCCTTTAGAGCTGGACCGTCATGTTGCCCTGTGAGAGATCCAAATTGGCTCCCAATTGTTGCGAGTGATAGTTCTGGTTGTATTTATTTTAAATTCCCCTAGACTTTTGACTCTAAGCTCTTGGCTTGAGCTGGTAAAAGTGACTAAGCAAGCAGATGGTAGGTTTTCATCAGAAGGGAGGGTCTGTTCCCCACCCCCAGGGGATGCCCTGACGTCTGAAGAAAGTACAGATTGTGGCTCCTGATCTTTGGTCTTTTTATAACTTTCACTATTAAGTGAAGCAAGTTCCTACTATAATTAACATTAAGGGCTCTAATGGCTCTGCAATTAGGAAAGCGGCTGCCTTCACCTTTAGAGCAAACTCAGAAGGACACCGGGAGAGGAGGAAGTCACCTTCAAAGCAGAGGGAAGGAGGAAAAGAAGGTGAGGAAGAGAAACAAGAAAACAGGAAGATAGAAAAGGGAAGTAGGATGAAGAGATTGGATTTGGGAGTCAAACGTAGGTTGAGTGTGTGTGTGTGTGTGTGTGTGTGTGTGTGTGTGCGTGTGTATGTGTGTGTGTATGTGTGTGTGTGTGTGTGTTTGTGTGTGTGTGAAAAACTTTCCTAAGAAAAACTTTCCTGAGTTGTTTTTTCTAGGTTTTTTGTTTGTTTGATTGGTTTTGTTTCTTTTATTTCAGTATCAAAGGTTTAGTCCCTATCTGGTCCTTGAATGAAGAAACATAAAAGACTGTACCCTACTTTGAAATCAGGGAAAAGGCAGAACCATAACACATTAAAATCTCACTCCCTGCCCACACAATGGCAGTTTCTAGGCACAGTGGACCACTCCACACCATGCCTTGACCTGGGCTGTGACTTATACCTGTAGGCCACATTCTATCAAACACCAAAATTCCTTCTGGGCCAGCATTCAACTTCATTTATCTATCACTGCCTTGTAATTTTGTCATTCGTCTGACTGGCATGATACCAGGCATCTCCTTAACCCGCCTCCATTTTATTTGTTTGTTTGTTTGGTTTTGTTCTTTTTTTTTTTTGAGTCAAGGTCTCCTGTAGCTCAGGGTGGTCTCTAAACTATTGTGTATCTGGAGATGATCTTGAACACCTTATCCCCTGTCCTCTTCTTGAGTGCTGGGATTAAAGGCACACACCACCACATCTGGCTCCTGTGCCCATTTTAAACACTGCTTTGGTTTTTCGCTTTGGGAAGGCAGTAATCCCTTTTACTTGCCTAGGCCCTTGAAAGGGTAAGATTAAGGTATATTACCCCCATAATGCAGGTGAGAAAATAGAGGCACAGAGATACCATGTGGCTTCCCAGGGTTGCACAGCTCTCCTGGATTCACACCCAATGCTTGGCTCTAGGGACTCTTGGGTGAGCCTTTCCTGGAAGCTCTGTTTGCTGCATTCTTTTCTCTACTGGAGGAAATTCACTCCCGTGCAGCTAAGAGATAGGAAACCTTCTTGTTTTGGAAATATGCCCTAACTCTTCCAAACAGTAGTGATTGTGGCTCCAGACACAAGCCAACAGTTGGCAGGGCTGTCCTGGGACCTATGTGGTATCTTAGAACAATCCAGGAAAAGTTACCCTTTTGGATGCTCCAGGTTTGGCCCAACAGGGCTTGAGCTGAACTTAGCTTCAGTGCTCCCTCTGTGCCTCCCATCTTGCAGTCTAGCAGGCACTCCTGGCATCCTGGTGGTTAAGGAGGACAGCCAGTGTCGGAAGCTGTCCCTGAGACTCCAGAGGCTAAGCCCCCCTTACTCTCAGCGACATCTCTCTGCTATGTGGTATTGACTAAACCAAGCAGAGACAGGTGTAGGCCTTCATGGGAGCTGGAGGGAGGCCAGAGGTGATATGGGGCCGGCCGCCGGGTCCTGTGGCTTCTGCTCTCCATGTGATGCCTGGGGTGGGCATGCGGCAGGTGCGTGGATATTCACATGGAGAGCAAACTTTTGATATGTGGCTTTTGAGGGACATTCAAGATTTTAACCCATCTTGGGGCTGGAGAGATGGCTTGGTGGTTAAGCACACTGGCTGCTCTTGCAGAGGACCCAGGTTTGAGTCCTAGAACCCACACCGTGGATAACAACCACAACTCCCATTCAGAAGAATCTGATACCCTCTTCTGACCTCTGAGGGTATTGCACGACACAAGTGTACCTACACACATGCAGGCAACACACTCATACACATAAAATAATTTCATAATAATAACAGTAACAAAGTTTTTAACTCATCTATATCATGACTGAACCTCTCTCCTAAGGAGACAAACTGTGTTGTGACTACACCATCCGTCCCCCAGGTAGGAACAGTCACCATCAAGCCATGGGATGTATCCCTCTGTTGTGCTGTGGATGGGAATTCCCCATTGCTCTCTGATACTGATTCCTGTCTTGCAAGATGAGAGGGTGACTCCACCATCACCCCATCATAGGGCGAGACTATGAGGCAGCCAGGACATGCAAACTGTAGGCAGCACCCCCAAAGGAGATCCCCACATGGTCCATGAGTGTGACTATGACCTCAGCCCTGCCTGGGAGGACAGTGATCTGTCCATGACCCTCCAGAGAGGACAAGAAGTGATGTCAGTGTCACACTGCTGCATGTGTCAGCTTTCCCAGGGTGGAGTGACTTTGGGGTGATTTTGTGCCAGTGTTTGCTTGGGCTTTTTCCCATTATACTGTACAGAGAATGAGGTAGCAGGGCCAGGAGTTACGCACAGGCTGGGTGCTGGCCTCAGGGCTGGAGCACTTGCCTAGCGTGCCCAAGGTTCCCACCCCCACACCATATAGATTATGTTGATTTATGTTTATTTTCATATTATATGTATGAGTGTTGTGCCAGCATGTATGTAAGTGCACCATGTGTGCTGTGCCAGCAGAGGCTAAAGAGGGCACTGGAGTCTCTGGAACTGGAGTTCCAGATGGTTGTTAGCAGCCATGTGAGAGCTGAGAACTGAACCTGAGTCCTTTGCAAGAGGAGCCAGTGCTCTTATCCACTGAGCCATCTCTCCAGCTCTATGTTGGTTAGTTTTTGTTTTGTATTGGTTTGGTTTGGTTTGTTTTCTTGAGACAAGGTCCCTGTAGCCCCAGCCGGCTTCAAATTCACAGAGATCTGCCTGCCTCTGTCTCCCAAGTGCTAGGATTAAAAGCATGTGCCTTTAATCTGCCAACTTAACACAACCTAGAATCACCTGAAAGAGAGTCTTAATATTCTCTAGATCATATTGGCCTGTGAGTGCATCTATAGCAGATTGTCCTATTGGCCTGTGAGTGCATCTATAGGAGACTGTCCTACTGGCCTGTGAGTGCATCTATAGGAGACTGTCCTACTGGCCTGTGAGTGCATCTATAGGAGACTGTCCTATTGGCCTGTGAGTGCATCTATAGGAGACTGTCCTATTGGCCTGTGAGTGCATCTATAGGAGACTGTCCTATTGGCCTGTGAGTGTATCTATAGCAGATTGTCCTATTGGCCTGTGAGTGCATCTATAGCAGATTGTCCTATTGGCCTGTGAGTGCATCTATAGGAGATTGTCCTATTGGCCTGTGAGTGCATCTATAGCAGATTGTCCTATTGGCCTGTGAGTGCATCTATAGCAGATTGTCCTATTGGTGCGGGAAGACCCAGCCCACTGCCGGCAGCACCATTCCCTAGGCAAGAGGTCCTGAACAGTGCGAGAGACCAGAAAGCTAGCTGAGAGGCAGGCAAGGATTCATGTGTTTCTTCTCTTCCTGCTCTTGACTGTAGATGTGATGCTTTTAATTCCTGCCTTGACTTCCCCACAATAATGATCTTGGAATTGTAGGCCAAACAACCCCATTCTTTCTCCCCTGAGTTGCTTTTTGTCAGAGTATTGGTCACAGCATTGGAAGTGAAGCTAAACAGGTAGCGATGTGCTTTCTAGTCTGATGGGATCCAGTGTTATAATCCACACCTTTATACTGTGCCCTCGTGCACACACTCACACACACATACACACAAGTGCACAGATCCATTCACACATACAAGAAGTGTAAATACAGGTGATGGGCTGTCTCATTTGAAATGTAATAGACTCCGACTTGCATCAGTGCCAACCCCACTGGCACGGAAAGGAGTTCTTTTCCCCAAAGCTTGGCTAATAGCTGGAGTTATGAAATATTTTAATGAATTCTGAGCAGGTTTCTCTGCCTAACTTTGATTAGCATAAATTTTAAATTTTAATTGCTCTTTCTCATCTTTTCTGTCTCCTGTGGGCATGTACACTACACAAAGACAGAGGATTGTTACTTTACTGTTTGATCACTGTTTGTTCAGGAGCTAAAATAGTGAGAACACATAGTAAGTGCTTAAGAAATTGCTGCTGAATGAATAAATAAAATTATTAGGTACTGCTGTGTCCAAAGTTCAAGAGAGGCAAAAGGTATAAATAATATTTTAGTCTCTGCCAGGAAGCTCCTGTCCTTGAAGTCATGTTACCACAGTTACCACATTCTTTTTTTTTTTGGTATTTTTGAGACAGGGTTCCCCTTTGGTCCCAGCTGGCCTGGAGCTTGCTCTGTAGACCGAGCTGGCCTTGAACTCACAGAGATCCACCTGCCTCCCAAGTGCTAGGATTAAAGGCATGCACCACCATGCCCCGCTTAAAGACAGTTCTTAGCTGCCATGTGGGTGCTGAGAATCAAACCCAGGTCCTCTGCAGGAGCAGTCAGTACTCTTAACAGCTGAGCACCTCTCCAGCCCCATGTAACCACATTCTTATGTAACCCATTGGAAGTAAACCACAGAGAGAGAGAGAGAGAGAGAGAGAGAGAGAGAGAGAGAGACAGAGAGAGAGACAGAGAGAGACAGAGAGAGAGACAGAGAGAGAGACAGAGAGAGACAGAGA
>VZQC01014038.1:613360-652468 GCA_009823505.1 Rhizomys pruinosus | reverse complement strand
AGAGAGAGAGAGAGAGAGAGAGAGAGAGAGAGAGAGAGAGACAGAGAGAGAGACAGAGAGAGACAGAGAGAGAGACAGAGAGAGAGACAGAGAGAGACAGAGAGAGAGACAGAGAGAGAGACAGAGAGAGAGAGAGACACACACTACACATACAGCATACACACAAACACCATACACACAGGCACATATACGTGCATACACATGCACCACACATACACACACCACACACATGCACAGACAACACACACATGCACAGACCACACACACACACACACACACACACACACACACACACTCCTCTGCCTCTAACTCCTGAATACAAGGAAAAGCCTTTTTTTTTTTTAACCTAGGGCCTCATACACACTAGGCAATACTCTAGCCCTTGTTTTGAGGACCTCATAGGATCTGGCTATGTAGCCCAAGCTGGCCTCAAACTAGTAATCTTCCTGCCTCTGCCTCCCAAATGCTGAGATTACAGGCGCCCACTCCACTGGCTGACACAGCAGCTCACTGTATTTGTCTCTCATTTAACTCTACAGGTTAGCTACATTCTCCATCTCTTAGCGTGGTGGCTAGGGACAGTGAGTGTCCCCTCTCAGAGGACAATGCAACCAGTCATCTGTCCTGTCCTGTCATGTCCATTTGTCAGCTCTGACCTTGGCTCTGTGGGAGAACTCCTAGATGGCACACCCATAGGCCCGTGGAGGAGGCAGCCACCCCATTGCTACATTTTAGACTCTGACACCCACGAGAACAGGTGCAGGATGTCAGGTGTCACTCTGAACTATCAGTGAGAGGTGGCTGGTTTCTATTTCCAGAGCTGCATCTGACTCACTGTGACTGTGCTCATGTGCTTCTGCTCTCTGCCATCTCTGTGAAATGGGCATAATTATGGCTGCCCCCGCTTTCGCAAAAGGATGGCATGCAGGTACACAAGGAAATGTGTGTCTTGAACTGCTTCAGCCAATGGAAACGGTGAAGAGGGGGCGGGAAGGAAAAGTGTCTCTCTTATGGTACTGGAGATGAAACCCAGGACTTCGCACATGCTAGGCAAGCCTTCCGTCACTGAGCCACACCCCCAAGCACCCACTTCTTACTTGAGACAGGCTCTCATTAAGTTACCCAGGCTGGCCTTGACCTTGTGCCTCTGAAAAATTATCTGAGTGCTTCACAGAAGAACCTATTTTTGAACAGTTAAGAAAGTATTTTAGGGGCTGGAGAGATGGCCTAGTGGTTAAGAGCGCTGACTGCTCTTGCAGAAGACCCAGGTTCGATCCCCAGCACTCACATGGCGACTGAGAACCGTCTTTAACTCCAGTTCCAGGGGAATCTGACACCCTCTTCTGACCTCCGAGCCATTGCACAACACAGGTGCACAAACCTACATGCAGACAGTACAGTCATACACATAAAAAATAAGTAAAATTGCCAGGCATGGTGGCGCACACCTTTAATCCTAGCATTTGGGAGGCAGAGGCAGGCGGATCTTTGTGAGTTCAAGGCCAGCCTGGTCTACAGAGTGAGTTCAGGACAGCTGGGGCTACAGGGAGACCCTGTCTCAAAAAGACAAAAATAATAATAATAATAATAAATAAATAAATTTTTTAAAAAAGCTGCTACAGTATCAGGTGATCCAGGTCAGACGAATGGTAAGAAACAGTTTAGTACAACTGGAGGAGGGCTACAAAAAGTGCTATCATCGGAATGTGATGAGGTACAGAGTACACATTCACTCACTTTCAATAATTACAGCTATTTTCCTTCAAAGTTCTGAAACCTGAATAGTGAAATCTTTACATGAGGAACGAACCTTTTTGTTTTTTCATCAATTAATAATATGAAAGGAATCAGTTGAAAAGACAAAATAGACTCCGTACTGAAAAGTACTGGGGAAAACAGAGCAGAATCAGGTAAATTCCCTACCTGCCCGACACGGTCGAGCTAGACTAGCTGACTGGTTCCATATATTCAAGTCCCACCACTACTCGTATTTAAAGATGAAAAATCCTATTCTTCATAGCAAACTGGAAGATACCCTATAATCCCCCATCTATAATTCCTCATCCTGCTTCTGTTTCTCCTAATCTTGCTTCATCTGCCACATAAAAGAATTTCAGTGTTCCATTTTGTTCTTACCTATATTCAATGGCTCTGGTGTAATAAATAATAGCTATATGAAATCTTTGTTTGGAAAACTCTTCATTTCCTTTCATTTTCATAAGCTCTCCTTGCTGAGAAACCAAGGTGAAAGAAGACCCATCAATTAGCTCCAAAGATAATCAAGAACCCAACACCTAGGAGAAATGGATCTGCGTTTCTATCATTGATATCAAAATAACTTCAGAGATTATATATGTAGAAAATAAGAATATATAATCACTAATATTTTGGTATATATATTGTGCTGGATAGCTTTAGTGTCAACTTGACACACCTGGGTGGAGGGAGCCTCAGTTGGGGAGTTGGCTCCATTGGATTGGCCTGTGGCCACATCTGTGGAGTATTGTCTTGATGACCAAGCAGTGTGGAAGGGCCCAGCCCACAATGGGTGGTGCCACCCTGGGCAGGTGGTTGTGTATGGTATAAGAAGACAGGCTGGGCATGAGCCAGAGGAGTGAGCAAGCCAGTGAACAGCATTCCTCCATGGCCTGTGCTTCAGCTCCTGCCTCCAGGTTCCTGCCCTGAGTTCCTGCCTTGGGCTCCCTAAGATGTACTCTTTTTTTTTTTTTTTTTTTTTTTTTTTTTTTTTTTTTGTCTTTTCGGACAGGGTCTCCCTGTAGCTCCACTCTCCTGGAACTCACTCTGTAGAAGGCTGCCTTGAACTCACAAAGATCCGCCAGCCTCTGCCTCTCAAGTGCTAGGATTAAAGGCGTGGGTACCATGGCTGGCTACAATGTAACTGCTTAAGTACATTTGTTTATTGTATTTTTCATAGGATGATGACCAAAAAATACCCCTGTACACGTTTAATAGATTTGTGTTCACATGTTTTTTTTTAACTGTGCAAGATTTAATCTACAGATTAATCTATATATATATATATATAGATATATCTATATATATATATCTAATATATATACTGTATAGTTGTATGGTCCTGGTTGTTGTCGTCGGTTGCTACTGGACAAACCCACTCTCACAACCAACGGTGGGGGAAGGGGTTAGTTAGCTTACGCGCCTGGTCCCAGGTCGCATCCCTTAAGGANCACCATCCACCTATAGGCCACCATCGGGCGCACCTAAGGCACCATTCTACCTGTAGACTACATCCACCTGTAGGACACCATCCACCTGTAGGACTAAACACCCAGCCTGACGCCACCTTTCTTACCTGTAGACTACCATTTCCCTGTCGGCACCATCTACCTGTAGACTCACATCCACCTGTAGGCTCACCACTCCACTGTAGACGACCATCACCTGTAGGCCACCATCACCTTGTAGACTACCACCCAACTGTAGGCCCACCATCTACCCTGTCGTGATACCATCCACTGTTAGGCCACCAATCCACTGAGACTACCTACCCTCCCGTAGTAGCCCACAAAGCCACAGCAGCTAAGATTTGCAGGCCCCCGTCCTCTAACAGTTTGCTAATAACTCCCCTGGAGCAATTCTGTCAACTTTCATTTATATACATCTTCCACATCAACTTATTTTTTTCAAAAAAAATGCATACTAAGAAATAACCGCCTCTTTTTGTCTATTAATATAGACAGGAGTTGCCTACTAGAAAGAGTCAGTTGAGAGCAGTAAGCTAACAAGGGTTTATGTTTGCTTACCAAGGGTATCGGGCCACGGCGGTCGACTGGCCTCTCAATTCACCCAAGTGGTGACAGACTCCAATCTGCCTTGCCCTCTTGAGTGCTGGGATTTAAAGGCCATGCTCACGGCCACCCAGCCAAAATAAACCTTCTTTCTTTTTGACACAGGATTTCCTGTAGCCTCTGCTGTCCTGGAACTTACTACCTAGACCAGGTCGGTTTCGATCTAAAGAAACTCCTCCTGCTCAGCCTTCAGAGTGCTGAGATTAAAGGTGGATGGTCACATGCCCAGCAAAAAATACCTTCTTTCTTAATTTTTAAAATTTTTTTTGGGGGGCTGGAGAGATGGCCTAGCGGTTAAGAGCGTGACCGCTCTAGCAGAGCCTGGTTCGACCCCAGCCCCAATGGCGGCCGAGCCGTCTGACACTCCAATCCAGGAGAACTCCAGTTCCAGGGGAATCCTGACACCTCTTCTGACCTCAGACGGATTGCACGTCACGGTGCACCAACACTGCATGCAGACAGTCATTCAATACACATACGAATAGATGAAAAAAAAAAAAACTATATATATATTAATAATAAAAAAGAAAAAAAAAAACTTTTTTTAATTTAATTTTATTTTTATGTGTTTCTGATGTACTTCTAGCATGTAGTTTGGTTGACACGGTGTGCTTGCCGTCGGAGGTCAGAAGAGGGTGTCAGATTCCCTTGGAACTGAGTTAAAGACAGTTCTCAGTCGCCCTGTGGTGCTGGGATAGAAACTGGGTCCTCTTGCAAGAGCAGTCGCGCTCTTTAACCACTGAGCCATATCTCCAGCCCTAAAATTACTTTTTACTGTTCAAAATAGGTTCTTCTGTGAAGCACTCAGATAATTTTTCAGAGGCACAAGGTCAAGGCCATCATGGCGAACTTAATGAGAGACTTGTCTCAAGCAAAGAAGTGGGAGCTTGGGGTGTGTGGCTCAGTGACGGCAAGGGTTCTAGCATGGCGAAGTCATGTGTTTCATCTCCAGTACCATAAGAGAGACACTTTTCCTTCCCGCCCCCTCTTCACCGTTTCCATTGGCTGAAGCAGTTCAAGACACACATTTCCTTGTGTACCTGCATGCCATCCTTTTGCGAAAGCGGGGGAGCCATACTTTGCCCATGTCACAGAGGATGGCCAGAGAGCAGAAGCACATGAGCACAGTCACAGTGAGTCAGATGCAGCTCTGGAAATAGAAACCAGCCACCTCTCACTGATAGTTCAGAGTGACACCTGACATCCTGCACCTGTTCTCGTGGGTGTCAGAGTCTAAAATGTAGCAATGGGGTGGCTGCCTCCTCCACGGGCCTATGGGTGTGCCATCTAGGAGTTCTCCCACAGAGCCAAGGTCAGAGCTGACAAATGGACATGACAGGACAGGACGAGCTGGTGGCATTGTCTTGCTAGGGGAACTCACTGTTCCCTTAGGCTAACACACGACTAAGCGATGGAGCATGTAGCTAAACTGTAGATGTTAAATTGAGACAATTACAGTGTCGCTGTGTCAGCAAGTGGGTGGGCGCCTGCATTCTCAGCATTTGGTAGGCAGAGGCAGGAAGATTACAAATTAAAGGTTACCTTGGCCTACATAGTGAGAACTTAGCCTTACAAAAAGGGATTATTAAGAAAAAAAGAAAGAAAAAAAAAAAAAAAGGCTTTTCCTTGTATTCAGGAGTTAGAGGCAGGGCAGAGGGAAGTGTGGTGTGCTGTGTGTGTGTGTGTCTGTTTTTTTTTTTTTTTTTTTTTTTTTTTTTTTTCTTTTGTCCTTCTGTTTTTGTGTGTCTCTGTGTTTGTATGGTGGTGCATGTGAATGCTACGTTATGTGCTGTGTCGTATATCGGTGTTTTTGTGTACTGCTTGTATTGTGGAGTGTGTGTTTTCCGCTCTCTAGTTGTATCTCTGATTCTCTCTATATCTGTCTCTCTCTGTCTCTCTCTCTGTCCTCTCTCTTGTCTCTCTCTGTTCTCTCTCTCTGTCTCTCTCTCTCTTCTCTCCTCTCTCTCTCTCTTTCTTCTCTGTGGTTACTTCCAATGGGTTTACATAAGCATTGGTTACATGGGGTGGAGAGGGGCTCGGAGTTAAGAGTTACTCGCCTGTCTCCTGCAGAGGACCTGGGTTTGCTTCTCAGCACCCACACATGGCAGTTAGATCTGTCTTTTAGCGGGGCACTGGTGGGATGATGCCTTTAATCTATCATGGGAGGCGGTGGATCTCGGAGTTCAGGCCACGCTCGGGTCTACACGCGCAAGCTCCTAGGCCCAGCTGGGGACCAAAGGGGAACCCTGCTCAAAAATTACTCAAAAAAAAAAAAGATGTGGTAACGTGGTAAACATCGACTTCAAGGACAGGGCTTCCTGGGCAGAGACTAAAATCTTATTTATAACCTTTTGCCTCTCTTGAACTTTGGACAACGGCATGTACCTAATAGATTTTTTTTATTCATTCTGCTAGCAATTCTTAAGCACATACATGTGTTCTCACTCTTTTAAGTCCTGAAACCAAACAGTCGATCCCAAACGTTAGTAACACATCTCGTCCTGTGTGTATGTAACATGCCCACAGGCAGACAGACAAGATGAGAAAGAGCAATTAAAATTTAAAATTTATGCTAATCAAAGTTAGGCAGAGAAACCTGCTCAGAATTCATTAAAATATCATAATCCAGCTATTAGCAAGTTTTGGGGAAAAGAACTCCTTTCCGTGCCAGTGGGGTTGGCACTGATGCAAGTCGGAGTCTATTACATTTCAAATGAGACAGCCCATCACCTGTATTTACACTTCTTGTATGTGTGAATGGATCTGTGCACTTGTGTGTCCGTGTGTGTGAGTGTGTGCACGAGGGCACAGTATAAAGGTGTGGATTATAACACTGGATCCCATCAGACTAGAAAGCACATCGCTACCTGTTTAGTTTCACTTCACTGCTGTGACCAATACTTGACAAAAAAGCAACCAGAAGGGAAGAGAGCAAACTGATGGGGTTGTTGTCCTACACATCAAGATATTATTATGGAGAGGTCAAAGTAGGAAATTAAAGCATCACATCTACAGTTCCACCGGAGCAGGAAGAGCAGAAAAACATGACTCCTTGCCTGCCTCTAGAAACTAGTGTCTGGTCTCTGCATTTGTTCAGGACCTCTTGCCTACGGGAATGGTGCTGTCGGCCGTGGCTGGGTCTTCGCGCCCAATAGGGAACCATCTGTCTAGATCCTATAGTCGTAACTACAGGCGCAAATAGGATGACGCTAATCTGTCTAGCTTTGCACGGTAATCCTCGAGCACATTGTGCTGCAATCGCCGCTCGAGCCAACGCGAATAATACTCTGGTATATGTATAAAATGCAGATGCACCCTTAGCAATGGGAGCTAGGATCCATCTCTGCTCTTCGATGCACTCCAGGCCCATGCGAGGTGAAGGCAGCTCATCACACTTATCCCCTCCTACCTTTCGATCGCAAATTGGACCCCCACTCACCACCTCCAACCACGCGGGTCACCCTACCCATTCGTAGCCATAGCTATGCCTGAGAAAGCCCCTGCGCATGTAGCTCACAGGTCAATACAAGGGCCGGACCCCCTGCGCTATACGAGCGCACACTCCAGGGCCAATAGGACATTTCTGCTCCGAATCCGACTCACCGGCAAATAGGACAGTGCCTTCCTATAGACGTTGCACTCAAGGCCACTAGGCAGTCTTATAGATGCACCACAGGGCCACCTAGGACAGTCTCCTATCGCTGCACACAAGGCCGTAGTAGCGTAATGGCTCAAAGTCCAACCCGACCTTAAATAGATGCACTTCAATCAGGGCCCTTGTTATGGACCAAGTCTCGAGGAACATAGCCAACGCATAATTATAAGATAAGTTTAACATAATCCAACTCATCGTTGAACCACAGTAGCTATTGTTCATTCAACTAAGAAAAGACTATCGTTTCTTCATAACTCCCAGAAGATCTGTACTCAATTAGGAAGGCCCCACACGTGACACACACCACACACACAACCACCGTCGCACACTTGATCTGAAAGAGCTATTAGATCTCCTTTTCGAGTGGACTTACGCAACAGTTGTGACGTTATAGTAGTGAAGGATTAGCAAGGAACTACAGGCGGCTTTTCTACACCCACGCCCCACGTACGGGAGACAGGCAAGTAGCGAAAATCCTTTGAATTTGAAGAGGCGGGGCTAACAGGGACTCGTCTCAAGAAAACAAACCAAACCACACCAATTACAAAAAACATAAAACTAACCAACATAGAGCGGGAGATGGCTCGTGGATAAGAGCACTGGCTCCTCTTGACAGTAAGGACTCAGGTCAAGGTTCTCAGCTCTCACAAGCGCTAACAACCATCTGTGAAACTCCAGTTCCAGTAGAACTCCGTGCCCTCTTTAGAACTCTGCTGGCCCAGCACAATGGTGCATTATCTACATGCTGGCACCAAACTACTATACCTATAATATGAAAAATAAACACTAAAATAACACATAATCTATATGGTGTGGGGGTGGGAACCTTGGGCACGCTAGGCAAGTGCTCCACAGCCCTGAGGCCCTAGCACCCAGCCCTGTGCGTAAAACTCCCTGGCCATCGCTTACCTCCATTTTCTGTACAAGTTAATGGGAAAACGCCAAGCAAACACTGGACAAAATCACCCAATAGTCACTCACTGGGAAAGATGGACACATGCAGCAGTGTGACACTGACATCACTTCTTGTCCTCTCTGGAGGGTCATGGACAGATCACTGTCCTCCCAGGCAGGGCTGAGGTCATAGTCACACTCATGGACCATGTGGGGATCTCCTTTGGGGGTGCTGCCTACAGTTTGCATGTCCTGGCTGCCTCATAGTCTCGCCCTATGATGGGGTGATGGTGGAGTCACCCTCTCATCTTGCAAGACAGGAATCAGTATCAGAGAGCAATGGGGAATCCCATACACAGGACAACAGAGGGATACATTTCCCATGGCTTTGATGGTGGACCTGTCTACCTGGGGACGGATGGTGTCGTCAACAACACAGTTTTGTTCCTTAGGAGAGAGAGTTCCGTCATGATACTTGATGAGTTAACACTTGTTACGTTATTTATGAACTATTTTATGCTATTGTACGTGTGTTGCCTGCCTGTCGTGTAGTACATGTGTCGTGCAATACCTCAGGGTCAGAAGAGGGTCTCAGATTCTTTTGAATGGGAGTTGTGGTGTTATCATCGGGGGGGTTCTAGGAACAAAACCGGGGTCCTCTGCAAAGAGCAGCCAGTGTGTTAACCACCAAGCCTATCTTCCAGCCCCCATAGCTGGGTGTAAAAATCTTGATGTCCCTCAAAACAGCCAATTATCAACGTTGCTCTCATGTGAATCATTTTCCCACGCATGCCCGCCTGCCCCACCCCAGACACATGGAGAGCAGAAGCCACAGGACCCGGCGGCCGGCCCCATATCACCTCTGGCCTCCCTCCAGCTCCCATGAAGGCCTACACCTGTCTCTGCTTGGTTTAGTCAATACCACATAGCAGAGAGATGTCGCTGAGAGTAAGGGGGGCTTAGGCCTACAGGTGGATGGTGGCCTACAGGTGGATGGTGGCCTACAGGGAGATGGTAGCCTACAGGTGGATGGTAGCCTACAGGTAGATGTGGCCTACAGGTGGATGGTGGCCTACAGGTAGATGGTGGCCAACAGGTAGATGGTGGCCTACAGGTGGATGGTGGCCTACAGGTGGATGGTGGCCTACAGGTGGGTGGTAGTCTACAGGTGGGTGGTAGTCTACAGGTGGATGGTAGCCTACAGGTGGATGTTGGCCTACAGGTGGATGGTAGCCTACAGGTGGATGGTGGCCTACAGGTGGATGGTGGCCTACAGGTGGATGGTGGCCTACAGGTGGATGGTGGCCTACAGGTGGATGGTAGTCTACAGGTGGATGGTGGCCTACAGGTGGATGGTGGCCTACAGGTGGATGGTGGCCTACAGGTAGATGGTGGCCTACAGGTGGATGGTGGCCTACAGGTAGATGGTGGCCTACAGGTGGATGGTGGCCTACAGGTAGCTGGTGGCCTACAGGTGGATGGCGGCCTACAGGTGGATGGCGGCCTACAGGTGGATGGCGGCCTACAGGTGGATGGTGGCCAACAGTGGATGATGGCCTACAGGTAGCAGGGAAAACACTGAATTATTTTGAGAAAAATAAAACCAAACTTATAATAATTGCAAAAAACCCTTTTGTTAAAGGTTTTTTCTTTTTTAAAGTATGTGGGCACAACTAGATAGTTAATATTTTGGGCTTTCTGAACTATATCTTTGTCACATATTCTTTACATTTTTTAAATTTTTTTCTTGCTATTTATTTATTTATTTGGTCTTTTCAAGACAGGGTCTCCCTGTAGCCCCAGCTGTCCTGGAACTCGCTCTGTAGACCAGGCTGGCCTTGAACTCACAAAGATCCGCCTGCCTTTGCCTCCCGAGTACTAGGATTAAAGGTGTGCGCCACCACACCCGGCTCATATTCTTTACATTTTAAGAATATAAAATTCAGGTTGAAGATGTGACTTTGGGGAAAAGAGTTGCTGAGCAAGTGTGGGGACCTGAGTTCAGGTTGTCATCTCCCAAATAAAAGCTGGCCATGGTGGTGCATGCCTGGAACCACAGTGCTGGGGAATCCAAGCTCCCAGGGACCCTCTGGCCAACCTATCCAGCCACAACAGTAAGCTCCAGCTTCAGTGACAGTCCCTGTCTCAAAAAACGTGGTGAAGTGTGCTAGAGGAAAGCGCCCACAGTCAGCCTCGGCCTCCATAGGCACACACATGGACAAGAGCAGCCATACACATGTAAACACACACACAAAATATGGAATTCACTCTTAGCCTAAGGGCATTACAAATATTGGCCACAAACTAGGTTTTGAGTTTTAATTGACTGAGTCTTGCTATGATTAGGGAATTTATTGAGTACTCTAGTCACTAAGGCCATTATCAATAACATTTCTTCACTAATAGTGTTAGTGGCTTAATTCCCAGATTTGGTCTTACTGCGAACTCCATGCAGTCTTAATGCTTAGTGTGTCTCAATTCAGTGCCGGTTTTTGTTTTACTCTGTGTGTGTGTGTGTGTGTGTGTGTGTGTGTGTGTGTGTGTGTGTGTTGGCTGCATGTATATAAGTGCACCTGTGTTGCCAGGCATGGTGCCACATACCTTTAATCCTAGCACTTGGGAGGCAGAAGCAGGCAGATCTCTGTGAGCTCAAGGCCAGCCTGGTCTACAGAGTGAGCTCCAGGCCAGCTGGGACTAAAGGGAGACCCTGTCTCAAAAATACAAATAATAATAATAATAGTAATAATAATAATAATAATGTCCCTGTGTCATGCAGTGCCCATGGAGGTCAGAAGAGGGCATTGGATTCCCCTGGAACTGGAGCTAGGGGTGGTTGTTAACCTCCATGTGGGATCTGGGAACTGAACCCAGGTCCTCTGCAGGAGCACTCGGTGCTCTCAACAGCTGAGCTGTCTCTCCAGCCCTTTTACTTTTTTTTTCTTTTACTTTTAAGAGGTGCTTAAATTGTCCTACTCCAAGGATGGCTTTTATTCTAGTCAAATAATAAAGCTAGGTTAATTCAAAATAAATAAATAAATAAATAAATAAATAAATAAATAAGTCTAGGTTAGTGATGTAGGCTATTGTATTTACTGGTACTAACCTAATATCAGTGAAAATTTAACATTTTGGTATTTTCAGGCTTTTTGCTGACACACAGATGGATGTATCTTATTGTCAAGTGCCATGTGATGGATCACTACACATACCAAATATGCAATGATCAGGTCAGAGCAAATGGAGCATCTGTCACCTCAACATTTATCAGCTCTTTTTATTGGAACAAATTCAAAATCCCCCCAGGCACCTATTTTGAAATACCCAATCAACTGTCGTCAGCCACAGTCCACAGTCGTACAGAAAGTGCCATCATTCTTCTGCCCAACTGGACCCGTTAACTCCTCCCACCCCGTCCTTCACCAGCATCCTTCCCACTCACTGGGACCCTCTGTTCTCTTTTCTACTTCTATGAGATGAAATTTTTTAACTTCCACATAGAAGTGAGAGTGTGAAACATTTGTCTTTCTAAGCCGGATACCCCTGTGTTCTCCAGTCTTCTCTGAGTTGCTAAAAATGGAATGTTTACATTCTTTTTATGGCTGAACAATATTCCATTCCCTCTTCTTTTTTTGTTTAGTTGAGGCTTTTTGTATAATTTATTTTCTTTTCTTTCCTTTTCTGGTACTGTCTTACTATGTAGCCTAGGCTGACCCTTGAACTTGCAGTCTCGAGTTCCAAAATAGCATTCCTAGCAGGAAGTGGCTGTCAAAAAAGGGTGGATATCATTCCAGGTCATAGTCAGGAGAGCTTCAGGTAGGAAATGGCCTTTGGTCTTGACCTTAAACGTAAAATGCTGGGGCTGGAGGGATGGCCTAGTGGTTAAGAGCGCCGACTGTGCTTACAGAGGACCAGGGTTCGATCCCCAGTACCCACATGGCGGCTGAGAACCATCTTTAACTCCAGTTCCAGGGGAATCCGACACCTTCTTCTGACCTCCACGGCATTGCACGACACGGGTGCACAGACCTACATGCAGACAGTACATTCATACACATACAAAAATAAATAAAATAAAATAAAAACATTTAATAAAAGGTAGAATGCAGCTGGGCAGCAAGAGCGAAGCTGTGTGCTTCTGTGGTATGTGGGAAGAAAGGAAGAAGGAGGTGTTCCATCAGAACCCTCATGCCAGGCTTGGTAGCAGCTGTCTTAACAATCTTTGCAAAAGGTCTGTCCCCTTATGCCCATAGGAGACAGATCTAGAAAGATCTAACAGAATTCTCTGACCCATGGCCGGCACCTGAGGCACTAAACCCAGCCCTGCCCCATTCCAGCCTGACCTGAAGAGCTGCTGGCATGACAGATCGCAGGCTTGACAGCCTCCCCTCCTCCATGCAGCCAGTCACCAGAAAGCTTTCTTGCCCCCTGGGAATTCCCAAAGTATGGGCAAGTTACATACTTGTAAAATGGGTTAACAATCAGATCTCATTCTTATTTCTTTTTTATAGCTCCAGCTGGCCTGGAACTTGCTATGTAGACCAGGCTGGCCTTGAACTCCTACAGAGATCTGCCTGCCTCTGCCTCCTGATGGGATCACAGGCATACACCATCATGCCTGGCTCTAATTCTTTTTTTTTTTTTTTAGATGACAGGGTCTCCCTGTGCCTGAACTGGCCTGGATCTCACAGAGCTCTGCCTGCCTCTGCTTCCTGCCTCCCAAGCACTGAGATTAAAGGCATACATCACCAAGTATGACATCTAATTCTATTTATTTATTTGTTTATTTAGTTATTCTTTATTTGTGTGAATATTTTACCTGCGTGTAAGTGCACTCCTGTCATGCACTGCCCACACACTCCAGAAAAGGGTGTCAGATCCCCTTTTTAGAGTTATGGATGATTGTTGGTAGCCATGTGGGGGCTGAGAACCAAACCAGGTCCTCTGCAAGACCACCACTGAGCCCTCTCTCCAGCCCAGGGAAATGGTAGATGGTAGATGGTAGATGGTAGATGATTAGATGGCGATTGGTTCAGTGGTTAGATTATGGGTGGAAAGGAGGAAAGGAGAGGACTGGTCTCCAGGCCTGTGGCATCCTATCTAATGAGGTCCTGTGTCCCAGCAGGTGCCACCATGCCTGTGAAGAAGTACCTGCTGAAAGGCCTGCACCGGCTGCAGAAGGGCCCAGGCTACACCTACAAGGAGCTGCTGGTGTGGTACTGCAACAACACCAATACGCACGGCCCCAAGCGCATCATCTGCGAGGGGCCCAAGAAGAAGGCCATGTGGTTCCTGCTCACACTGCTCTTCGCCTGTCTGGTGTTCTGGCAGTGGGGCGTCTTCATCCAGACCTACCTGAGCTGGGAGGTCAGCGTCTCCCTCTCCATGGGCTTCAAGACCATGAACTTCCCAGCTGTCACCGTCTGCAATTCCAGCCCCTTCCAGTAGGTGGTCCCGGTGCCGCCTGCTCTGCCCCCTCCCTCCTCCCCTTCTTTCCAACCTTTCCTCCCTCCCCTTTCCTTTCTCCCTTTTCTCTCCCCTGGAAATGGGCTTGTGTGCATGTGGAGGCCAGACTCTAACCTCCAGTGTCCCACAGGCACTGTCCACTTTGGGCTTTATTTGTGTTGTTATTGTTGAACTATTTTATTTAATATTCATATGTGTACAGATTGTGTTTGCACCAAATCCACTCCCACTCCCTCCCGCCCAATTCTTCCCCTGTTGCCCCCTCCATTTCCTCCCTCCCAACTTCATACTCTCTCTCTCAACACCCACTGACTCCATTTAGTGTTGTCTGTGTGTACGTGTGTGTGGGACCCATCTATTGATAGTCTGTGTGTACATGTGTGGGACCCATCTATTGATAGTCTGTGTGTACATGTGTGTGAGACCCATCTATTGATAGTTTGTGTGTACATGTGTGGGACCCATCTATTGATAGTTTGTGTGTACATGTGTGGGACCCATCTATTGATAGTCTGTGTGTACATGTGTGGGACCCATCTATTGATAGTCTGTGTGTACGTGTGTGTTGGACCCATCTATTGATTGTCTGTGTGTACATGTGTGTGGGACCCATCTATTGATAGTCTGTGTGTACATGTGTGGGACCCATCTATTGATAGTCTGTGTGTACATGTGTGTGGGACCCATCTATCAACAGTCTCTCAGGGCCTACATCCCTGAAAAAAACTGACTCTACCTCCCCCTGCAGCCATCAACTGCCAATTGTTCCTCAGATCTGGTGGGATCACATGAGTCCCTCCTCCATCCCTGCTAGGACTTTGGCTGGCTTGATCTTGTGCAAGCCTTGTGCATCCAGTCCTAGCCACTGTGAATTTGTGTGTGCAATGTGCTGTCGTGTGCAGAAAATACTCTTTTACTGCAGACATCAACCCCCTCTGGTCTTACAGTCTTTCCAGCTCATCTTCTGTGATGATCCCTGAACCTTGAGGAGGGGAGGAGACAGGATCTCTCACTATGACCTGGCCAGGGTTCGCTGCTTGGACTGGGCTGGCTGGCTGGCCAGGGCTCACTGATTGGGATGGGCTGGCTGGCCAGGGCTCGCTGCTTGGTCTGGGCCAGCTGGCCAGGGCTCTCGGATTAGGCTGGGCTGGCTGGCCAGGGCTCGCTGATTGGGATGGGCTGGCTGGCCAGGGCTCGCTGCTTGAGCTGGGCTGGCTGGCCAGGGCTCGCTGCTTGAGCTGGGCTGGCTGGCCAGGGCTCGCTGCTTGGGCTGGGCTGGCTGGCCAGGGCTCACTGCTGGGGCTGGGCTGGCTGGCCAGGGCTCAGATTAGGCTACGCCGGCTGGCCAGGGCTCTCGGATTAGGCTACACTGGCTGGTCAGGGCTTGGATTAGGCTACACCGGCTGGCCAGGGCTCTTGGATTAGGCTACACTGGCTGGCCAGGGCTCTCGGATTAGGCTGCACCGGCTGCCCAGGGCTCTCGGATTAGGCTACACCTGCTGGCCAGTGAGCTCCTGCCTCCACCTCCTAGCACTGGGATCACAAGCATGTGCTGTCACACTGGGATTTGTATATGGGTTACGGGGATCCAACACACATCCGCATACTTGTACATAGCACTTTACCAACTGAGCCATCTCCCCCAGCCCCTATATATCTGTAGCTACATCTACGTCTATCTGTATCTCATAAGTCACACATTTTGGCCCACATCTACAATCTTGGAACTCAGAGGCTGAGGGAAGATGACCATGAGTTCAGGGCTAGCCTGGGCCACATGGGGAAACCTCCCTCAAAACAAAAATGAAAACAAAACTGTGCGCACCCATGCATGCCTGTGCACACACATGCACATACTATATGTGTGTATGTATGTGAATACATATATATATACATATAGTAGTTCCTGTTTTCAGCGATGCCAGTATCTTTATATTGCACCTGTGTTTACATTAAGCACCTACTGTGTGTCAGACACTGTTCTGGGTATGGAAATATAGTTTCCTGTCTGTAAGTGGGAACAATGATGTGACTGTGGCCAAGTAAAGCAAAACAAAAGCCTCTCATAGCTGGCTCATGAGACATGACCAGTAACCAAGAACAACTATAATTCTGCCCACATTGCTGCCCTTTAAAAAACTGAAGCAGAAGCTGGGTGTGGTGACACACGCCTTTAATCCTAGCACTTGGGAGGCAGAGGCAGGCGGATCTCTGTGAGTTCAAGGTCAGCCTGGTCTACAGAGTGAGTTCTAGGACAGCTGAAGCTACAGGGAGACCCTGTCTCAAAAAGACCAAAAAAAAAAAAATCTAAGCAGAATTTTAATAATTTGCTCAAACCGGGCTTGAAGTTCAGCTCTTTCTGCCTCGGCCTTCTAAGTAACTGGAATTACAGGTGTACAGTGTCAGGCCTAGCTTTGGTGGTGCACTCTTATATACTAGAATGCAAGAAGACCTCAAATTCCGTGCCCTGCCTGCACTGGACTCTTTTTTTTTTCTATTTTTTATTTATTTTTGTATGTGTATGAGTGTACTGTCTGCATGTAGGTCTGTGCACCTGTCGTGCAATGCCGCGGAGGTCAGAAGAGGGTCTCGGATTCCCCTGGAACTGGAGTTACAGACGGTTCTTAGCTGCCATGTGGATGCTGGGGATCGAACCTGGGTCCTCTGCAAGAGCAGTCAGTGCTCTTAACCACTAGGCTATCTCTCCAGCCCCTGACCA
This sequence comes from Rhizomys pruinosus, assembly GCA_009823505.1. Classification (NCBI taxonomy): domain Eukaryota; kingdom Metazoa; phylum Chordata; class Mammalia; order Rodentia; family Spalacidae; genus Rhizomys; species Rhizomys pruinosus. Next base: position 635,910 of record VZQC01014038.1, on the reverse strand, counting down.
CCTAACCAGACCTCTCCCCACTGCAGATATTCCAAGGTGAAGCATTTGCTAAAGGACTTGGATGAGCTGATGGAAGCTGTCCTGGACAAGATTCTGGCTCCGGAACCCAGCCACACCAACACTACCAAGGCCCTGAACTTTACCATCTGGAATCACACACCCCTGGTTCTTATTGATGAGCGGAACCCTGACTACCCAGTGGTCCTCGACTTGTTTGGGAGCACCCACAGCGGCAGCAGCTCAGACCCAGGAAGCACCTGCAGTGGTCAGGGGTGCAAGGTGGCCATGAAGCTGGTAAGTGTCCCAAGCACCCACACCAGGCCATGGCCATCCGGAGAGACCAATGGTAGTCTGTTTTCTTTAATAATCTAGGACTTTCTGGGGAAGCTAGTGCCTATTTTGTATCTCTGCATGACTTTTGGAGAGTGGTGCTGGTATGGGTACGTGTGTGTGTGTGTGTGTGTGTGTGTGTGTGTGTGTGTGTTTGTGTGTCTGTGTCTGTCTGTCTGTCTGTGTCTGTGTGTATAGGTCAGAGGACAACCTCATGTGTCATTTCTCTCCAGATGCCATCCACCTTGATTTTGGTTTTGGTGGTGGTGTTTGAGGCTGGGTCCCTGGCTTACCTAATTTGGCTGGGCTAGCTAACCAGTGGCCCCCCCAGCATGTCGCATCTTCCCAGCACTGGGATTACAGGCAAACACCACCTCACCCGGCATTTTTTTTTTGTGCGAGTTCTGAGGATCAAACTCAGATCCTCATGCTTCTGTGGCAAGCACTTTACCTACAGAGCCATCCCCCCAGATCTGCAAAGCTTTATTTTAAGCTGGTGTGTTAGTCAAAATCTTGGATGACAGTGACCCAGCTGAAACTAGTTTATGCAAAGCAGGCATTACACATATAACTGAGCCGTCCAGAGTTCAGCCAGGTTCAGGAATGGGTGGCTCTCGGTACCCACATGCTCTCCTGAGGACTAATCTTCCTCTGTCTCGGTTCAGGACTCACTTTCTATGGCTGATGTCTCAGACACTTGGAAATCTCTCCCTATAGTTCCTCTTTCTTGAGAGAGGGAGCCAAAGCCCTGGGACTAACTCTCCTTGGAACAATCACTACAAGACAGCCTCCCATGATTGACCAGTCCTGGACCATGTGCCCTGCAGCCAGAAGTGACATTAGCAGGCCAGAGGCAGAGGCCAAGAAACCAGTGCTCTCACCCAGGTTAGGGTGCTGCCAGGTCTTGGTCCCCTCCTCCCCACCAAGTGGGAAGAAGGCTCCATCTGGTGTCTGGTGGCCTGCAGTTGTGTCATGATCCAGATCCCTGGGTGTCATCCCTGAAGGGCCCGAGCGCCTGCATTGTTAATAGCTTCCCCAGTGTCTGTAAAGGTTACCTACCTCCAACGGGGGCCAGGATGGGGTACACAGTCTCTAGAGTGGAAACCATCTGCCTTGCTCAAGCACATGGTCACAGCTTCTAAACCCCACTCCACCCCCTTCACTCCCATTCAAGCCAGCAAAGGGCTGGAGCCCAGAACCTCACACCACACTTAGGGTGTTGGTCACAGGTTATCCTGCTGGCTATGCTCGGGGGGAATCCTCTGTATGTATGTGTGCCTGTATGTCTGTTGGTGTGTATCCACATGTCTGTCTGCATGCATACTCTGGGTGTGTCCATGTGTGCACATCTATATTTGTGTGCCTCTGTATGTTTGTGTATGGTTTTTTTTTTTTTTTTTGGTCTTTTTGAGACAGGGTCTCCCTATAGCCCCAGCTGTCCTGGAGCTCACTCTGTAGACCAGGCTGGCCTTGAACTCACAAAGATCCACCTGCCTCTGCCTCCCAAGTGCTAGGATTAAAGGCATGTGCCACCACGCCCGGCTTGTGTATGTTTAATACATGTGTCTGTGTTGTATGTATGTGTGCCTGCTCATGTCTAGCAGGGTTAGGGGAACCCTGCTTCACAGCCTTTCTGAGCATCTTCCTCACTGCTAAGAAAATACTGATGCTGTCTTCTCAGCTTCCTGTCAACATGGTAAGTCAGAAGGCTCTAGCAAAGCAAGGGTCCAGTGCTGTGACCACCTGTCTAGAGGGTGACAAGGAAGTCTCTGGGAATGGGGCTGAGGACGGTGCCCAGGCTAGGCATGCTGACAGCTGTCTGTGGATGGAGATGGTTCTGTCTGGACAGAGGAGGGACTGCTGTGAAGACAACAGAGGCTCAGAGACCCAGGCCACAGCTCCGGGGCTGGCCCTTATCACCCTGTGCCTACATGTCAGTACCCTTGGCTTTGCTGTGGGCTGGCTGTGCAGCTCAGCGGGCTATGGCTGACAGACCTTGTGTTCTTTCCAGAGCAGGGGAGGCTGTCAAATTCCTGAGTTTCAAGTCTCTGTGAGGTCCATGAAGCCTCCAGGGAACCAATCAGGAGGTCTGGGAGTCAGAGGGCTCCAGGGCAAGTGTGTGTGTGTGTGTGTGTGTGTGTGTGTGTAAGCTCCCATGGGTACTCACACAATTGTGCATGTGTATACCTACCCTTGCAGTTATATTTGTTATTATTTCATAGACACATAACTTCCAGGAGGCAATTCTCCTTGCGGCCACAGTTTCAGACCCCATCCATCACGGTGGGGAGGGTATGGCCGAGCAGGTCAGTCACATCATGTGACCACAGAGCAATGAGTGCGATTGGATGTGGTTGGGGTACTACAACCTCGAGGACCTGCCCCCAGTGACTTACTTCCTCTGATGAAGCCCACAGCCTCCCATATGGTGCCCAGTTGGAGAACAAGCATTCAGAACACGAGTCTGGGCCGGGGATGTGGTCGTTGGTAGGGTGTGTGTTAGCCTGCACCAGCCCCGGATCCTATCCATAGTCTGGGCTGGGGATGTGCTTGTTGGTAGGGTGTGCGTTGGCCTGCACCAGCCCTGGATCCATCCATAGTCTGGGCCGGGGATGTGCTCGTTGGTAGGGTGTGTGTTAGCCTGCACCAGCCCTGGATCCATCCATAGTCTGGGCCGGGGATGTGCTCGTTGTTAGGGTGTGTGTTAGCCTGCACCAGCCCTGGATCCATCCATAGTGTGGGCCGGGGATGTGCTCGTTGTTAGGGTGTGTGCTAGCCTGCACCAGCCCTGGATCCCATCCATAGTCTGGGCCAGGGATGTGCTCGTTGGTAGGGTGTGTGTTAGCCTGCACCAGCCCTGGATCCCATCCATAGTCTGGGCCGAGGATGTGCTCGTTGGTAGGGTGTGTGCTAGCCTGCACCAGCCCTGGATCCCATCCATAGTCTGGGCCGGGGATGTGCTCATTGGTAGGGTGTGTGTTAGCCTGCACCAGCCCTGGATCCCATCCATAGTCTGGGCCGTGAATGTGCTCGTTGGTAGGGTGTGCGTTGGCCTGCACCAGCCCTGGATCCCATCCATAGACAGCAATGCATAACCAGGGATGGTAGTGCATGCCTATAATCCCAGCACTGGGGAAATAGATGCAGGAGGATTAGAGATTCAGGGTCATCTCTGGCTACCTTGTGAGTTCTATGTCAGCTGGAACTACACAAGACCCTGTCTCAGAAAAAAGTCTATGGGGGCTTCAGATTCAGTTTATACTCTGATAGTTTGGGTTGTGAGTCTATGAGGGCCAGTTCAGATTCAGTTTATATCTGATAGTTTGGTTGTGAGCTGGTGTGGTGTGTGCACATGCAGCTGTGATAATAACGTGTGGCTGCTGGATGTCAAAGAGAGAGCACACCCATGAGAGCACAGGTGTCCCTGTCGGTTCATACATAACAGCACCAATGGCTGCTATGTCTCCAGGTGTGAGGTGGTGGCCCCTGAGCGTTCATGAACTTGAATGGGAAGACATTTCCCACTGCCACAGCACAGCCACAAGGCAAATGCTGCCCTGGCCTCTCTGGGCTCCATGGACAGCTAACAACAGCTGTGTCGGTGGCCCCAGTGCCCCCGGAAACCTCTCTTGCCTTCCACAGTGCAGCGTTAATGGGACTGTGTGCACCTTCCGAAACTTCACGAGCGCCACCCAGGCCGTGACTGAGTGGTACATCCTGCAAGCCACCAACATCTTCTCACAAGTGCCACGCCAGGACCTGGTGGGGATGGGCTATGCCCCTGAGCGCATGATCCTGGCCTGCCTGTTTGGGACGGAGCCCTGTAGCCATCGGTGAGAGCCACCCCTGTCCCCTGATCTGACAGTGAAGCCTTTGAGTTAGCAGACTTCCAGCATTCAAATCCATTCAGCTATGCAGCGGGTAGCTACAGCAGACTGGTCTGTGCCTTGGTGTCTTGGGGCAATTTGCTGGGGACACACCTTGAGACAGGAAATCACTCTGGGAAAATTCTACAAGGAAGATAGATGAGGAGGTCATCTCCCTCACCTCCTCCCTTCCCATTCTCCTGGCAGCAGGGTCCTGCTACATATTGTTCAGCCTGGTCTAGAACTCCTAAGTTCAAGCTGACCCTCCTGCCTCAGTCTGTAGAGTACCTGGGACCACAAGAGAGCACAGGCTTCCTCCCAGACATTTCTGAAGGCTTGCTGGCCTCCATCTGTCCCAGGAGATGTTTCTAGAACAGACCCTTGCTCTGAAACCAGAGTCTACTAGAGCTGACACAGCCTCTCTGGGTGACAGGCATTACCAAGTAAACAATTGGTACATATGATGACCCAGAGTGTGGCCTTTGGGAGAGGACTAGTCACACCTCAGCAGTCTCCCTCCCTGACTGCATCTGCCTAGACAGTCACTTAGGAACACTGTCCTCACAGTCTGGGGTGAGATATCTCCAGAGCAGGGCCTGGCTGGAGCCTGTTCACTCTGTTCTCTCCCTGTTGTCCCCAGCATATGGGTGTGTGTGTGTGTGTGTGTGTGTGTGTGTGTGTAGAGAGAGACAGAGACAGACAGACATGCAGAGACAGAGTCCCAAATACAGAAAGACACAGAGATACAGAAAGATAGAGAGACAGAGACACACAGAGACTAGTCCCACTCAGAACTTTTGCTCCCTCCAGGCCTCTGGCAGTGCTGTGCCCTCCAGTGGCTCCCTTCCTCCTCTGCCCACTAGACTTCACCACCTCTTACCTACCTTTCAAGTCTCTGCCTAGGCCCTACCTTGGCCAAGACACTGTCCTGACCCCCTCCTAATCCCCTGGGGAATTAGGTGTCACCCTCATACCCAGCTTATCTCTGCTGATGTCCTTATCACATATTATAGTTTATTCAACAAATATTTACTGAATGTCTGTGTATTGCTGCCTTGCATGCCAGGCCCTGGAAGCAGAGTGCACAGTAACAAGCAAGAGGCTGCAGTGTGCTAGGCATGGCGGCTCTCTGCTGGGGAAACCAAGGCTCAGAGAGGCTAAGAAACACCTTCACACTCGCCGGCTAGTGAGGGACGACCAGAAATCAGCTCAGGCAGACCAGCTCCAGGACTGTGTTCTTGACCTTTTGGGCTGTCAACCTGCAGATTCAAAGTCATGGCCCTCCCTGGGCTGAACATCAACAGCAGGAGCAGTTACAAATAAGCAGGAAAATGGGAGTTTCCAGTCTGAGGCATCCGGGGCATGAAGAGGTGGAAGTGTCAGAGGCAGCTCGCCTCCCGTCCTGGCTCAACTGCCCCCAATCTCTCATGCCAGGGTCCGAGATGTAGATAGTTCGGTGTGTACCTGCACAAAATAAAGGCTCTTTTTTAACATAGCCACAAAATCATTTTCCCACCTGAAGATATTCACATGATCCCTCAGTAACAGACTGTCTAGTCATGTTACAGTCAGAAACAGCTTAGATTTGTTTTTAATATAAAAATTATCAAGCACTTCACACATATATAGAGTTTTGATCCATTCCCCCCCAGTGCCCCCACCATTTTCTCTCAACGTCATGTGTTCTCTTCTTTTTTCAGCCCACAGATCCACTTAGTGTTGCCTGGATGTGCTTGGGTGTGGGGCCATCTACGGGAGCACAGGCGGCCTCTCGGGCTGCATCCCAGAATGAAACAGCCCACCCCCACCCCAGCCACTGTCTATAGCTCCTCAGCTAGGGGTGGGACTTCCTGACCACCTCCCCACTCCGTGCTGAGATTTGTCTGACTCAAGTGGGTCTCGTGTCACAGCTGCTGCGAGTTCAGAGTGCTCCCCTCCTGTAGCCAGAAGACCATTTTGCTGTAGTCGTCCACTGCCTCTGGCTATCACAGTCTTTCTGCCCCCTCTTCCTGAGCCTGGGGAGGAGGGGTGTGGGTTACATGTCTCATTTAGGGCTGAGAACTCTGAAATCTCTTATTTTCTGCATAGTGACCAGTTGTGGGTCTCTGTGGTGAATCGCTGTTTATTACAAAAAAGAAGCTTGTTTGGCATGTTTGGCAGAATACATGAGCTCTGGTAGGGTGGGGGGATAGGGTGGGGGACACAGGTCTAGAAAAAAAAAAAAGCTTCTCTGATGATGGTGGAGACATACTCATTCATGCAAGTAATGATGTCTTTAGGAGTCAGTTTAATACTCTGTCCATTTAGCAGAATAGTTGCAGTAGTTTCTCCCCTAGGGCCTGTGACTTACCTAGCCTCTGGTTCCCCGCCGAGTAATGGTGCCAGGCATGAGTTTGTTGTTCTGTGAAGCAGGCCTTAAATCCAACCAGAAAGTAGTTGACTGCTTCCACAATTCTGCCACTGTTGCATCAGTGGGCATATCTTGCCGCAGACATCATGGGCTAGGAAATAAAAATCCCAGTGCTCGGTATGGGTTACATCTTTTGAGTTATGGGGATGGGAGGCACCTGTGTGGACAGAGGTCAGAGGATAGTTTGCAGGAGTCCTTCCACCTATGGGTCCAGGGGATTGAACTCGGGTCACCAGGCTCGGTGGCGAGGGTCTTTACCCACTCTATCATCTCTCTGTAGGCCACACTGGTCTGGAACTTGTGGAATTCCCTTGCTTTAACCTCCCAATGGAATTTCAGGCATGCCCACTATACCCAGCTTACTGTTTGTGTGTGTGTGGGGGGGGGGGAGACAGGTTCTACATAGCCCTGGCTGGCCTGGAACTAACTGTGTAGACCAGACTGGCCTTGAGTTCACCTGCCTCTGCCTCTGCCTCCCAATTGCTGAGATTAAAGCTGTGTGTCACCATGCCTAACATGAAATGCACTTTTTAAAATTATTTTTATTTATTATCTTTTTATGTGTATGAGTGTACTGTCTGCATGTAGGTTGGTGCACCTGTGTCATGCAATGCTGTGGAGGTCAGAAGAGGGCATTGGATTTCCCTGGAACTTGAGTTAAAGACGGTTCTTAGCCACCATGTGGGTGATGGGAATCGAACCCAGGTCCTCTACAAGAGCAGTTGGTGCTCTTAATCGTTAAGCCATCTCTTCAGCCCCGAAATTCACTTTTTTTTATCTTGCACGTGTAAGAGAAGGTTTGCCCTTCTCACCCACTGTGAGTTCAAAGTTTATATTCTACTAGGTGACTTCATTTTCTCTCACACAATTCATTTACTGAAGGAACTTGGCGATTAATCTGTCCAGCTCCCCACCTTCTGTGGCGTCTTTTATCATGCTGTCCTGTCCTGGTCCTTGTAATAGTACAGAGTCCCTGTCTACATGCTGTCCTCTCCTGTCCTTGTAATAGTACAGAGTCTGTCTACATGCTGTCCTCTCCCGGTCCTTGTAATAGTACAGAGTCCCTGTCTACATGCCGTCCTGTCCTGGTCCTTGTAATAGTACAGAGTCTGTCTACATGCTGTCCTGTCCTGGTCCTTGTAATAGTACAGAGTCTGTCTACATGCTGTCCTGTCCCGGTCCTTGTAATAGAACAGAGTCTGTCTACATGCTCTCCTGTCCTGGTCCTTGTAATAGTACAGAGTCCGTGTCTACATGCTCTCCTCTCCTGTCCTTGTAATAGTACAGAGTCTCTGTCTACATGCTCTCCTGTCCCGGTCCTTGTAATAGCACAGAGTCTGTCTACATGCTGTCCTGTCCTGGTCCTTGTAATAGTACAGAGTCTGTCTACATGCCCTCCTCTCCCGGTCCTTGTAATAGTACAGAGTCCTTGTCTACATGCTGTCCTGTCCCAGTCCTTGTAATAGTACAGAGTCTCTATCTACATGCTCTGACTTTTTGGGACAAGACTTCCTCTTTAAGCAATTACATTGATCAAACTGGAAGTATTTTTAGTTTTTTAAATTACAGTGGGGAGATGCCAGTGTGCTATGGTGTGCCCATGGAAGACAGAGAACAACTTTGGGGACTTGCCTTCTCTGTCCAACATAGGTCCCAGAAATTGAACTTGGGCCATCAGAGTTGTGTGGCAAGTGTTTTTACCTGCTAAGCCACCTTACCACTCAAAAGTCATAGTCTAGAGAGACTGAAAGGCTATTAAACAATTAAACAACCCATTAAAAATCATTTGGGTCTTGACTTAAACTGTAAAAGAAAAAAATGACATTTTTGAGACAAATGGCAATTAGAAATGGGTATTTAATAAATAAATAACATTAAAGGATTATGCTAATTATTTTGAACATGGTAATAGTATTGTTTTGGGGGGCTCATCCTTTTGGAGATATACATGCAAACCCCCATAAAGCCAGGTATGGTTGTGTGTACCTATAGTCCCAGCACAGAGAGGCAGAGGCAGGAGGATCTCAAGTTTCAGGGAAACCTGGGCTGCACAGTGAGCCTGTGTCACGAAAGTGAAGAAAGTTTAAGGGGTCAGGACGCAGGCGCAGCTTTCTCTGCATTGGTCTCGGGGAAGCATATGAGAAAGGTTGTTTTTTTTATAATTCACAAGGGCTAAACCAGCCCAGCCTGTGAGAGACCTCCTCCTTCTCCCTGGCTTTCACGGGTGGGGGGCGGTATTGAACAGAAATAAAGGCCTATGGCTCACCTTTCCCTCCTGACGCCTCTCTGAGAGCTTATGAGGGGCAGCCAGCACCCTGCAGGGTCCCCTAGTCCACAGACCAGGACAGCAGGTCCCAGGGGAAGCTACCTGCCCTCCAGCCTGCACCGTTTCTTTTAGGAACTTCACACCCATCTTCTACCCTAATTATGGCAACTGCTACATTTTCAACTGGGGCATGACAGAGAAAGCACTTCCTTCCGCCAACCCTGGGGCTGAATTCGGTGAGTTTGGTTCCACCAAGGAGTTAGATCCACGAGACTCTGAATCCCAACACGTGGTGCTGAAAGACCCTCTGATGTTAGGCGTGAGACTGAGGGTTAGACTGAGGCCAGCACAGAGAGGCCAAGGCCAATGGCGGCTGAGCCTCAACTGTGCATCAGGGAAAAGCCAGTCAGATGCCTTCTCAGCCACCGTCTTCCCCGGTGCCGAGATCACCGGGGTTGGTGCTGGTGTTCACTCCCCCTTTAAAGCTGATGAGCACACTGAGGGTTCAGAAGCAAGCAGCTTTTTTGTGGTGCAAAGCTCAACTGCATGCAGGCATCAACTCCCAGCTCCATTACCTTGAGGGGTGACCCAGGCCTGAGACCTCATCCTTAAGGCTTCAGTTTCTCCTTCCAGGTCTCAGTACATGGTCGCACCACATGACACAGAATAACACGTACAGCTCCTGAGTCACAGGAGGAAGCCACTTCACCATGCCAGGATGTGCAGGACACTCGCTCTTAGCCTCTCTGCTGTAGCATTCTGGAAGAGAGACTCCCAGAGGCAGGCAGAGGGGGTGGAGAGCAGAGGCAGGAGAACATGGCCGGTGATAGAGGCTCAGCCCGCTGGCTCGTCCTGCTGGGACTGATGGGCTGACTACCTTGACCCAGCCCTCACTGGTGAAAACACTGTCACAGAGCTCTGGCCCACTCACTTGAGAGATTATAATAATGAGTCAGTGGGCCTGGTTAGAACTCCCAGCAACTCCTCACGAAGTGTCCTTGGAGAGGTCTCTTTACTTCATGTCTCAGTTTCCTCACTTGTAAAATAAAGATAGTAAGCCAGATGTGGTAGTGCACATCTTTAATCCCAGCACTCAGGAGGCAGAGACAGGCAGATCTCTGTGAGTTCAAGGCCAGCCTGGTATACATAGCAAGTTCCAGGCCAGCTAGGACTACAAGGAGACCCTGTCTCAAAACAAACAAACAAAAAAATATAGTAACAGGTCTTATGGAAAGGATTCTTGTGAGCATCCAATGAGCTATTTTGTAATAAACCAACTTTATAGTCAGGCCTGGTGGTACAGGCCTATGACCTGTGAGTTTGAGGCCAGCCTAGGCTACACAGCCAGACCCAGTCTCAAATAAATAAGCACCTCACCCCTGCTGGGGTGAGGTGCTTATTTATTTGAGACTGCGCAGGGTGAGGTGCTTATTTATTTGAGACTGGGTCTTATTCAGCATGTATGTTGTATGTAGCAAGTGCAAAGTGGTAACTCTGATTGTCCCAGGCAGAGATGGTGTCCATGCCCCACACCAGCTCAGGGCTGGGGGTGGGAAGTTTGGTCTGGCCCTTGCCTCCAGAGTCCAGCAGTTAAATGGATCCCCAAAGTGAGGCAGGTATTGGACAAGTTCCCAGGCAAGTAGAGGGTACTAGGAAGCTGGCAGTCAGGAAAACTGCTGAAGGAAAGGATACTAGGCAGTAATCTGAAGAAAGGAGAGGGCGGGAAGGCAATTCCAGATGAGAAAACAGCGTCTGCAGAGGCCCAGGCAGGAGCTCCACCACTGGAAAGGACTGCGCGGGAAGAACAGGGTCGGTGTTCTGTGGGGTGAAAACAGGTGAGGCTGTGTGGGTGGCCGGGGTGCTGTGCAGGAGAGACCTCGGCGGGGCGCAGGAGAGACTGCGCGGACTGCGGGAGAGACCGCGGCAGGGCAAGAGGGCCCGGAGGAGATGACGCGGACTCTGGAGTCTGAGTTTGGTGGCCCCAGAAGACCTCTTGGCTGAATGAGGCTTGGGTGGCTGGTCTCCCTTCAGTCTGCAGGCAGGAGGGCTGAGCTCAGCAGTCCTCACTACCCTTCCCTACAGGTTTGAAGTTGATCCTGGACATTGGCCAAGAGGACTACGTCCCCTACCTGGCATCCACAGCAGGGGCCAGGCTGATGCTCCACAACCAGAGGACGTACCCCTTCATCAGAGAAGAGGGCATCTATGCCATGACGGGAACTGAAACATCCATCGGGGTGCTTGTGGTACAGCCAGGGTGAAAGGGCAGCCTGGGGGCGGGGGGGGGGGCTGAGATAAAAGTGCCTCTTCTCATGCTAACCTCTGATGGCTTGAGGGTACGATCCAGGCCCCCAGCCCACCCTTACCTTAGTGCAAACCTCAATGCTTGGTGGCCATTCTCTGGAAGGCCCCTCTAGCACCTGCCAGGACTCAATGGGGGAAGGGCTTCCTAGGGGTTCCCAGGGGTCCCCATGAGCCACCTCCCCCTCCAGGACAAGTTGCAGCGCCAGGAGGAGCCCTACAGCTCGTGCACCATCAACGGATCTGATGTGGCCATTCAAAACCTCTACAGCAACTACACTACCACCTACTCCATCCAGGTGTGAAGGCGGGTCAGGGTTGGTGACGGGGGGCCCTGTCCCCCCTCCCTCAGCTCTCTGGGAGACCTGGGCTAACTCTGCCAGATCTTTGAGATCCAGTCTCCCTATATTATATAGCCCAGGCTGGCCTGGAATTCACAACCTTCCTGCCTCGGGCATGAGGTGCCAGGTTGAACTGCTGTTAGTAGTGCAGGTGACCCTGGCACTGCAGACACAAAGGTTCCAAGTTCTCATCAGGGCCAGGTGCTAGCCATCTCTCATCTTCCTTTGACAGGTGACCCGCTGGTGGGGTGGGGGGGTGCACAGTACCCGGCTCCCGTGTGAGCTATTATGCTCAGGACCTGCACCAGTTTCCTTTTTTTTTTTATAATTTTTTTTTTATTGATGCTTTGTGCATTTCATACATCATTTTCCACTTCAGTTCAGGCATATTCCCTTTCCCTTCCCCCCGCCACTCCCACCCCATCCCAGATCATGCATTCTGCCATAACTGTCCTGCATCTTTCCAGTTTTTTTTTTTTCATTTTTTAGCTATAAGTGATAATCCATGAGTACAAGCATCCTTCGTGTAAAACCAATTTGCAGGCTGTTGTGCCCAAACCCCCACAGCCCCACCATCCCATCCCTTCGGCCCTCCTAACAACGTGCCAAGAACAGCAACACTTACAAATGTTTTCATTGCAGCAGGCTGGCTGGCTGTGTGGCCGGCACTGTTGCAAGTAATTTACATGTGTTACATCATACAACCCTCCCAGCCCCCTGAGGATGTGCATGCTCTTAGCCGCCCTGTGTAGTAACGAGGAAACTGGGTTTAACAGACCCCCATCTGAATGCCTCATCAACTGACCTAGTCAGTTTCTCTCTTGGGTAACTGCCCTCAGCCTCCTTTGCTGAGGCTGGGAATTTCCTCTTGTCCTAACACAGCCCTGAGAAGACACACCAGTCCTTGAAAAGAGGCTCAAACTGAGCACTCACCAACTTATTCTCCCAGGCCAGCCTGGCTTGTGAGATGAGAGGAAACTGAGGCAAACCAGGGGTGCCTGTCTTCAAACCTGGGAGTCCTGAGTTTGGTGTTGTTTCCCTTTGGCCCTTCCATCCACCTGGCCACGTGACCACCCACTCCACCCCCATTCAGGACGTCTTGGCCACTTCCTGATGGGGACTGCTGTCTGCCAGAGCTCTGAGCACCTCCCAAGCCTTCTGAGGGACAGACAGAACAGCACAGGAAGACAGAAAACACAGAGACCCGAGCCTTGTCAGAAGCTCTGCCCGATGCCCACATGCTACCAGGAACAGCCTAGGCTGTCCCAGTTCAGTGACAGGGTTGGGCCACCACCTACTTTCCGGATGAAAAGACGGGGTCTAGAGGTGTGCAAGGCAGGCACCTAATTCAGAGCTTCCCTCACCCTGTCTCCTCTTGGCCAGGCACCAAATCCACTGAGCAACCCTATCTCCTGCCAGGGGACTCCAGAGACCCCTCCAAGAGAACAGAGGGCAGGGGAAGAGGGCAAGGGCGAGCAGAGCAAGAGAAGCCTATCTGGGTCATAGGCAGGGGGCCACAGTCTGCACTTAGGACACAGGACAGGGAGGAAACGGGCATAATAACTGCTCACCAAGCCCGGATGCTACACTGAGTCTTCCAACCTCAGAAGGCGGGCGTGGCTAGCAACATGGCTCTCTGTGAGTGAACTGAGGCTCACAGGTTACGTCACCTGCCCAGGACACAAGGCTGGTCTGAGTGGCCTGAAGCCAGGTCAGGACAGTGGGACCTTGCGAGTGTCTCACTACGTCCGTCCCTTCAGGACCACCCTTCTTCCCTCCCTCATGGGGGTCCCCCCTGTATGAAGCAGCTCCGGGCCAGCTTGCCTTCCCACCTTTTCTTGGTCTCTCGAGAGCTCAGAAGAGCGTTGGCACTTCACAGGAAGAGTTGGCAGCTCCCTTACCTGAGCAGGCCGTTCCTGCACGTGCCATGTGTGGGCCCTAACCCCAGATAGAGTGGGCTGCTGGGATCTGGCCCATGTCTCTGTGCAGGACCTAGGGAGCTGCCAAGAACAACCACGACCTGAGGACAGGGTCTGCTTGCTGCAGCTGTAGAGGCCGAGGGCCAGCTCTCCTGGTCGCCACCTCTGGGCCTGGCTAGAAGCTCTCTGGGCTCCTTCCTCCTGGCACTGGAATGAGACCATCTCCCACCATGTCTGATATTTCTCTTGCATCCCCAGGCCTGTCTTCATTCCTGTTTCCAAGACTACATGATCCATAACTGCAGCTGTGGTCACTATTTGTACCCACTGCCCCCAGGTCAAAGATACTGCAACAGCCAGGACTTCCCAGACTGGGGTAAGTCCAGCACGTGAAGGACATGGCTGCAGAGTAGGAGAGGGTCCCATGGGCGGGGGTGGGGGCGCGTCTCCCCAGCCCACAGCCCTCCTTCCTCAAGAACCAGTCTCCTCGTTCCTTCTCCGCTCCTTGAAGTACATGCTTAAGACCCACAGCTGTTGGGCTGAACTACCCGTCTGGGTATGTCTGGGTGCCACATTCCTGCCTGCACATGTGAGCCAGGGAGGGAAGCTGCTCACATGCATCGTGCGAAAAGCTTATCTGTGTCTAACTGCACAGTCCTGTGCCACCTGCAGTGTGTTTGTTCTCATGAGAATACAGGGGGCTTCTGGTATCTGCCTCTGTGTGTGTGTGTGTGTGTGTGTGTGTGTGTGTGTGTGTGTCCCCTCATGAGAGGAGGTAGACCAGAGGAGACAAGGAAGCTGTCGCCACTGTGACGGTGACCTCCTAGGGCAGCTGGAGTCAAAGGACAAGTCCCCCTGGGTTCCCACCGAGATGGAGCCCAAGCCTATGGGCCCTGGGTTCTCCAAGTCAGTCCAGTGTGCTCAGCAGTTGTGGGTCCTACCACCAACACAATACACAGGAGACATTTTTTTCAGGTCAATCATCCTTCTGTATTTTACCCCAGAAGCCACCCTCTTTGCAGGGATGGGCAGGAAAGGACACTTTCAAAGGAAAGGACACAGTGACCTGCTGAGTTAGGTTTAGGACACTCAGGGGTGCCAACCTAGGCTGGGCTGGGCCAAGATGGCCGGAGAGGGAAGGGGCGTGGAGTGATGACCTCTGAGGCATGGGGCTTGGACTGAGTCTCCTTTAGATGGTCTGGGGAAAGGAGGCTCCCGAGGAGAGGGTGGACCCCAGGGGAGGGAGGACCCCCCAGAAGCAGCACTCCTGGCTCCTGACCTCCTCCCTCTCTCCTGAGAAGCCTCTTGCTACCTAAGCCTGCAGATGAGTGAGGTCCAGAGAGAGAGATGCCTCAGCCTATGCAAGGAGTCCTGCAAGTGAGTACGGTCTGGGAGGTGCATGGTGCCACCCGCAGCAGGGTGAGAGCTCGGGGCTGGTGGGACAGCAACAGGGCTGGCTTCTCTCTTCCAGTGATACCCAGTACAAGATGACCATCTCCATGGCCGACTGGCCTTCTGAAGCCTCTGAGGTGAGACGGCAGAACTCCAAGCTCCGGGTACTGTCTGAAAGTCTAGATCTTTAGAGGGGGTCTCTCCCTCCCCCTCCCTCCATCTTTCTCTCCTTTTATCTATCTGTCCATCCCTCTCTGTCTCCCTTCCTCCCTCTCTCTAGTCCTCCTCTTCCATCGATATTTCCCAGGCACTATGCCAGGGACAGGCGAGCTTCCCCCTATGGAGTTTACAGCCCAGTTGGAGGGAGACAGTATGTACAGAGAGACAAAGATCATTTCATTTCAAAGTCGTGGCTGTGAATGACTTAATGGGAGAGGGGGGAAAGGTGGGGGGAGCACTTTAGACGGCAGGTTAGGGAAGGTCCGAGGGGGCAGGCGTGTGAGCCAGAGCAGGAGGCAGAGCAGGCACGCTCAGCCCCGGGAGGACCCTGGGCAGAGGGAGCAAGTGGTATGGCTAGAGGTGGGAATGAGGTAGACAAGACAGCCAGGGCGCTGAGCTCCTGCTGCTGACAGCAGCCAGGCTTCTGTGAATGTCCCCTACTCCCACCCCAACTCAAGACTCAAGCTTCAAGAAGGGACAGGGCTGCATGCCTCCCCCTCCCCCCCGCAGCAGGGCTGGACCTGGGAGGGAATGTGTGGGCACTCTTCCTTCAGCTGCCTTCTTGGTTCTAGGACTGGATTTTCCATGTCTTGTCTCAGGAGCGGGACCAGAGTACCAATATCACCCTGAGCAGGTGAGGCTGCAGTCTGGACGGGGCTGGGAAAGGCAACAAAGGGGCGGAAGCAAAGCTCGGCAGGGTTTGAACATGGAGGAGCAGGTGCTCACATACCTCCTGCTCTTCAGAGCCACGTGCAAGAGAGGAAGCAGCCCTGGGGTACTGAGAACAGGAAAAGGTGGAGGGCTCAGTCTCCCAGCCCCAACGGAGGAGCCTGCTCCTCCATCTGTCAGCACCTCTCCATCTCTCTCCCACTCCCTTTTAAATGTGTGCGTGCGGTGTGTATACGTGGATGCTCTATGCCATGGCATGCATGTGCGGGTCAGAGGGCTACTGTATGTGCAGTGTGTGCCATGGCATGCATGTGCGGGTCAGAGGGCTACTGTGTGTGCAGTGTGTGCCATGGCATGCATGTGCGGGTCAGAGGGCTACCGTGTGTGCAGTGTGTGCCATGGCATGCATGTGCGGGTCAGAGGGCTACTGTGTGTGCGGTGTGTATACATGGATGCTCGATGCCATGGCATGCATGTGCGGGTCAGAAGCAACTGTGTATGCGGTGTGTATATGTGGATGCTCAATGGCAGGGCATGCATATGCAGGTCAGAGGCAACTGTGTGTGTGGTGTGTATACATGGATGCTCCATGCCATGGCATGCATGTGCGGGTCAGAGGGCAACTGTGGGTGCGGTATGTGCCATGGCATGCATGTGCGGTTTTACCATTCCACCTTTACGTGATTCCAAGGATCAAACTCAGGCCGTCACTTTACTCACCCAGGTATCCATCCATCCACACCCCCCTCTTTCCTCCAACTATTCTTCACAAACGTTTCAAATTCAGGGAAGTCAGGGTCTATATTACCAGGAAGCCCAAGCAGAGATATAAAAAGAGCTTCCATCGAGGAGGGTCTTGCATAAGCCGTCTCCTTTAGGAATAGGGAAGACGAGCCTGAGAGGAGGGAGGGAGTCCGTATCCGCGGACAAGCAGCATCTAGAAGCAGGAGCTGTTCCCACAATCAAGTGGCAGCCAAGATGTCTAGAGAGAGGACAGAGCTTGGGAGGGCACAGCACCTCCAAGGAGCCCAGTGTAGTGGAGAGGATAGAGCTTGGGAGGGCACAGTACCTCCAAGGAGCCCAGTGTAGTGGAGAGGACAGAGCTTGGGAGGGCACAGCACCTCCAAGGAGCCCAGTGTAGTGGAAGCTGATCCTCTGCCCCACTTCCGCCCCCCAGGGCTGCTTCCTGGGAGGCCATCTCAGATGAGAATGTCCTTTAGGAAAATGGCAGAAATGGCAGTGAAGGGTCCACAGGCAGGCGCTGGGCACAGATGCCCTCTGTGAGGCCCAGCGAGTGGAAGAGCAGCACTTCCTCACTCCTGAGAGGAGAAGGTGGGGCTAGATGAGGGGTGGTGTCCTTGCGTGCCCCTCCTGTGTGCACGCCCTGAAGGGAAGGCCATGATCCCAGCCCATCTCGCTGCCTCCTGCAGGAAGGGCGTTGTCAAGCTCAACATCTATTTTCAAGAATTCAACTACCGCACCATCGAGGAATCTCCGGCCAACAATGTGAGTGTGGGAGGCTGCCAATCCCTCCGTCCCAGGGTTGGCATTAGGACCCCTAAAGCTGGGCTAGAGAAAAAATTGTGGGCACTCCACCCAAACGTGTCCCTCAGCTTCCTGTTCCCCACAGATTGTCTGGCTGCTGTCTAATCTGGGAGGCCAGTTTGGCTTCTGGATGGGGGGCTCAGTGCTGTGCCTCATTGAGTTTGCAGAGATCATCATCGACTTCGTTTGGATCACCATCATCAAACTGGTGGTCTCCTGCAAAGGCCTATGCAGGAGGAAGGCCCAGGCATCCTACACTGGCCCACCACCCACTGTGGCCGAGCTGGTGGAGGCCCATACCAACTATGGCTTCCAACCTGACACCACCAACCACAGCACCCACGCCGAGGTCTACCCTGACCAGCAGACTCTGCCCATCCCAGGAACCCCACCCCCGAACTATGATTCCCTGCGGCTGCAGCCACTGGACATCATGGAGTCCGACAGTGAAGCTGATGCCATCTAGCCCCGACCCCACTCAGCAGATGGTGAACTTGAAGCTGAAAAGCTACAACCATTGCCAATGCCTCATTTGATGACGCCTTGTCCAAAGAGCCAGGGTCACAGACGTCTGACCCAGAGCTCATGGCCCTCTACAGAAAGCCGTAACTGGTCAGCCCCAGGGTGAAGGCTGGTTAGGCCAAGATGCTGGTGCCATACAGCAATTCTACCCTTACCTGGTTCCTGCTCACACCTCCCCGTCTTTGCCCTGTACTCTTTTGGCCTCGGATGTCCTCAGGTTCCAAAGACCCCTTGAACCCCTCTCCGGGTGACAGCAGCAGTTACCATCGCTCCCAGAGATGGACAGACACACACTGTGCTCTTAATCTGCCACAGTCAATGGCCTGTCGCTGGCTGGTCTTGGCTGACCTCTGTCAACAGGTTTGGGGACCAGTGTGCTGGAGAGCAGGGCAAGCTTCAGGTATGGAGTCCTTCCAAGGGTACATGCTTCGTTACAGAAAATAAAGGGATTTGTTCTTTGTCCTGCTGTGTAGCTAGAGCATCAGAGCATGTGACTGACTGGCGCTAGAAGGGCATCCCTACAGATTTAAGAACAAAGAGCTTTTAAGCAGGTCAGGGAGAGTGTTAGCTTGGGAATCTTGAACTCCCTTGCAACTTGTCCCCAAAGCAGTGGCCAAGGGCCCTAGCAATGCCACCTGAACTACTTTGGGTTACAAGGGCAAACAGTACACTGGGTTAAGCAAAACCAGTCAGGATGGGGGCAGCCTATTGTGAGTTTTGTCTGATACAAACTGGAGTCCGATGGGAAGAGGGAACTTCAGTTGAGGAGTTTTCTCCATCAGAGTGCCCTTGGCATATCTGTAGGGCATTTTCTTGATTATCAATTGATATGGAGAGGCCCAGACCACTGTGGGTGGTGTCAGCCCTAAATTGGTGGGTCTGTGCAATATAAGTAGCTGGAGAGTGGAGAGATGGCTCAGTGGTTAAGAGCACTGGCTGCTCTTGCAGAGGGCCAGGGTTCAGTTCTCAGCACCCACATAGCAGCTAACAACCATCCATAACTCCAGTTACAGGAAATCTGATACCCTCTTCTGACCTTCAAGGGCATTGCATAACACAGATGTACTTACATACATGCAGACAATACACTCATACACATAAAATGAAACTAAAAATTTAAAGAGTAGCTGACCAAGCTAGGGCCAATAAAGTGCTCCCCCATGGTCTCTGCCCCCAGGTTCCTGACTTGAGTTCCTGCCTTAGCTTCCCTAGATGATGGACTGGTTCTTAGCAAGTTAATTTCGGTCAGCATTTTATCACAGCCACAAAAACAAACAACAGCAACAAACAGAACACCTGTAATTCCAGCTCTTGGAAGGCTGAGACAGGAAGACCAAAAGTTCAAGAACAGCAGCTTAGACTACCCAGTGAAACTCAGTCACAAAAAATAAATAAAAATAAATGCTTTCAAGCAGTCCAAATGATTCAGTCCCCTTTAGCTCCTGGAGGTCTCTCCTTAGTGTCTGCTCCCAGGCTGAGACTCGCCGGTCCCTGACTGGAGGTCTCTCCTTAGTGTCTGCTCCCAGGCTGAGACTCGCAGGTCCCTGACTGGAGGTCTCTCCTTAGTGTCCGCTCCCAGGCTGAGACTCGCCGGTCCCTGACTGGAGGTCTCTCCTTAGTGTCTGCTCCCAGGCTGAGACTCGCCACTCTCTGACTGGGTCACGTGCCTATTCTAAGCCAAACAGCACTGCCAGCTCAATAAGTGGCTCAGATTAGGTGGACCTAATTCCATATGCCTAGACCTGAAGCCACCATGGCCCCCAGTAAATCACATAATCTGAGAGGAGTGAGGCCTGTCTCCTAAGGGTGCTGGAAAAATTCAGGCCACTCAGTTAAATATGAATCTCAAATAGACAATATTTTTTTTGGTGTTTTTGAGACAGGGTCTCCCTGTAGCCCCAACTGTTCTGGAACTCACTCTGTAGATCAGGCTGGCCTTGAACTCACAGAGATCCGCTTGCCTCTGCCTCCCAAGTGCTAGGATTAAAGACGTGCACCACCACGCCTGGCTGACAACAATATTTTGTAGTATAATTATACAATATTTGGGACATATTATACAAGTAAGTCATTTGTTTCTCTGAAATTCAAACTTAAGTGAACAGTCTGGATTCTTTGTTGCCAAATATGGAAGCTCTGATGGCTCCCTAGAGAGCAAGCAAGGAGCTGCTGCCGAGGGGAATGAGGACTGCTGGGTGCTGAGCCCGCTGCCACCTGCCAGGTCCCCTGATGAAGGGGCAGTGCTTCACAGGGGAATGAGGTCTGCTGGGTGCTGAGCCCGCTGCCACCTGCCAGGTCCCCTGATGAAGGGGCAGTGCTTCACAGGGGAATGAGGTCTGCTGGGTGCTGAGCCCGCTGCCACCTGCCAGGTCCCCTGATGAAGGGGCAGTGCTTCACAGGGGAATGAGGTCTGCTGGGTGCAGAGCCGCTGCCACCTGCCAGGTCCCCTGATGAAGGGGCAGTGCTTCACAGGGGAATGAGGTCTGCTGGGTGCAGAGCCGCTGCCACCTGCCAGGTCCCCTGATGAAGGGGCAGTGCTTCACAGGGGAATGAGGTCTGCTGGGTGCAGAGCCGCTGCCACCTGCCAGGTCCCCTGATGAAGGGGCAGTGCTTCACAGGGGAATGAGGTCTGCTGGGTGCAGAGCCGCTGCCACCTGCCAGGTCCCCTGATGGAGGGGCAGTGCTTCACAGGGGAATGAGGTCTGCTGGGTGCAGAGCCCGCTGCTACCTGCCAGGTCCCCTGATGAAGGGGCAGTGCTTCACAGGGGAATGAGGCCTGCTGGGTGCAGAGCCCGCTGCCACCTGCCACGTCCCCTGATGAAGGGGCAGTGCTTCACAGGGGAATGAGGTCTGCTGGGTGCAGAGCCTGCACTTGGAGCCAGTCCGGCTAGCAACCAGCTAAGCACCCACTGCTGTGCTGTAGGGAAAGCCATGCCCACTCAGGTCAAGATGGAGGCAAGGAAAGCTGGGTCTCCCAGTTCAGGGCCCCACTAGGTGGAGTCACATCTTGAGTTTCATCCTTGTTACTGTGGCTACTGTTTTTTTGGGGTTTTTTTTTTTTTTTTTTTTTTTTTTTTTTTTTCTTTTTTTTGTCTTTCCGAGACAGGGTCTCCCTGTAGCCCCAGCTGTCCTGGAACTCGCTCTGTAGACCAGGCTGGCCTTGAACTCACGGAGATCCGCTTGCCTCTGCCTCCCGAGTGCTAGGATTAAAGGCGTGCGCCACCACGCCCGGCTTGCTTGCTTTTTTTCTTACACAGCCCCATCTGGGCTGGAATTTGCTACGTAGACCAGGCTGTCTTCAAACTTGGAAATCTACCTGTCTCCCAAGTGCTGGGATTAAAGGTGCATGCCACCACACCTGGTATGGCTACTGCATTTATTAGCAGTAGTGGTCCTCAACACATCCACTATCACCTTTACTGACTATTAAACTACAGCTACATTCTATCAAGTACTTCTATCATGTGCCAAATGTCATGCTGAGTACTTTATTCTTTTTGTTTGGGGGGCAGGAGAGAGAGGTGCATGTGTGTGTTCATGTGTGTCTGTGTCTGAGTGCATGTGTGTGCCTGTGCATGTGGAGCCCAGAGGTTAATGTTGGGTATCTCCCTTGATTGCTCACCACCTTGTTTGTCTCATGGATTAGAACTCTCTGATTGGCCAGGCTGGCCAGCCAATGAGTTCCAAGGATCTGTCTGTCTCTGCACCTGCCCTCCACCCCCCCGGTTCTAGGGTCACAGATGCAGGCCACTGTGCTCAGCTTTGTGGGTTCTAGGGAACTGAACTCAAGACCTCCTGCTTACAGCAAGCACTTTACCAACCATGCATAGGACTGTCCTCAGACTGGTGAGCTATGACAGATGCCATCTTCCCAAGCCTGGTTGTACCTACTTGCCTAGGATCATCACAAACTTGGTGACTGTTGAAGCTCCACAAAAAAATAAGAGGAGCAAGAGAGTCAGCCACACCTCCCAACAACCAGTCAGCCTCGCTCACTTGATCCTCCTGGGTCACACACTCATGCTGAAAGGTCACTGTGACTAGGGCTGGGAGATGATGACCGCTGTTCTGAGAGAATCTGTGGAGGGAGGACAGCCCCTGGCCTTAGTGAGCTTAATTCTGACCAACGGCCCTCTGGAAGACAGTGCTGTCATTTTTATCTACTTGCCAATGTTAGCTAGGCATGACTGTGCATGACTCTAGTTCCAGCACTTGGGAGGCTGCGGCAGGAATATGGTGAGTTAGAGGCTACCTACCACTGGCTGCAAAGTCACACCACGTTCAACAAAAGAAGAAAACAGTGGGTTTGGATCGACGGTCGGTCAGCGGGTTTGGGTCAGTGCCTCTGCACCTTTGTGCGGGCTGGCCGGAAGTCACTCAGGCAGGTACTGGGCGCTGGCTAGGTCAGTGGGTTTGGGTTGGTGCCTCCGCACTGAACCAGATGGTCAGTCAGTGGGTTTGGGTCGGTGCCTCTGCGCCTTTGTGCGGGCTGGCCGGAAGTCACTCAGGAAGGTACAGGGCAAAATCAGAGGCTAGAAGTCCAAATGGATAATAAAGTGAAAGGAAGCAACATCCATCCTTCAATTATAACCTTAAATAATAATGGGCTAAACTCCCCAATCAAAAGGCATAGACTGGGAGAATGGATTAGGAAACAAAACCCATCTATATGCTGTCTACAAGAAACCCATCTCAATTTCCAGGATAGGCACCAACTTAAGGTGAAGGGATGGAAGAAAGTATTCCAAGCAAATGGTACCAAAAAGAAAG
>VZQC01014038.1:480703-611798 GCA_009823505.1 Rhizomys pruinosus | reverse complement strand
ATGAAACCTTTTCGTCAAAAACCTTGCAATTCAACTCTTAAAACTAACTACGAGAAAAGATTTGTATGTTCCAACAGGTCAAAATGTCACCAACTTAATGGCTGAGAAAGAAAAGATACAGCTTTGCATTGAGTAGGATGTACCAGAAAGTGCCAACAGAAAGGTTGACCCGTCTGAACATTGAAAGGAGGAAAAGCCTCAGATTGCTACAAACATCAAACCCCTCTGTGGATCCTACTTGTAACAACTATTTATAATGAGTCCTAACGAAACTTACCTTCTGGGTGCCGCAAAAGTTTTAATACGAGAGACTTTCTTACCTCCCTCCCATAGAACAAGGAGAAATATGATGAGGTTGTTCTCCAACTGTAAATTGGAGACAACTATTATAGAGGTAATCTCTTATAAAACTGGTAAAACTGCCTTCTTTAATTGACTAATAGACATAGGAACTGTGAAAAGGATTATTCTCTATTCAGAACCAAATATAATACGAAAGTCTCCTTAAGCTATGCACTTAAGCAAAATATACTAATACAGGAGCTCTGACATCAGCAATGGATTATTCTACCAAGGAGATGTTGGCCAGGGGATCCAAGCCCCCACAAAAGGTAAAAAGGCTCCTTGCCTCTAAACTGGGATACCTGCAAGAAGAGGGGCAATAAGGCCCTGCTGTCGAAGACCTGATGTTAACATGGGAAAGATGTATTGAGACCACACATGCAAGTGTACAGATGGTCTCTGGAATACCAGAGAGTCTTACCAAAGGCCACTAAACCAATAAAGCAAATATGGGTCTCCTTGAGTCAAGAAAGACTCCTCTGTCAACACCAGCTACACCTCACCTGCCTCGAAATACTGTGCAGCAGAGGCAGCCATATGCCTGCATATCCCAAATCTAATTGGCTATTGGCTCTCTCCTTGGAGGAATAACCCACAGCTGATGCCACAAGCTTACATCCTCTAATGGTTAGGAGATGTTATAAGTCACAGTAAGACCCTGTCATATTTAACAGAAAAAAATGTAATTCATGGATTAACATACCATCCAAACATCTGTCTATACCAAAGTAACCTATCATAACTATTAGTACTGTTTAAATACCTATATATCTAATTGCTTGTGCTTCATTAGTAGGATCGAAAGGTTATTCCTGGACAAACTGTCAGCCCATGAACGGAAACAGCCAGAATTGACCAGAGTCCAAGACAACAGGTCCAGAGAAAGTAGACTGTTTTGCTTCTCTTCCACCTGTGCCCTTTTTCTAAGTCTAGGGAACATCTGCGGAGGAGGGAGCATGGTAGAATGTAAGGGCTGCGATTGGGGTGAATGGTGATACTACAGCAATATAGTCTGGGCACTCATTTGATCAACTTTGATTGAACATACAAGCGCCCCCCCCACCCCCGCTGGATGGTGGGACCCATGGGCTGTGTGGGTTTGGGCACAACAGCCTGCAAATTGGTTTTACATGAAGGATGCTTGTACTCACAAATTATCACATATTGCTAAAAAATGAAAAAAGAACTGAAAGATGCAGGACAGTTATGGCAGAATGCATGATCTGGGATGGGGTAGGGTGGGGAGGGGGCAAGGGAAAGGGAAATATGCCTGAACTGAATTGGAAAATGATGTATGAAATACACAAAGCATCAATTAAAAAAAAGAAAAAAAAAAGACAAGAGCGAGGTACAGGCTAGCTCCTTGGGAGGCCAAGAGGGGGATCACAAGTTCAAGACTTGTCTAAGTTACACGATGTACTTGAGAACAGCCTGGGCAACTTAGCAAGATACTATCTCCAACTAAAATAAAAAAGGCTGATCTGTAGCTCAGTGACAGTGCTTGTCTGTCATTTGTGAGGTTGAGAGTTTGAGCCCAAGTATCTGATAAATAATAAATAGCCAAATTTGTTCAGGGCAGCCATCAGCTCAGCCCAAGAATAAATCCTGGTTGCTCTAAGCCATTGTTTTCTGATTGGAGGTAATTCCTGAAGACATTTCTGGCTGTCCAAGTGAGAACTACATCCTTGGTGGCTAGTGGGTAGAGCCTAGGCTAATATACAGGACAGCTTGGCAACAAAGTCATTTGGCTCAAAATCTCAATAATGCCAGGCTTGAGAAATGCTAGCTGAAGTGGATTCTGTTCCCCACTTTCCCAGTATCCCTTGCAGCTGGGAACATACCTAGTGATCAAAAACTGTCCAGTAGGGTCTGATGGTCAGCAGGGACTGGTATGACAGTCCAACCTACCTGGTAGAGGGGACAGTCAAGGCTCTCCAACCCCCTCCCTGTGCTCTTCTTCCCTGGAAGGCAGTCCTAACGCCACACTTGCCAGAGCTACCTGTCCTGAGCGTAGAACAGGTCACAATGGCAGAGGCTGCTCTTGCTTCCAATTCCCTAGGACAGTTTCAGGGCCCCCATCCACTGACTTCTCATTACTGACAATTTATTCCTGGCTAGTCAGTCACATGATTTTGTTCTCTGTTACTTATAAAGTAAACACAATCTTGACAGGTACAGATGCCACAGACCAAAGAGGACAAAAAGATGAAATTCACATCATCCTGTAAAGTTAAAAAAGGGAAATTATCTGAGTGTAGTGGCACACACCTTTAATCCCAGCACTCCAGAGGCAGAGGCAGGCAGATCTCTGAGTTCAAGACCAGCCTGGTCTACATAGTGAGCTCCAGGCTACCTGGGGCTAAAGGGAGACCCTATCTCAAGAAGACCAATAGATAGATGATAGATGATAGATAGATAGCTAGATAGATAGATGATAGATAGGTAGGTAGATAGATAGATAGATGATAGATAGATAGATAGATAGATGATAGATAGATAGATAGATGATAGATAGATAGATAGATAGATAGATAGATAGATAGATAGATAGGCTAAAAAATAAAAAGGGACATTAAAAGCCTGGCCAGCCCTGGCGTCTGATCCTGCTCTGCTCATGCCTCCTCCTACCTGACACCTTCTCCTAGCACTTCTGCCTCTGGTGTCTTGTCTACCTGCCCATTGCATCTTCCTCCCTTGCTCCCCCCCTCAGAGGAAAGCACCATCCATCCCAGCACTCATTATCATGAAGAAAGAAAGTAGCTCTTTTCCCATCTCACAGTGATTATTAAATACATTTTTAAAATATTATTTTTAAAAATCATATGAAAAGTCCTAATAAACAATATTCTTTTATTTTGTGTGTGTGTGTGTGTGTGTGTGTGTGTGTATGTGTATGTGGCTTGGAACTTGCTCAGAGATCTGCCTCCCAAGTGCTGGGATCAAAGGCATGCGCCACCATGTTGGGCAATGATATTCTTATCTGCAGCCCTTCCCCTGCTGAGTCAGGGTCTCTGTAGCCTGTGCTGGTCTCACACCAATCCTCCTGCTTCTGTCTCCCCAGTGCTCAGATTACAGACACATACAATCATGCCTAGCTTATAACCTTTTTTTGGTTATACACTTAAAAAAAAAAAAAGGATCTTGGGCCGGGCATGGTGGCGAACGCCTTTAATCCTAGCACTCGGAAGGCAGAGCCAGGCAGATCTCTGTGAGTTCAAGGCCAGCCTGGTCTATATAGCAAGCTCCAGGACAGCTGGGACTAAAAAAGGGAGACCCTGTCTCAAAAACAAAACAAAACAAAACCCACAAGTATCTTTTTTTTATTTTATTTATTTTTTGTATGTGTATGAATGTACTGTCTGCATGTAGGTCTGTGCACCCGTGTCATGCAATGCCACGGAGGTCAGAAGAGGGTGTCGGATTCCCCTGGAACTGGAGTTCTCCTGGAATTGGAGTTACAGATGGTTCTTAGCCGCCATGTGGGTGCTGGGGATCAAACCCAGGTCCTCTGCAAGAGCAGATGGTGCTCTTAACCGCTAGGCTATCTCTCCAGCCCCCAAACCCACAAGTATCTTAAAAGCATAGTGCTCCATCTCTAGCAGAGGCTGAGAATCACTGAGGCTTCAGACAGCATCCCTGACCCTGTCTGGGGACCCTTTTCTCCGGATTGGTCAGTAATTCACTCCACGCATGGCGGCTACTGTAGCAGAGAGGCGGCGTGGCAGGCCTTTGCTGAGCTGTCTGTACTCCTCAGGCTTGGCCTTCAAGAGTACCACGATGTTCTGGAGGGTTCGGGATGGCTGCAGCCCCAGGGCATCCATCACGTTGATCAGATAATCTGTGGGACGGGAAGGAGAACGCCTCAGCAGTGTAGTGTGCAGAGAGCAAGCAGGAGCATGGGGGCCTCGCCGTGCCCAGTGCTCCTCTGCTTCTGCAGGTAGGCCTTACTGTAAGGGCACCCCTCTCCACGACAGTCACACTGGACTGTGGGCATGACCTGAGTCCAGGAGTTCTGCCCAACTGGCTCTGCCACCTTCCACTGCCCCCATCCCCTGAACACCAGTGTGAAAGAAGCT
This sequence comes from Rhizomys pruinosus, assembly GCA_009823505.1. Lineage (NCBI taxonomy): Eukaryota > Metazoa > Chordata > Mammalia > Rodentia > Spalacidae > Rhizomys > Rhizomys pruinosus. Next base: position 607,380 of record VZQC01014038.1, on the reverse strand, counting down.
GACCTCCCTGACAGCTCTGCACCAGGGCTCCCGGGTTCCTGCCCTCCAGCGTGACCTCTAGCACTTAAAATGCGAAGGGGTTGCAATACGCACGGGCTTGTCAAACATCCAAGCCTTTCTGCGGGAACCTCACAGTGAGCATGAGGCTGGTGTCACAGGCAGTGCCCGAGATCTTGCAGGCTCCACTTTCCAGCTAACCCTGGGAACTACTCAGTGCAGAATTCTCAGCCCAAACCCAGATGAAGTTGAACATCATGGTCAAAAGAGACCGCTAGGGGTCTTTCTAAAAAGCTGCCCAGGATTCTAATCGCCTGACAACCCAGCACTGGCAGGATGGGGAACTGGGTTGTCGCAGGTACCAGCCTTCTATACTCCTGCCTCAGCTGCCCACGCAGTCAGTCCCCGCCAGGCAGCAGGGATGGGGTTAGATGGGAAGGACTCACAAGCACAGGGGTGTAGGAAGTGATGAGCACCTAGGGCTATCTCTCCTTCCTCTTCCTGGGACAGTGTAGTACCACCTGGGCCACCCTTGGGCCTTCTTATTCTCTGACTGCTGCCTCTTCCCCATCTAGACTTGAGGGAAGGCCATGCTCTTCCTTCCCTCAGATCTTCTTTGCAAGGCCCAGTGTGACAGTAAGCCCGGAGCTGGCAACCAGGAGGCCATGGTCTGCTAGGACATCGTGTCTGGCTGACAGTGTTTCATACTGCTGTGTTAATGTTTGGGAGTCTCCCATGCCTTGCCACAGACCTCGGCGGTCTGTCCTGACACACAAGTACCCTCCTGACCCTTAACCTTCCTTAAGCTGAAGGCTCAATAGGCAAAGGAACACTAAATCCCTGCTGCACCCATCCCTTAGCACCAAGCTGGCACATAGTAGGTGCTCAAGGAATACTGAGTCAGCAGGGAGAGAGGGAGGGAGGGAGAACCAGACAACTGAATCTAGGGACGATCCCAAACCCTCAGCCCCGCAGCTGGTTCTCTCCCATTCTCCAGCCTGTGCCAACTGGAAATGCCAATGGGTGTTTGAGTTTCCTCATCTCTCGTCCCTAAACGCCAGTGCCAAGGAAAATGGCTGAAAAGATGGTGGCTCCCCTGCAAGAGCCAAAGGAGCCTGAAATGAGCATAGCTGGGGAACAGGGCGAATGGACTAACCACTCTGGAGCCCTAGGGGCTCAACCTTGTTTCTAATTCTGGAGCAAAACAAACAGCAGCAGGGCCTGGCTCAGCCCTGCAGCCAGCCAGGTCACGGCTGGGGCTGGGTCCCAAGGAGCTGATTATTAAGGCAACTCCACCTTCTGTCCTGTCCACTCAAACCCCAAGAGCGGGGACTAGGGAGGACACACCCTCTGACCTAGGGGCAGGACGGCATTCTGATGGGGACCATAGAGAGACCGTGTTACAACAGCACCTACCTCACAGGACAGCATAACATAATGGACACATGCTTGCTTTGGTGCCTGGCATGTGTGGCATGCAGTGGCATGCAGTAGTAATTACTATGTCAGTGAACAAAGGCCGGGTAGAGCCAAGTTGCCTCTGTTACTGCATCTCATTGAAGCCTCCTTCGTGGTTCTCCACTTTGGCAGCCTTCCAGAACCCCTGGAGCCCATGCTCCAAATCCACCCCAGCTCCCTGGAGTGGGCCTGGGAGACCTGCATTTCTATCCGGTTTCATGGTCAACTATAAAGTTGAAGACACCGGATCCTGAGCAACGTTCCTGCGAGAACCGCCCCCACCCTACCTGGCCCAGTCGTACTCACCAATGTCAGTGGCCAGCTGCTTAGTAGAGTGTGCAGTCAACTCTGGGATCTGGAGGATCACGTCACAGTAGGTCTGCATGGTGGCTCTGGCAATGGAGCCCAGCCAGTTATCAGCCATGTTGTCTAGCTCAGGCAGTTCATCCCCTGAAGGTCAAATGAGGAAGACAGAACCTGTTTAAAAAGTCATCTCTCAGAATGCCCAGGCCCCACTAAGGGCTAATGTGCCAGGGAGCTGACAGGCTCGGTGGAGAAGGACATGGGAAGCAGAGCAAAAGGAACCTGTAGGTCCACTGGGACTGACCAGGGACAGTGAGAGCTCAGAAACAGTGGTAACCTGGTGTGGCCAGGGAGCCCAAGTTCCTACAAGCCTAAGAACCAAGTTAAGCCCAGAGGCCAGGACTTTGACAGGCAAAGAGGGGCACTAGAGATGGAAGCCCCAAAGTACAATTAAAGGTGGGCACTAAGGGAGTGGGGGACGACGCACAAGATAGGTGTCACGCTGGAAGAGGGACGGGGTCAAGGTAGCTCCATCTCTGTGGAGCGGAGGACTCCCAGCCTCTGGAGACTGCTTATCATTGGCGCCAAGGAAACAAGAGCCCTTGGCTTCAGGGAGCTGCTGTAGGAACCACAACCATGTATGAGGGCTTGTCAAAATGGTTGAAAATAAGAACCAAAATGAGCTAGACATCAAGGCTGAAAGCCCAGAAGACAGCCCATGTCAGTGAGATGAGGAGGCCAAACTCAGGCAGTGTGTAGGCACAGAGGGGAGGTGCTGTCTCTTGGGAATCATACAAGTCCTGCTAGATATGAGCAGGGTGAGTTGCTGGTACTTGTGGCCCTGCCCTGAACATAATCTGAGCCATGAAGAAGCAGTGAAGCCAACATCAAAGCAAAGGCCACTCAAAGATGTGTGCAAACACAAAATTCAGTCCCATCGGTTCAGGATGCCGCAGAGGCAAATGGGCTGCAGAGGAGGAAAGAGAGCATTCAGAGTAGAGGGGACAAAGTTTGTTTCTAAGAAGTGCCCAAGAGGACTAGGGATGTGGTTCCTCTGGAAGAGTGCTTGCCTAGATGAATGAGGCCCTGGGCTGGGCTTGCTCTCCAACACCACAGAAACCAGTTGTGGTGGCACACACCTGCAATCCCAGCGCTTGGGAGATGAAGGCTTGAGGGTCGGGCTCAAGGTCATCCCTGGCTACACAGAGTGTGCGCTCAGCCTGGGCTGCACAAGACCCTGCCTCAAACAAACAGGCAAGTATCCAGGAATGAAGCTCATCATTTTTACAAGGACTATATGCTAGTAATAACAAGTCTACCCTGAGTTTGAGTCCAGCCTAGGTTACATGAGAGTAAAAGGCCAGCCAAAGCTACATCCCAAGACTTTGTCCCAAAAAAAACAAAAAAACAAAAAAAAACAAAAAAAAAAAAAAAAAAAATTAAAAAAAAAAAAAGGACACGACTGCAAACGAGTTCCTGACAGGTCACGGGTCGTCACCTCAGGGTGGCAGATTACTTTGTAGTGCTCATTAGTTTACTATGCAGCACAGACTAGCCTATAACTCGGGAGGCTGAGGCAGAAGTATCTCAAGTGCTAGGATTACAGGGCTGTCATACCATGGCCATTAGAGCAGCTGGTTTTTAATCAAAATGACACTGTTTTTAAATTAAGCCCCTTTATGTATGAGTGAGCACAAATGCACATGCACATACACACACACACACACACACACACACGGTGCAGAGAAGGGGGCAGGAAGGCAAGGGTAGGGAATGCAGCAACACAGTGGGGCCGAAGAGTACTCCCTAGGCCAGGGACAAATTTTGTTTTTTTCTGTCCTGCGGGGGGCATCAGAGGTTTCTAAGCAAGCAGGGTACAGTCAGTCAGAAGGATGGGAAAAGAGCCAGAAACCAGAGGCCAAACAGACAGAACCCAGGAGAGAAGCCTCGGGCAGGAAGGGCTCGGTTTGGCAACGTTCAGCTTTGCCTTGCTCTGGACCCTCATGGAGGTTGTTCCTAGAACAGTCTTTTCCTGAGCCACAGGGCTACTGAAAGGCTCTGCCCCACTGTGGACATCTCCTGGGGCTCTGTCACATGCAGCAGAGCTCCTCAGGATCTGCACCTGTCATAGAGGCATGGGAGGAGACTCTAAGTGGACCCCCAGGAAGGGAGTTGTCTCCTATGGCCCCAGCCCAGCCCACAGTGAGATCCCCCACAGGGCACAGCCATAGCACTCTCAGCCTCAGCCCAAGTCAGGACTCCCACTCCGCACCAGCGGGAATCTGGAAAACCCACTCATCCAGACTCTGTGCACATGTGTGTGACTACGAATCACCTAAAGTTCAGCTCCCTTGTGTACAAAGTGTTTGCAAAGGTTTCTATTTTATTTTGGTTTGTTTACTGTTTGATAAAGGGTCTCACTACATAGTCCTTGCTGGCCTGGAACTCATTATGCAGACCAGGCTGGCCTCAGACTCACAGAGATCCACCTGCACCTGCCTCCCAAGTGCTGGGATTAAAGGTGTGTGCCAGCACACCCAGCTTACTCAGTCAGAGACACTACTGAGAGTTGGCTCTCTCCTGCCTCCTGTGGGACCCAGGAATCAGACTCAAGTTCTCATACTGAGACATCTTGCCAAAGTTTTTGTTTGGCTTTGTTTTGTTTTTTAAGGCAGGATCTCCCTGTAGCCCCAGCTAGCCTAGAACTCCCTATGTAAACCAGGCTGGCCTTGATCTCACAGAGATCCACTTGCCTCTGTCTCCCAGGTGCTGGATTAAAGGCGTGTGCCACCACGCCCAGTGTTCTTCCCAAGGTTTTTGAACCTCCAATGTACTTTTTTTTTTCCTTTTTTTTTTTTTTTTGGTATTTTTTGAGGCAGGGTCTCCCTTTTAGTACCAACTGTCCTGGAGCTCACTCTGTAGACCAGGCTGGCCTTGAACTCACAGCGATCCACCCACCTCTAACCCCCCAAGTGCAGGTGACGACCTGTGACCTGTCAGGAACTCGTTTGCAGTCGTGTCCTTTTTTTTTTTTACAAATACATATATGCTTTATCATGGTTTTTGTTGGCTTTGTGGTTTTTTTGGGACAAAGTCTTGGGATGTAGCCTTGGCTGGCCTTTTACTCTCATGTAACCTAGGCTGGACTCAAACTCAGGGTAGACTTGTTATTACTAGCATATAGTCCTTGTAAAAATGATGAGCTTCATTCCTGGATACTTGCCTGTTTGTTTGAGGCAGGGTCTTGTGCAGCCCAGGCTGAGCGCACACTCTGTGTAGCCACACACCACCATGCCTGGCAAACTTTCAATATACTTTTCAAGAAAAGTAGCCAGGCATGGTGGGCACACACGAGATCAAGGGCAGCCTGGTCTATACAGTGAGTTCCAGGCCAGCTTGGGCTATAGGAAAACCCTATCTAAAAAAAAAAAAAAAGCACTTTTATTTGTCAGGTGTTGTGGCATGCATATATAATCCCAACACTTGATCAAGTCAAGCATTCACAAGTCCCAGGTCAGCCTGGCCTACACAGCAAGAGCCTGTCTCAAAAAAATCAAAAATAAAAAGAATGGGTGATTACCTAAATCAAAAGGTTTCTACTGGTGGTAACTAGGTGGATTGTTGTTGTTGTTGTTGTTCTTAGGGGGGTTGTTGTTTCAGTTTGGTTACTGTTTTAAGTTTTTTTGAGACAGGGTCTACCTATACAGCACAAACTGTCCTTGAACTTAATAAGGAGCCTAGGCTAATACTGAATTTGTGATCCTCCTGCTTCTACTTCTTGAGTGCTGGGATAAAGGGTATGTACTATCAGGCCCAGCACCACCTGGTTCCCAAAACCTGAAATGCTAAAATACTAGAAATGACCATATGATAGATAGATAGATAGATAGATAGATAGATAGATAGATAGATAGATGATAGATAGATAGATAGATAGATAGATAGATAGATAGATAGATGATAGATAGATGATAGATAGATAGATAGATAGATAGATAGATAGATAGATAGATGATAGATAGATAGATGATAGATGATAGATAGATAGATGATAGATAGATAGATAGATAGATAGATAGATAGATAGATAGATAGATGCTCAGTATATAATTCTTTCTAGTTTTCAAGATGTTTAAAATTTTTGAGGGGCTGGTGATATGGCTCACTGGATAAAAGCACTTGCTGTGCAAGCCTGATCACCCTGGTTCAATCTCTGGAACCTGCAGTGGAAGGAGAGTACCAACTCTCAAAACTATCCTCTGACCTCCACATGTACACTGCAGAATATCTGTACCCACACTCATACATCTGAATCACACATACATACATACACACACACAAAATGAAGAGAAATGTATTCTAGGAAAACAATGCAGGCATTGCAGAAATGAGGACAAGTGAGTCCTGTTCACACCTACACCCCCTTCCTGTCCAGACTGGCCCCTGCACCCCACTTAGTATGTACTCTCCTAGGCCTATTTTAACTGCTTTCACAGAGAAATGCATAAGACAGGCAAAACTGTATTTTTATACCTTGCTCTTTTTATTGTTTCTGAAGCTCTATAGTAAGGACCAATAGTTTTAATTTTTTTAAATAAATAAAATTGAGTCAGGTGTGGTGGTGCACACCTTTAATCCAAACACTTGGAGGCAGAGGCAGGTGAGATTGAGGCCAGCCTGGTCTACTTAGCAAGTTCCAGGCCAACTGTGGCTACAGAGAGACCCTATATTGGGGTCAGATTATAACAAACAGTTTTGGAATAATCCTCCTCCTGTGTACCTCTGTGGACTCAAAAAACACGTTTTCTAGGGCAAGAGAGATGGCTCAGGCAGAGGTTAAGAGCACCGGCTGCTCTTGCAGACCTATGCTCAATTCCCAGCACCCTCAGCACCCATATGGCAGCTAACAACCATCTGTAACTACAGTTCCAGAGGATCTGATGCCCTCTTCTGACCTCAGAGGGCATTACATGACATGGGTGTACTTAGATACACGCAGGAAATACACTCAAAAAATAAAATATTTTTTTTAAAAATAACACATTTTCTACAATAAATATTTCTACAAAACAATGTTTCTACAATAGACTCCCAGAAGGGGAACATGCAGACCCTCAAAATTCTTCCTTAATTTATATTCTACCAGTAGGATCTTACTTTTGGTTTTCTTGCTTAAATCATAGGCTGTATTATAGATACAGTAAAATGTATAACACACATTATAGCTGGGCTTAGTGACACATGTCTATAATCCTAACACTTGGTAAACTGAGACAGAAAGATCATGGCAAGTTTGATGTTGCACAGTAAGTCGGAAGCCAGCCTGGGCACACAGAGAATCCCTTTATTAAATCGTCATACAAAACAAAAGCCCAACATAGACATTACATGTTTTAGAGAACTATATAGCCAGTATTAGTGATGGGACATCTCCCTGAACATGAAAAATGTGCCTGGAGTGACCAGGAGCCCCCACACCACACCCCTGCAGGCAGACACAACCAGGCCCAGGTGACCAGGAGCTCCCCCACACCCCTGCAGGCAGACACACCCAAGCCCAGGTGACCAGGAGCTCCGCCACACCCCTGCAGGCAGACACACCCAAGCCCAGGTGACCAGGAGCCCCCACACCCCTGCAGGCAGACACACCCAAGCCCAGGTGACCAGGAGCGCTCCGCCACACCCCCTGCAGGCAGAAACACCCAAGCCCAGGTGTGCCAGGACCCCCACACCCCTGCAGACAGACACAACACGCCCAGGTGACCAGGACCCCCCAACCCCTGCAGGCAGACACAACCAAACCCAGGTGACAACCCTGCAGGCAGACACAACCAAGCCCAGGTGACCAGGAGCCCCCGCACCCCTGCAGGCAGACACAACCAGGCCCAGGTGACCAGGAGCCCCCACACCCCTGCAGGCAGACACAACCAAGCCCAGTGACCAGGAGCTCCCCACACCCCTGCAGGCAGACACAACCAAGCCCAAGTGACCAGGAGCCCCCACACCACACCCCTGCAGGCAGACACCCCCAAGCCCAGGTGACCAGGGCAGCCCCCACCCCTGCAGGCAGACACACCAAGCCCAGGTGACCAGGAGCTCCCACACCCCTGCAGGCAGGACACACCAAGCCCAGGTGACCCAGGAGCCCCCACAGCCCTGCAGGCAGACACAACCAAACCCAGGTGACACACCCCTGCAGGCAGACACAACCAAGCCCAGGTGACCAGGAGCTCCCCACACCCCTGCAGGCAGACACACCAACCCAGGTGACCAGGAGCCCCCACACCACACCCCTGCAGGCAGACACACCCAAGCCCAGGTGACCAGGAGCTCCCCCACCCCTGCAGGCAGGACACACCAGCCCAGGTACCAGGGCCCCCACACCCCTGCAGCAGACCACCAACCCAGGTGCCAGGAGCCCCCACATCACACTCCTGCAGGCAGACACACCCAAGCCAGGTGACCAGGAGCTCCCACACCCCTGCAGGCAGACACACCCAAGCCCAGGTGACCAGGAGCTCCCCCACCCCTGCAGGCAGACACACCCAAGCCCAGGTGACCAGGAGCTCCCCCACCCCTGCAGGCAGACACAACCAAGCCCAGGTGACCAGGACCCCCCAACCCCTGCAGGCAGACACACCCAAGCCCAGGTGACCAGGAACCCTCACACCCCTGCAGGCAGACACACCCAAGCCCAGTTGACCGGGCTCCCCACCACCCTGCAGGCAGACACACCCAACCAGGTGACCAGGAGCTCCCCACACCCCTGCAGGCAGACACACCCAACCCAGGTGACAGGAGCCCCACACCACACCCCTGCAGGCAGACACAACCAAGCCAGGTGACCAGGAGCTCCCCACACCCCTGCAGGCAGACACACCCAAGCCCAGGTGACCAGGAGCCCCCACCACACCCCTGCAGGCAGACACACCCAAGCCCAGGTGACCAGGAGCTCCCCCACCCCTGCAGGCAGACACAACCAAGCCCAGGTGACCAGGAGCCCCCCACACCCTGCAGCCCACGACACACCAAGCCAGGTGACAGGAGCCCCCACACCCCTGCAGGCAGACACACCCAAGCCCAGGTGACCAGGAGCCCCCCACCCCTGCGGCGACCACCAAGCCCAGGTGACCAGGGCCCCCCCCCCTGCAGGCAGACACAACCAAGCCAGGTGACCAGGACCCCCACACCCCTGCAGGCAGACACAACCAAGCCCAAGTGACTAGGAGTCCTCACACCCTTGCAGGCAGACACAACCAAGCCCAGGTGACCAGGAGCCCCCACACCCCTGCAGGCAGACACAACCAAGCCCAGGTGACCAGGAGCCCCCACACCCCTGCAGGCAGACACAACCAAGCCCAGGTGACCAGGAGCCCCTGCACCCCTGCAGGCAGACACAACCAAGCCCAAGTGACCAGGATCCCCCACACCCCTGCAGGCAGACACAACCAAGCCCAGGTGACCAGGAGCCCCTGCACCCCTGCAGGCAGACACAACCAAGCCCAGGTGACCAGGAACCCCCACACCACACCCCTGCAGGCAGACACAACCAAGCCCAGGTGACCAGGAGCCCCCACACCACACCCCTGCAGGCAGACACAACCAAGCCCAGGTGACCAGGAGCCCCCACACCCCTGCAGGCAGACACAACCAAGCCCAGGTGACCAGGAGCCCCCACACCCCTGCAGGCAGACACAACCAAGCCCAGGTGACCAGGTCTCTTCCCTGCAGCCTCTCTCCTCACAGCTACTTCCCAATGTGCTCTCTAGCTTTGGCTGCACGGTCCTTTCTGGTGTGTTTTTCCTGGTTAGTAATGTGACTGTGACATATCTCCATGTCATTATGTGCAGGTTTAATTCATTCTTTTTTGTTTTGGGGTGGGGGTTGTTTTTTGAGATAGTGTCTAGTGTAGCCTAAGCTGACCTCAAATTCTTTACGTAGTATAGGCTAGCCTTGAACTCCTGCTTCTCCTGCCTCTGCCTCTCCAGTGTTGGGATTACAGGCATGTGCCATCACACCCAGTTTACCTAGTTGATTTTTTTTTTAATGTATGAATGCACTGTCTGCATGCAGGTCTGTGCACCCGTGTCGTGCAATGCCACGAAGGTCAGAAGTGGGCATTGGATTCCCCTGGAACTGGAGTTAAAGACAGCTCTCGGCCGCCATGTGGGTGCTGGGAATCGAACCCGGGTCCTCTGCATGAGCAGTAGGCACTCTTAACCACTAGACCATCTCTCCAGCCCTACCTCATTCATTTTTAAAAATACTTTATTTTTATTTTATGTGTATGAGTGTGTTGCCTGGATGTAAGTGCACCTGTGTCATGTAATGCCCATGGAGGTCAGAAGAGGGAGTCAGATCACCTAGAACTAGAGTTACGATTGTTAGCTGCCATGAGATTGATAGCAGCCAGAGCTCTTAGCCACTGAGCCATCTCACCAGTCCCTAGTTCATTCACATTTTTTGGGGGGGGGAGGCTTTTTGAGACAGGGTCTCCCTGCAGCCCCAGCTATCCTGGAACTCACTATGTAGACCAGGCTGGCCTTGAACTCACAGAGATCCACCTGCCTCTGCCTCCTGAGTGCTGGGACTAAAGGCATGCGCCACCACGCCCAGTTCTTCATTTACTTTTAACACTGTATACTATCACACCGCTATATCATAATGTGTGCCTGTTTTACTAGCAATGGACATTTGGGCTGTTTCCAAGCTGGGGTTATAAGTCACCATGCATATCCTTGCAGATGCATGTGAGGCACACAGAAAAAAAGCTCTGGGATCTTTATTAGGAATAAACTTGACAGGGCAAAGGGAAGTATATTGTCACTTTTACTAGAAATGCCAACTTGTTTCTGAACTGGGCACACCAGCTCACAATGATAGATCAAAGTACTCTGGTCTTGCATATATATTCCTAGCAGGTTTTAAAATGAAATCACACTGCATATATTGCTTTATAACTGTTCTTAACATGCTGAGAACATCTCAGTCATTAAATATTCTTTATATCTTTCACTTTGTGAATCTACCTAGAAAAAAAAATTTTTTCAGCACTGGAGATAGAACCCACAGCCTCCTGACCACATCCGGCCAGCTCACACCTTTTATGCCAGGACTGGGGAGACAGAGGCAGGCAGATCTCTGTGAGAATGAGGCCAGCCTGGTCCACAAAGTGAGTTCCAGGCCAGCTAGGGAGATTCTAAAATTATTATGATGATGATGATGATGATGATGATGATGATGATGTAGCATTCATGCAATCTATATAGATCCTCCTGTACACTATCTCTACATTACTTAGTCTCCCTAATGCAATGTAAATGTTAAGTAGACAAAATGAGTCCTTTCAAATATTTTGGATCCTCAGTTGGTGGAATCTACAGATGCAGAACCCACACAGAGAGCTGCTTCTATACATGCACATGATTTGATGGTGCAAAAATAGTGAGTCCTATCTATTCTCTTCTCCAGTTACTTACTGATGCTAAACATGTGTCTGAGGTTATGTGAATGTCTTCAATTGCCCACAGATGCTTAGGATACTGTGTATGTGCTTGCATTTAATATTGGTAAGGAAGGAAAACCATTTGAATCAAACAATTTGAATTTCTAGAGGGATGGAATTTCCTTTTCTGGTAGGGTATAAAGTCTTTCATAAAATTAAAATACTAGCCATCACCAGGCATAGTGGCGCACACCTTTAATCCTAGCACTTAGGAGGCAGAGGCAGGTGGATCTCTGTGAGTTCAAGGCCAGCCTGGTCTACACAGTGAGTTCCAGGACAGCTGGGGCTACAGGAAGACCCTGTCTCAAAAAGACAAAAAAAAAAAAACAAACAAACAAAAAACTAGACATCACTCGCTATATATATTGCCATTTCATCCATCTGTCAATTTGCTTTTTTCCCTTTCAGTTTTTTGAGACTGGCTTTTGCTATGTAGCCCAAGTTAGCCTTAAACTCACAATCTTTCTGCCTCGGCCCCCTGACACCTGAGAGTACAGGCATGTGACAGCATGTCGCTTCGCTCACTTTTCTATTCCTTTACAGTTTCTTTCACTTCAAAAGATCTTCTTTTACCTACTCCTAAGATTATATTATTAACCATGTCTTGCTTATCAAGCTTCAAATTTTCAATCATAACTGTAAATTCCAATCCCTTTATAAAAAAATGAGTATCCCTCATGTTTATGAGTTTTGTTTGTATAACCCTCTACATGACTTATGGACATCTGACAATATCTGCTCACTAAGGGACAGGAGGGTAATGAGTGGACTCAATCTAGCATCCTGGTCATCCTGCTCAATTCCTCTTCCAAACTCAGTCTTTCTTTTTCATCTGTCAGAGCACTGTGGTTGTCACATCCTCCCTGTATCTGGCAGTTTTTTCTTTGTGCACTGCAGTGCTGTTATTTGACTCTGAAGGATATGACTATGACATGTTCACTGTGCAACCAATATTTGAAAGATGTACTTCTGATTATGTGTTCTTGTGTATATGGCATATGAGTGCAGGTGCTCCTCAAGGCCAGGGGGGTTAGATCCCCAGGGCTGGAGATGCAGGCAGCTGTGAGCTGCCAGACATGGGTAGAAGAAGCCAAATTCAGGTCTTTCGCAAGAGCATCACACACTCTTAACTGCTGAGCCATCTCTCTAGCCGTGGGAGACCTTTTTTTTTTTTTTTGTCTTTTTGATTGAGACAGGGTCTACCTGTAGCTGAACTGGAACTCACTATGTAGACTAGGTTGGCCTTGATCCTCCTGCCTCTGCCTCCTGAGTGCTGGGATTAAAAGCATATGCCACCAGGCCCAGCTGAGACCAATTTTTTTTTTATATCAATAGAAAATAACTCCTTTTGTGTCATTTACTTAAGTCCAGCTTCCTCTTTTTCCTTGTATTCACATGAGAAACCTAACATTCCTTGACTTTAACTTTTCAGAGTGATTTTATCTTCATTGTGCCAACTCCCTATGAACTGCTAAATCTTTTACATACCAAAAGTTTTTTCTTTACTCAAGAAATACTCAATATTAGGAGTTAAAATGATTTTTGATCAGTAAGTATGAATCCCCTCTTCAACTGTTGGGCCCGAGTAACAAGAAAAAAAAAGACAGCATTAAATGCACTGCAATTTTACCGTTAGTTTAGAGATCCAAGGACTCCGAGGAGGCATAAGCAAGGGGCAGGCAGGGGCATCTGGAGGAGACATGCTGCCTCTAAGCTCAATAGTTGCTTTTTTGTCCTACTGAGTGCTCACTCCCTCAACCCTGTTGATGAGTTACTGGGGGTTAAAGAAGGACCCTTAGGTCTCATATGATACCCACTACTCCCTGGACAACAGATAACATGGCTCCCTGGTCCTCTTACCTTGCTCAGGAGGAAATGGTAGCTTCCCAGCATGCAAGGCCAGCTCTAGGGCAGAGTCCTCCTGTGTCACAAATGGCTCAAGATTCAAGGGCAGGGACATGATATATTGCCCGATCTAAAACAAAAGAAAAGCACTTTCAGCTGGATGCTGATACACCTAGTAATCGTGAGCTTTGTGTGTGAGACAAAATTGCTGGGCCTGGGTTGAGCACCAATCGTAGTAATAATAGTTACGGCAACATCTCGAAAGAATCAATGGAAGGCCTGGGAAAGTTCCACCCTCAGTACCTATGTAAAAAGCCAGGCATGTTGGTACATGATTGTACTGGCTGGGGAGAAAGAGCTAGGTGGATCTCTGGGGCTCATTGGCCCCCAAATCAGGCAGCTCAGGCCACAGTGATACTCAAAAGAAAACCAAGGTGGATAGCTCTTGAGGAATGCTTATGGTTGACCTCTGGCCTGCCTACACACACACACACACACACACACACACACACACACATACACAAACACATACACACACACACATACACACATACACACACACGCACACACACACGCACACGCACACACACGCACACACACGCTTGCATACACATAAAATGGAACCTACTCGACCATAGATTCATCTTTTACAGCACTCACTCCAATGTCCTACAATGTATCAAACATCATCTACCTCAGATGAGACAATGGGTACCAAAGTGTTTTGTGTAACTGAAAGCATGGGATAAAGGCAAGTTCTGCTCACAGATGAAAACCCACAAGGAGCCAGGCGTGGTGGCACACACCTTTAATCCTAGCACTCGGGAGGCAGAGGCAGGTGGATCTTTGTGAGTTCAAGGGGGCTACAGGGAGACCCTGTCTTGAAAAGACAAAAAAAAAAAAAAGAAAAAGAAAAAGAAAACCCGCCAAGGTGCTAATGTCAACAAGTGCATGGCTGCCCGGACACACTCAAGTCCTGCCATTTGTATCTGGATGTAGCTTGGTTTCTCTCTGTCCTACATGGCAAGAAGGAATTTTGTTTAAAAATTGCCACCGACTGGGCTGGAGAAATGGCTCAGTGGTTAAGAGCACTGACTACTCTTGCAGAGGACCCGGGTTCAATTCCCAGCACCCACGTGACAGCTAAGAACCTTCTTTAAGTGGTGGTGCACACCTTTAATCCCAGCACTCAGGAGGCGGAGGCAGGTGGATCTCTGTGAGTTCTAGCCAGCCTGGTCTACAAAGTGAGTTCCAGGCCAGCTAGGGCTATAGAGAGACCCTGTCTCAAAAAAATAAAAAATAAAAATAAATTGCCACCTATAACTATAATCTGGAAAGAAAATTGTATTCTTTTCATAGACATACTAGACAATAAAGACGTCGAAACCTTCTTGACTGGTGTAGAATCACAAAGTGTAGTTATTAAGACATTTGTAGCAAACCCACAATATAGCATTTGTCACAAGTTGATCCAATGTACATTTGGTGGTCATCTATGGCTACCTTAGGTACTTACAATTCATAAGTGTTTTGTGTTTTAAGGATATACATGTTTGTCTCAAAATAAGGGTAATTTTCAGGTTACAACATTTTTTTGAAAAAAAGATCATTAGGCCTTGTTGCTCCCCTTATTGACACTTTCTCCATGACGTCTGCCTCACAAGGCTGAAACTTAGTTCTAGAAGGTATTAGTCACATCTATTCCTATGCCACATCTTCCCAGTCTGGCCTCACGCACACCCACATGGTAGGAGGTGCTTGGAATATGTTCCAGAAGTGAACACTGACTCCAGAATCTATAGCACAGAGCACTGTAGGGAGGGGTCCACCCCTTGACTCCACGCCTGAAGCAAATCCAAACATATGATGGTCCATAGTGTGCTCTAAGGACGTACACAGATGCAACCAACAATGGATTCTTATACTTCCATGCAGGTACATAGTACAGTCCTTCACTCAAACTAGGAAAACGGCCCATTCCCTCCACTCTAGCCACCACCATGTCTGTCTGCTAGAAAATAGCAACACCAGCCAGGCGTGGTGGCACACACCTTTGATCCTAGCACTTAGGAGGCTGAGGCAGGCGGATCTTTGTGAGTTCAAGGCCAGCCTGGTCTACAGAGTGAGTTCCAGGACAGCTGGGGCTACAGGGAGACCCTGTCTCAAAAAGACCAAAAAAAAAAAAAAAAGAAAAGAAAAGAAAATAGCAACACCATTGTTTTGTCACAACGCTGGGGGAGTGAAGGATGCTCCTTTCTGGTGTTGGAATTTCCTCCTAAGTTCATCCAACAAGCACTTCCTGAGTAGCCACCATGTACAAAGAGCTCAGGTATACTCCTGCATGAAGCACATCTTTCTTTGGCAGCAAAAACCATTTAGCTAAACAGCTAAATGGATCAGCTGTACCTGGAGTAAGCTACCATCATTATAGCCAGTCTATGTGTTGTTTTTAAGTGTCCAAAGCATTTTCAGGTACTCCATTCTTTTATGATTCAGGAAAGGACATTAACTAACATAGAAAAGTGTCATTTAGACACAAATTTTCTGTAACTTGACATCTCAGCCATCAACTGGTCTTAGATTGCAGGGACTGCTGTATTTCCTATACAGATTCCAGGGCTCTGGGTTTCTCTTAAGAGTCTTATCTGGGGGCTGGAGAGATGGCCTAGCAGTTAAGAGCACCGATGCTCTTGCAGAGGACCCAGGTTTGATCCCCAGCACCCACATGGCGGCTGAGAACCATCTGTAACTCCAATTCCAGGAGAACTCGAGTTCCAGGGGAGTCCGACACCTTCTTCCGACCTCCGTGGCAATGCACGACATGGGTGCACAGACCTACATGCAAACAGTACATTCATACACATAAATAAAATTAAATTAAAATAAAAAAAAGTCTTATCTGTATTGATCCTTTGGAAACCACTAAGGAATATCTGAGGAAACAACTGTAGAGATTTTTCTTCTGTTTCTACATACCTGATAAATCCTTCTTGATGTCTGGTTTGAAGAAAAGGCATGACTTAGGGATAATAAAAAGCTTTGTGATTAGACAGATGTGGGTTCGAGTTCTGGTTCTATCACTGTAAAATTGTGGGCAAATTAATCTACTGAAGCCATAGTTTCATTGTGGCTGAAGAGGGGATGAATGCAAGCTTACTGCAAAGGGCTGTGATGAGGGTGAAACCCACACTGTGGGACACCTGCTCAGAGCATGCACGCCTTGGTGGAGTGGCTGCTGGGTAAATGGCTGCTGCTTCCTGGCCATCCTCTAAGAGGTTCACCAGAGCCTCAGTGGTCCCTGTGAACAAGGCTACCAGACATGGCTGAGACCATGTAGACGCTCATCACTGTCTCTGTACACAGTGCAAGCTTACTAAATGTTCCTCTCCCAAGTTCAGGTCATCAGCCTCCAGGGACAATTATATTAACAACTCAGGAGGGCCATATAACTGGAAAAGGCCTTGACCTGGAGAGTCGTCCTAGCTTTCTTCTTCTTTAGTTTCTTGGACTATAAAATGCATTCCATACCCTGTCTTTTCGAAAATCACTTTTTTTTTAAATAAAATAAATCCCAACTTTATTCAGCTGACATGTTTTGGAAACAAGGGATGTAAATCTAAATGTACTAATCAAACCTATTTCAATTCAACAGGGCAAGTTGGCTTCAGAGAAAAACCCAGCAGTGAAATCTAGACTATTTACTTAGTCCTTGGGTTTGGCTTTTCTTAAAGTGGCCACATCTGAAGTATACACTCTTAGTACACTTTATACAGTTTTAGGCCCTCCTGGCATCCGACCTGCTTAAAATCATAACAGGCACACCTAAAGGGGCAGGTGAGCTCAAAAACCACTTTATCTAAATATAAATGGTCTCAGTTCTAAAACCGCTGCTCCCATTAGTTGTCAAGACCAGCCCAGACCTTAACAGTTCATCAGAGCAGGAAGAGTGATGGAAGGAAAACGACTGCCACTGTAGATACGTGGCGCCAGATACAAAAGCAGAATGGCGCCCTTCCTGCTGACCAGCGAGACTCTGCACGTTTCTTCCAACTGACTACATTTACTTCTAAAATTCCTTCTAATCTATTACAACAAAGTCACAACTGACAAAAGATTGCCTACACAGTGAGTTCCACGACAGCTGGGACTGTAGGGAGACACTATCTCAAAAAGACAAAAAAAAAAAAAAAAAAAGGCTGGGCATGGTGGTGCATGCCTTTACTCCTAGCACTCTGGAGGGAGAGACAGACAGATCTCTGTGAAATCAGACCAGCCTGGTCTACATAATGAGTTCCAGCCCAGCTAGAGCTGCAGGGAGACCCTGTCTCAAAAATATTAAATAAATAAATAATTTTTTAAAAATAAATAATTTTTTAAAAAGAGATTTGTTTATTGCTGAGATTAGTGTAGCACTGGCAACATAGTATACTAAACTAATGGCTTTCTGAACTTGAATTCAGAAGCACAAACATGTTGGTCCCCCTGAAAACTCATAGGCAAGCTGGGTGTGGTGCTAGAGAAATGGCTTAGTGGTTAAGAATACTTGCTATTCTTCCAGAGGACCTGGGTTTGAGTCCCAGGACCCAGAGGGCTGCTAACAACCACCAGTAACTTCAGTTCCTTCCGGGGGTTCTGACGCCCTCTTCTGGTGTCTGCAGGCATTGTATGCACATGGTACACTTACATTCGTCAGGCAAAACACTCAAGACACATAAAATTTAAAAATAATAAAATATTTTTAAAAAAAAGAAAAGCTGGGCATGATCCCAGCACTCAGGAGGCAGAGGCAGGCAGATCTCTGTAAGACTGGGGCCAGCCTGGTTTACATAGTGAGTTCCAAGCCAACTGGAGCTATAGGGAGACCCTGTCTCAAAAAGAAAAAAAAAAGTAATAGAAAAGAATTTGGCCACCTGCTTTTTGATTTCCCAATTCTAAATTTCCAAGTGAACTCTTAATTCTTTTGTTTCATCTGAGGGGACGTGTGGCCCATCTCCAGTAGGAAATCGGGGAGGGGTGGAAATGTCTTCATATCTGAAATCACTGAGGCTCTGCCACACTTTCTCAATGCCCAGCATCTGAATGAAGCCTATTCCAAACCAGATCTACACAGCATGGATCAGCTAATGGCTCCTTTACCTAGAAGGGCCAGAATCAAAAGACAAGCTGAGAAACACCCTAGGGAGGAGCCCCGCTCTTACGTTGCTGATGTACTCAAGGGGAGTAAGGCTGAAGGCAGGCAGATCATCCGTCAGGGTTTCACCAATGCCAGCTGTGTTCCAGCTCTGAAGAAGTAAGGAGAGGAAGCAATCAGCAACATGCCACCACACAGCCTAGAAGGTTCCCCATGAAAGTGACAGCATGGCCCTTCCTGGAGGCATCATCAGTGGTGAGAACTGACCTGTGGGCTTGCCATCACCCAGGAGGCCACAGACTGTTTTTTAAATCTACTGGAAGCCCATAGTAAGGAGTAAATCCCTGACTCCCATCCCAAGTAGGAATGATGCCTTCTCAGCCCAACTACCAAGTAAACCTTGATCCCTTTTGTTGATTTCACTAAGGATATGAAATAAGCTGGGTATTCCTACATCTGAGTTTTTATGATGGGGTCACCATGCAAAAAGCTGCTAGACACAGGTGGCCCCACTAAGCTTCCTTCAAGACTCTGAAGAGGTTGGGACCCTCTGTGTTCTTTCTCAGAGATTGGAGGAAGTCCACCTTTAGGAGAGTGGCTCTGAAGACTTCCTCTGCAGGGGACCATCTAACCTCACTCACCAAAGCCACATCACCTCAGCTAAAGCCACTTTGCTCTCCATCTGCCTTCTAGATCTATCTCACAACTGACCCAGAGTTTGGAGGAAACTGAACAACTGCCTTTTGTCTCCATGTGGCCCCCTATGGCAGGGGAAGGGGGGGATTCTTGCTTCCTCAAGTGGCTTCTGAAAACAGTGACCACACCTAGCATAAGACACTATATCATGGGTGCTGAGTAAGGGTGGGTGGGGGAAGGATGGTTTTTTCAAGTAGAATCTTGTGGATGTAGCTCAGTTGGTAGAGTGCTGGTCTAGCATTCACAAGGCCTAGGTTCAATCCCCAGCACCACATAAACCAGGCATGATGATACATGAGGGTCATCCCAGGCCTCAGAAGGTGGAAGCAGGGGGGATGAAGAATTCAAGGTGGCTGGGCGTGGTGGCGCACGCCTTTAATCCTAACACTCAGGAGGCACAGGCAGACGGATCTCTGTGAGTTCAAGGCCAGACTGGTCTACAGAGGGAGTTCCAGGCCAGCTGGGACTACAGGGAAGCCCTGTCTCAAAAAAAAAAAACAAAAAAAAAAACAAAAAAAAAACACCAAGAACTCAAGGTCATGTTTGGTTACATGGCAAATTCAAGACAGCCTGGGATTTCTGAGATCCTGTCTCAAAAAATAAAGTAAAAAAAAAGTGGATTGGGAGTTAACTGGAGACAATGTAGGATATTTTAAATAAAAGGATTCTCAAGTGAAAACAAGGAATCTATAAAACTGAAGGAAGGGATGGAGCAAGGTGGGAGGAACGAACTATCTAACAAGGAAACTGAGAGCAAGTGGAGTTGGCAGTTAAGACATGGGAATGCTTGATGCAGCTCGGCCTGGGCCAGATGCCCAGGGGTGGCTTGGTCATTCCATTCCTGGAATGCTACTTAAAGGATCAAGCAACCAGATCAGGAATCAGGTGGCTGCAGAACAGCCACACTGTGATCTCAAGGGTCATTCCCAGAAGCCAGCCAGAAAGGGCATTGTTCCCTAGGCTAGAATTGAGAAGCTAGGTTTCCTTGAAGGGGTATGAGGCTGAGGCCATAAACTCGAGTGAAGGTGGATTACCCCGATTTACAGGCTTCTAGGAAGCTCATTCAGTGGGAGATATTTTCACTTTCAATAGCAAGGGGGTCACGTGGGGATGCTTGCCACCCCATGCCTCCGTCTCATCTCTATTCTCCCTGTGTGCACACAGGCAAGCTGCCATTGAGGGGTCTGTGTCAGACACAATGTCTCATGCAGAAAGTGGTCAGGGTAACTAGAAAAAAGAGCCACAGGATGGAAGCTTGGCAGAAATGCTGAAGTGAGACTGGCGGGAGCATGCATAGCTGTGCACATGAAGCTAGGGAGAACTGTCTTCAGCAAATACCCTCCTGCAGGCACTCCGGGCCTGATTATGAGCCACGCTGCTCGGTTTCCTGCTGCACCATCGACATGGTGCCCTTCCTGGCAACAACTGCATGCCGTCCCCTCTCTGTGATTAGTTTCCCCTGTGCTGAGCTGGTAAACAGCATGTAAACATCTATAGACGCATGTGCAGGCTGAGGACTATGGAACTGTGTGATTAAGTCGACCTTTTCGATGACTGGATGCACTCGGATGCTCTCTGTGCTCATTGGTGGAAGCTTCCTATATACCCTGTACAGGAAAACAAAGCTTTGCATTTTGCCATCTGAGGAGTTCCCAGAGCGGGTTTTGCTCTGTTGCACTTACCCTCAGTAAGTCATATGAAGGCCCACAGACTCCAAAGGAAAAAAGGAGGGGATAAGGAAAGAAAAGAAGGGAGGGAAGACAAGAAGAAAGGAAGGAAGAATACCCAGAGTTGAAGACACACAAAAGACAATCCTATTATACAGGGTCCTGGGTCCTGGTTCACATACTGGCATTTATAAGACAATTGGAAACTGAACACTGATGAGTGATAATGGGAAACTACTTGGGTTGAGCAGTGGGATGGCTCAGTAGAAAAAGCACTTGCTATGCAAGCCTGATGATCTGAGCTGGATCCCTAGAACCCATGTAAATGTGGAAGGAGAGAACTATCTCCACAAAGTAGTCCTCTGACATCCACATGCACACTATAATATGTGTGTGCCTGTACCTACATATCATGCATACACACACAATAAGAGTAAAAACTATTTTGAAAAATTATTTTTGTCTTTTTAGGGGTGAATAATGCACTGTGATTATATTGTAGATGAGGGTTGTGTATGAAGCAGGACAGCCCAACTGGCCATGGTGCAAGCAGAATGAGGAGTACATGGAGTTCTCCATGTCTATGTCTGCATGTATAAGAATTCCTATAATAAAAAGCCTTTAGGGGCTGGAGAGATGGCTCAGCGGTTAAGAGCATCAACTGCTCCTGCAGAGGACCCGGGTTCGATCCCCAGCACCCACATGGCGGCTAAGAACCATCTTTAACTCCAGTTCTAGGGGAATCCGATGCCCTCTTCTGACCTCTGCGGCATTGCATGACACTGGTGCGCCTACCTACATGCAGACAGTACACTCCTACACATAAAAATAATAATAAATAAATAATTTTTTTTAAAAAGCCTTTAAAAGCAGGCCGGGAGTGGTGGCGCAAACTCTCAAGGTGGCCTGTGAAATGCTCTGTGAACCTTCATGCAGCAGTCCCTCTGAGGGGGACTGGGAGAGGGACAGTGTTTAAAAATGTTCAATGCCAGGCATGGTGGTGCACACCTTTAATCCTAGCACTCGAGAAGCAGAGGGAGGCGGATCTCTGTGAGTTCAAGGCCAGCCTTGTCTACAGAGTGAGTTCCAGGCCAGCTGGGGCTACAGGGAGACCCTGTCTCAAAAAAAAAAAAAATGTTCAAAGATGGTGGAAACCTAGCTAGGCAGCAGTCACAGAAGTGGAGTGAGTAGGAGGGAAAGCACCCCCAAGGGTCTAGCAGTGACACTATGGAGCAGGACAGGAATCAGAAATGGCACTGATAAGCATCATTACCATCTATTGAGAACAAATGCTGCAGATTGAGCCTGGGGACAACAGTATCAGGTACAGGGGACTGGGAAGGAGTGTGGTGGAAAAGAAGTCTGCAAAAGGGTCAGGACAGATGGCCTGAACTGGGAGGCTTAAAAGGCAGGCAGGAAAAGTGAGCTTGAAGAGAGCAACACGGAAATGGTGTAGATGACTTAATTGTTCAGGATTTACTTAAATTGCCCTTCAAATGGGCTTTTCTATCCATCTGTCAGCAGGTAATGTAGGTAAAGGTCAATAACTATTCTGAATTGAATATAATGTTAGTTTATAGTCTTATGATGCAAAGGAGCAGTACAATTTACCAGCAAATGTTCAACACAAACATCTAGTAATCAGGGTTTAATTTTCAAATCCTTTAGACCCAAGTGTTTGCCTTTGTATTGTGTCCTGGGTGCTGGCTCTCACAGAACTCCTTCTAATCTCAATCTCCAAAGGCACCCTGGTCTATTCCCAGTGGCCTAGGGTTTCGGTAAAGCCTGAATAAGAAGTGGAGATCCCAGCAACTGGGCACTGAGTCATAGTAATGAACTCTGGTATGCAGAAGTGGAGGCAAAGGGATACGTTGGAGCACTGGTGTTTCAGTGTTGAGCCAAACAGCGGGAGGTTCCAGAACAAGTATCAGAAGCACGGAAAGGAAGAAAGCATCCACTCTGTGGCCAGTTCTACCATTCACTAACAATATGATGAGAACTCCTATTCTCATGACTCAAAAAACAATGAATAGCCTCAGTCTTGGGATGCCACAAGTCAATGCACAGAGCACTTGGCACAGCAAGCTGTCAGCATCCATACCACCTCTGCTACAGCTCCTCACGGTGTTCCCCTCTTGGTACCAGAAATGCAAATGGCATCTCACAGTGAAAATCAGAATCCCAGAGTAGAATGAAGTTCAAAACCATGTAGTTACATGAAATAATTTTATGGATAGAGATTCTAAGACCCAGAGAGGAGCTGAGATGTGGCCAAGGCCCTGCTTTAGACTCCTGGCCTCACACACTTTCTGGAGGGCAGCAGAAAGCAAAGGCCTTGCAATCACACACGAGTTCTCGCTGCTTCCTGAAAGAATCTATTCACTATGAAAGGCTCATAAAGGGATCTTTCCCAAACAACTATCTTCCACAAGAGTGGAATCCAAATAGACTTGAGGAACTGGTCAGACGATTAACCAGGGGGCTGTCCAACCCAGTAACCCACAAGGAAAGCAATAAACCTGGAGCGGAGAAAGAATAAATGGAGAGTATGTGGACTGCTGGGTAAAACCTCCAGAAGGAACTGGGACAAGCAGAGGGGAGGGGAGGGCAAGGGAGGGGAAGGGGAAGGGGGAGAGAAGAGGGTGCAAGACAAGGTCAGCGAGATGACCCCAGAAAAGGTATCAAGGAAGGAAGCAGCAGATCCTAGTGAAACATGGTGGTACATGCGTGTGGCAACAGCGCTAGGAGGCTGAAGCAAAAGAACAGGACTTCAAGGCCAGCCTGGGCAACACGGCAGGGTGGGAGTGGGGAGGGGAGAGTAAAGCAGGGCAGTCCAAACCCCCTCCGAAACACAGGACCAAACTGGATAAGGCACTCTCCTGACTAAAGCTCCAGATCCAGAATTTTTTCATGTGCAAGAGGAATAATTCAACCTCAAAAGCCAATGAGCTTTTCTGACTGGCGCTAACACCAGAACCACACACAGCCTTCCTTACTCCTTGAGAAGGCAGGTGAGGCCCTGCACATGGGAAAATCGAATAAGCAATATCAAAAATCTTAGGAAAGCCAAGCATGGTAGTTCACATCTGCAATTCTAGCACTAGGAGGCCAAGGCAGGAGGACATGAGTCCCTGGGCAGCCTGGACTACATCCTGAGACCCTGTTCAAATAATGAAAATCATCATCTTCTTATGAAACAGCATATGAATAAAGTATATGAGTAATTACAACTAAGATGAGAAATTCATGCTAAGCCAGGCCTGAAAATAACAAAGTAGCTCTGTTGTTTGCTATTGGAGTGTTTGCTACTAATGAAGGGCAGGGCAGGGCAGGGAGTGATAACTCTCCCCAAATAGCCCTGAGAATATGCAGGACCTAGGAGCAAAACTGTTGTCAGGGGGAACTCACGTCCATCTTGGAAACAAGAAGCAGCTGCTGTTTGATGCGCAGGAAGACGGAATCAAAAGCCAGCTGGTGGGCCTGCTGATTCAGCCGAGTAAAGGCTGCCCGGGATGCAGCCAGAAGGTTGTGATTACTGGACCCCTTCTCCTAAGACAAGAAAAGGTAAAGGCAGTTTGTTAGGCCCTGAATCCAGCCAAGGTCATCGGCTAGTTAGAAATGATGAAAGCTGGGCATGGTGGCACACATCTTTAATCCCAGCACTTGAGGCAGAGGCAGGCAGATCTCTGCCTGAGTTCAAGGCCAGCCTGGTCTACATAGTGAGTTCCAGGACAGCTGGGGCTACAGGAAGTCCCTGTCTCAAAAAAAAAAAGTGATAAAAATCACTAAGTGGAACACAGCTAAGTGGTCCTCAAATTTGATTGCAGCCCAGGACCTCCTGGGAAAAGGCTGACTCACAGACTCACAAGCTTCAACCAAAACAGTGACCCTGTGAGGGCTGACGTCCCTTTCCAGGTGACTCTCATACACCTGTCCTAACATGAGTTCATGTAAGGCAGTTTAGGAAAACCTAACTTGTGTCTACCCCTCAGGGACTGAGGAGGAGGGAAGGAGATCCACACCTTCTCACACAAACAGGAGTGATCAGCAGAGCCCAATTTCCAGGGAGGTCAGGTCAGTTACACTTGGCTGAACTCCAGAGTATGTACAACCTGTGTGAGTCCAAAGGAATTTCACACAGCCTGAGAAAATACAGAGATGGAAAATGTAACCTTAGTTCTACAGACATAAATCAGATTAGCAATAAAGATAAACAAGAGTGGCTTAACTTCATCTCAGAAGCATGGACCAATGGTTTACAGAATTGCTTTAAAAAGTGTATTTGTCCAACTCAAGTGCAGCCAGTAGAGGAGCCAAGGGACAAGGATGGGGAGACCCTGGGAGGGCAACCCTGGGGCCAGACACACAGTTCACCCCAGAACACTAGGTCCACCTGGAACAATGCAAACTGACTCAGGTGGCACAGGACTCTAACATCTCCAGTGCAGAGAGTATGAAACCAGACAGGGAGTCAGGAAGTTCTGGACCAGCTGCCCATGGCCCTCTTACAACCTCGAGGGCCAGGCTCTGAAGCTGGTGGTTCACCCCATTTGCTAGGAACTCCTCTTGACCCTGAATCAAAGTCAAAGGCCGACTAAGGCTTCAAAGACATACCAGGAGTAGACATACTGCCAGGTGCTCCCTTCCCCTATACAGGAAATCTCACTAGAGCAGAGTTCTGGTTCCACTTGCAGAGGGACTAACTTATCAACTGCTGACCTGCAACCCTTTCTACAGGTTCAGTCTAACTGCAGCCAGTATGTAGCTGGTCCCCTGTCTGCCACTTAGTAAAGGGGACCATCCCTACCTAAGGGTCAGAGGCTCACACTGCCATCCATCTCATAGATAAGTTTATCTCTGGAGTGGGGTACAGTAAGCCCCTCAGGCCAATTCTTGAACCTGGTTTTCCTAAGAAATAAAGGTCCTTCCACATGACTCCAACAGCTTTATCTCTGTGGACTCAATCCAGCTCAGTTCACTAGTTCCTTAAAATTCCACATAAACGAGACAGAAGTAATGGCAGGGCCCACACACTGGGGCCAGAAAGCCTGGCACCAAGAGAGAATGAATGACAAGGGAAAGCTTTCTTTTGTAAGAATGCCACCTGTCTAGTCTCATACCTTGAGGGTATAAAGTATTTCCATTAAACTGGCATATTCAGCGGGGTTATCTTTCTGGAGGTAATTATATTCTTGCCATGGATTCTTGGCAGAACTCTTCTTGTCTGTCAAAACGCTGTCCTGAAAACCAGTCAGGCTCCGAGGGCTGTAGGAGTCAGACAGATACTTCCCCGCTGTGGACAGGATCCTGAAAGGAAAGTGATGAGCAGTGTGGCCTAAGCCATCTCTACTGGAGCACTCAGCACACTCCTTACTAAATTCAAGACATCCTCACAAGGCCAACTCAATTAAGGTCTGCTTTATAAGGAAATAAAGACATCCTTCCTCATTTAGAAGTGAGCTGGGCCTCGGGTACACAAAGAAATCAGAGTTAACACTCAAAATCAAGCTTACTCCTATTTAATGCTCATGACACTGGAAGATATCACCTTGCTAATGTGGCAGACATTCTATGCAAGGGCAGTTCTCAGCCTGCTGCCATTAGAGTGGGCACTGTACTTTCTCACTACACAGGGATCACAGAGTAGAAAAATCAAGCTACCTGGGTGAGCCTGGATACAATGTGACAGTAGGCACTGAAATGTCTCTACCTGTAACACCACTAGCCCCACATGCTGGACTATCTGTGACACACACTAGCCCCACATGCTAGATTATGAGGCTGGTGCTTGTTGGCACCACAAAGTTTCCTTCTGTGGCCTGGATGCTACAGAGATATCTACTGGGAGAAGTTGGCACTTTGCAACTGAATCTTCATGAAAGAAAAATTCCTCCGGAGCTTCTCTGACATCCACTGAGGCACTGCTGGGGAGGCTGAGCCCCCTCCAGGCTCTTTCCCCTTGGCCCAGTCTTCCATTTAGCTTCCAAACTTAGCTGCATACAGAATTGTAGGAAAAGAAGGGACATTATGATAAACCCCAAACATAACTAACTCCCTGACCTCTCCTTTGCAGTATTTCTTATGAAAGCAACTGTGTTGGACATGGCAATTTTGGGGTTTCACTCACTTTTTCTTTTTCTTTTTTTGGTCTTTTTGAGATAGGGTCTCCCTTTAGTCCCAGCCAGCCTGGAGCTTGCTTTGTAGATCAGGCTGGCCTTGATCTCACAGAGATCTGCCTGCTTCTGCCTCCCAAGTGCTAGGATTAAAGGCATGCGCCACCATGCCCGGCTTCCACTCACTTTTTCTTTTTTTTTTCACATAAATTTATTTTTATTTTTTTAACAAATCTAGACTCCTGTTCCCGCCCATTCCCCCACCCCGCCAGAGCTCATGCATTCTGCCAAACATGATTTTCATCTTTCTCAGTCTTTCTCAATATTCTCCATGAGGAAGTTGACTGTTTTGAGCAGAAGTTCACTGTTTCAGTCAGTTCTTGGATGCAGTCCTTCCTGTTGTGGTGTTTGTGTCCAATATGCACCACGCCCAACTGCTTTGGACAAAAGCTCAGGGGCCCTACACAAGAAATACTTACAACTAGGTAATTGGCATTAGCATCCACAGATGAAGGACCCATTCATCGTTTATTTTTCTGGGACGGTGTTACTCACTCAGCATGATGCCCTAGTCCAGCCATTTCCTGCAAAGCTCATGATGTCATCTTTTTTACGGCTGCATAGAACTCCATTGGGTAGATGTACCACATTTCCTCTATCTACCCATCAGTTGAGGGCATTTGGGTTGGTTCCAGCTCCTTGCTATTGTGAAGAGAGCTGAAAATACATGGCCGTGCATGTATCTCTGGTGGTGGGGTGAGTCTTGAGGGTACATGCCTAGGAGTGGTATGGCTGGGTCGGTGGCAAGTTCATTCAAAGTCTTCCAAGGGTTCTCCACACGGCTTTCCATATTGGCTGTATGAGTTTACATTCCCACCAGCAGTGGATGAGTGTCCCCTTTCCCCACAACCTCTTCAGCACTTGGTATCATTTTGTTTTCTTGATCCTAGCCAGTCTTATTGAGTAAGATAATTCTAAAGTGGTTTTCAGTTGCATTTCCTTAATGATTAGTGATGTTGAACACTTCTTAAGGTGTTTCTCAGCCATCTCTAATTCCTCACTTGTGAAGTCTCTGTTCAGTTCTTTGCTCCATCTATTGAGTGGGTCATTTGTTTTCTTTTTTCTTTGTTTTTTGAGTAGTTTATATATTCTGGAAATCAATGTTTTGTCAGATGTTTCTGCGGTGAAGGTTTCCTCCCACCCTGTGGGTTTTCTCTTCACTTCCTTGATTGTTTCTTTTGATGTACAGAAGCTTTTGAGTTTAATGTCCACTCACTTTTTCAAAAACAGGTCCCTAGGCTGGGAAGGGTGGCACATAACTGTAATCCTAGAACTCAGGAGGCTGAGGCAAAAGGATTTTGAGTTTGAGGTTAGCCTAGACTACAATGAGAGACCCTGCCACAATAAAACAAAACAGCCAGTGTGGTGGTACATACCTTTAATTCCAGCACTAAGGAGTCTGAGGCAAGCAGATCTCTGTGAATTTGTTTTTTTTTTTTAATTTTTAATTTATTTTTATTTTTATTTATTTATTTATTTATTTATTTTTGGGTCTTTTCGAGACAGGGTCTCCGTGTAGCCTCAGCTGTCCTGGAACTCACTATGTAGGCCAGGCTGGCCTTGAACTCACAAAGATCTGCCTGCCTCTGCCTCCCGAGTGCTAGGATTAAAGGCATGTGCCACCACGCCTGGCAATTTTTAATTTTATTTTATTATTTTTCTATGTGTATGAGTGTACTGTCTGCATGCAGGTTGGTGCACCTGTCGTGCAATGCCTCAGAGGTCAGAAGAGGGTATCGGATTCCCCTGGAACTGGAGTTAAAGACAGTTTTTAACCACCATGTGGGTGCTGGGAATTGAACCTGGGTCCTCTGTAAGAGCAGCAGGTGCTTTCAACCACTGAGCCATCTCTCCAGCCCCCAGATCTCTGTGAATTTGAAGTCAACAAGCCTACACAGGAAGACCATGTCTCAAAACAAAACAAAAATAAAATGGGTCCCCTATGTTTGCCAAGCAACACCTGTTCTTGCAAAATCAGTCTTACTGATAGGGGCTTTCCCAGAAACCACTGTTGACATAAGCAGCTTTCCTCCTCTGTCACTAAGATTCGGGTTAGTTTTCCCTATTGTTTAAACCTGCCAATAATTCTACTTGGGATCTCATTTGTTAAATTGTGGTCTGTCCCTGAAACCAGCCTCGCCTGCCACCACCTTCCTTTGTC
Organism: Rhizomys pruinosus; assembly: GCA_009823505.1. Classification (NCBI taxonomy): domain Eukaryota; kingdom Metazoa; phylum Chordata; class Mammalia; order Rodentia; family Spalacidae; genus Rhizomys; species Rhizomys pruinosus. The sequence goes on along the minus strand of VZQC01014038.1, from coordinate 578,444 downwards.
TTCACTGTCTGTTGGGTCACTGAAACCTGACTGCTTCCCCTTCTCCCACCCTCCTTCACCTCATCTACCCACCCGAGGTCAGCAGAGTGATCTTTGCAAAAGGCAAGTCTCATTTTGTCTATTTTCCAGAGGTTACCTCAGTTCTCCAGAATAAAAGTAAAACATGCATAGACCTGGCACCTGGGGCCAGAGCCCTCAACACCTTACACATATTCCCTCTGTTACCTGCCTGCCTGCCCCTCACCTCTCAGCCAGAACTCTCCACCTACCTCAAGGCCCCCTCTGAAACTCTCCCTCCTGAGTGTCCTCTCGGGAAATCCTACTTCTTCTGCTTGGTCCCCAAGCTTCTCCTCCACCCTGCCTCTCCCCATGCCCTCCTTTGGGCACTTGGCCCTTGGCTCCTATCAACCTCTTGCCTCTACTATATACCTATCAAATGTTTTTTTCCTCTCTCCCACTAGATGGTGAGCACAGACAGAATGGTTTTCATTGTTCAACTCTTAGCATGCCGCATAATGCCTGGCACACAGAAGATGCTGGTGGCTTTTTAAGAAGAATCAATGGTCTGGGGAATAGAAAGCTGTCATCCTGCCTTCTGGGAAGTCAGCTCTCCTCTGTGAAGTTACTGCAATATGTACTTCCATTGCAGGCAGCCCATGGAAATCTGGCCTCCTTTTATCAGCTTGCCATCAAAGCTAGATAAAATGAGGCATGCTGGGAATGTTTTTGGTAGCAAAAACTGCAGTTTCAAGTGTCAGGAGCAGGAACTAAAGAGCTGGCTCAGTGGTTAAGAGTACTGGCTGCTGGGGCTGGAGAGATGGCCTAGTGGTTAAGAGCACTGACTGCTCTTGAAAAGGACCCAGGTTCGTTACTTTAGCATAGACACTTATGTTTGGATGATATGTTAATCCATGAATTACATTTTTCCCCCCTGTTAAATATGACAGGGTCTTACTGTGGCTTATAACATCTCCTAACCTGTAGAGGATGTAAGCTTGTGGCATCAGCCATGGGTTATTCCTCCAAGGAGAGAGCCAATAGCCAATTAGATTTGGGATATACAGGCACATGGCTGCCTCTGCTGCACAGTATTTCCAGGCAGGTGAGGTGTAGCTGGTGCTGACGGTGGAGTCTTGCTTGACTCAGGGAGACCCGTATTTGCTTTATTGGTTTAGTGGCCTTTGGTAACACTCTCTGGCATTCCAGAGGCCATCTGTACACTTGCATGTGCGGTCTCAATACATCCCTCCCATGTTAACGTCAGGTCTTCGGCAGCAGGGTCTTATTGCCTCTCCTCCTGCAGGTATATGTGTCTATGCTAAAGTAACCTACCATAACTATTAGTGCTGCTTAAATACCTATTATCTAATTGCTTGTGCTTCATTAGTAGGATCGAAAGGTTATTCTGACAAACTGTCAGCCCATGAAAGGAAACAGCCAGAATTGACCAGAGTCCAAGTAACAGCTCCAGAGAGAGTGGATTGTTTTACCTCTCATCCACCTGTGCCCCTTTTCTAAGCCTAGGGAACAATTTGCGAGAGAGGGGCATGGGTAGAATGTAAGGCTGCGATTGGGGTGAATGGTAAACTACAGCGATGTAGTCTGGACACTCATTTGATCAACTTGATTGAACAAACAACCTGTCACCCCCCCACTGGATGGGGGGCTGTAGGGTTTGGGCACAACAGCCTGCAGATTGGTTTTGCACGAAGGATGCTTGTACTCATGGATTATCACTTATAGCTGAAAAATAAAAAAAAAAAAAAAACTGAGAGAAAGATGCAGGACAGTTATGGCAGAAGCATGATTCTGGGATGGGGTGGGGGTGGGGGGAAGGGAAAGGGAAAAAGCCTGAATTGAATTGGAAAAAATGTATGAAATGCACCAAGCATCATAAAAATTAAATTAAAAAAAAAAAAAGAAAAGGACCCAGGTTCGATCTCCCCGCACCCACATGGCAGCTGAGAACTGTCGTAACTCCAATTCCAGGAGAACTCCAGTTCCAGGGAATCCACACCCTCTCTGACCTCTGCAGCATTGCACGCACAGGTCACAAACTCATCAGACAGTACATTCGTAATAGATAAAATAAATAAATAAATAAATAAATAAATAAATAATAAATAAATTTTTTAAAAAGAGTACTGCTACTCTTCCAGGGTCCCAGGTTGAGTCCAACACCCACAAGGCAGCTAACAACATACACTAACTAGTCCAGGAATCTGATGCCCTCCTCTGAGCTCCACAGCATCATGACAGGTCACTTACATACAGGCATACACTCATACGCAAAATAAATTTTTGAACTGTCAGGATAACACAATTCCAACCCCAAAGAACTAATGGCATCTTTTCCTAGACTCCTCTCCATCTAGATATCACCAGGTAACCTCATCTCTAGCACCTCATCTCCTGTTATGTGATGAACTAAACCTCACTGATTGAACACTTGATTTCTTCATCAAAGAAATGTTTTCCCATCACTGTAAAGGCTTCTAAAGCTCAGTTGGGTTACTGGATAGTTTAAACAGTCCTTACCCTCAAGAGGCTCAGAGATAAATGGCAGAGGTCAACAAGTTCCCATGTGCAAATTGATGAGCCTAGAGATTCCAACCAGTGTGTGCTGGAAAGGAACAACACAATTCCTTCTATTTCCTCAATTCATGGCTCTTTATGACAAGTTATTTCCCTCCTCAGCCACAGAAGCCTGTACATTTACACTGAATTCCTAAAATGACTACTCATTTGGGCTGTCCATCAATGACCTGCTCCTGGTAAAAATGTAGATGCTCTTAGACTTACAATGGGGCTGCAATCCATTAAACTCTCATAAGCGGAACACAGCCCAAGTCCTTAACCTCAGGCAACCTAGCTCAGCAGCAATAGAGGGGATGACTGGGAGATGTTGGCTGGCTGCCACCCCTAGCACTATGGGAGAGTCATAGTCCAAACAATGCTAATCCAGAAAAGGCCAAAATTGGAAATAGTTTCTCCTGAATGTATGAACGTATTGTCAAAGCATCATAAATAGAACCATCATAACTCAGGGATGTTTGTACCATGTCCTAAAGCTGAGTGGTAAGCACCAGGAGATAAACAGAAGCCAGGGCAATCTCCTTGCATCTCACCCAAGTCACCCAGAACAAGAAATGCACCAGCCGGGCGTGGTGGCGCACACCTTTAATCCTAGCACTTGGGAAGCAGAGGCAGGTGAATCTCTGGTGAGTTCAAGCCCAGCCTGGTCTACAGAGTAAGTTCTAGGACCTGAGGCTATAGGGAGGACCCTGTTCAAAAAAGACAAAAAAGAAGAAGCAGCAGCCTAGTGGCAAACCTTTAATCCTAGCACTTGGGAAGCAGAGGCAGGCTGATCTCTCTGAGTTCAAGCCCAGCCGGTCCACAGAGTAGTTCCAGGCCAGCTGGGCTCAAAAGACAAAAAAAAAAAAAAAAAAGAAGCCGAGTGGCACACACACCTTTAATCCCAGCACCAAGTAGGCAGAGGCCAGCCTGGTCTACATACTGAGTTCTAGGCCAAATGAGACTACAAAGTAAAACCCTGTTCTCAAAACAAAATGGGTTGGAGAATGGCTCAGTGGTAAGAGCAATGGCTGCTCTTCCAGAGGACCCAGATCAATTCCCAGCACCCACAGATGCCTAAACTCCAACCAAGGCCATTGCCTTCTTCTGACATCTGCCCTCGGTGCACTCACACAACATGCAAGCAATACATTCATACACATAAAAATTTAAAAATTAAATAATAAATAAATAAATAAATAAATAAATAATATAAATAAAAAAATAACATAACCAAATCAACTGAACAAAGAATACCATTCTGGCCATTGATATGGCTCATGGATAAATGCACTTGTGTCCAAGCCTGATGAAATTAGTTCAAGTCCCAGAACCCACATGGTGTATGGTGGAAGGAGAGAACCGACTTTTGCAAGCTGACCTCTGACCTCCTCCATCCCTCCACATACACCCACATCACTCTCCTCAACTGAATATTTTATACACACAAAAAATATACACACAAGAAAGAAAGAAAAGAAAGAAAGAAAAGAAAGAAAGAAGAAAGAAGAAAAATTAGATAGCAAAAACCAAAAAACCAAAACCAGTGCTGCTTCTACAGAAGGAAAGATGAAGCTGAAGGAACAAGGAAGCTGTGAAGCCTGGGGGAAACGTGTGGTCAGGGCCAGCAAGGCTTCGCATCAGAGGGGAGATGGCAGAGGCAGAATGAACTTTTCCTAGGCAGACTTCAGATTCTCCTTTGAGCTGGCATCCCTGGAGGGCAGCCTGTCCGGGTTAATCATGATCCTGTGGGCTGGCCTGGGGGTCTTAATCACCACTTATAATATAGTCTCTACGCATAAATTTATTAAGAGCCCACTAACTGACAATCAGTAGGAATCCAGCCCATTTGTAATTGGGAAACACCACGTAGGTTCTCTCATTTATGCGGAGATCTCCATAGCTAAACAAATTTGTGCTACTGCCAAGTAGGATAGGGCCTTGCCCTGCTTAGGTGCGCAATCAATGTTTGATGATGACAGTAATGACACCTTGCACCTAGGTGCAGACAGTTCTCAAGCCCTGTGGCTTTCTGATTTGAGCATCTGCTGCCTTTGCTGTTCCATGTACAGAATCAAGTTCTTGCCATCCAAGTACTCAGAGAAGGAAGGACAAGGACACCCCTCTCCTACCTGTTTCCTAGCTGCTGCTCAAAGTCTCCACACTGCCGCAAGAGTTCGCCACAGCTGGCTATTATCCTAAACAAAACAAAAAGCACTTCAAGTTCAAGCACCCGCAAGGCCAACATTTACAGGACACTGTCTCATTCATTCTAGCTATTTGCTCCTTCTGGTGGTGCTGGGCTCTGGGAAAGCTGTGACCCTTTTGCTGGCCAACCTGACATGTTTCATCTCCTGAAATGCTTCATTAAATATAACTAATGCTAGAAGCAAATGCTAACATCTTCCATGTTACTAGCTCTTTGCTATGAGTCACAATTCTATTCTATACTATCTCGAATATTTCCAAAATACTGAGGGTTTCTGGTTTTTTTTGTTTTGTTTTGTTTTGTTTTGTGTTTGTGAGACAGGGTCTCCCTTTAGTCCCAGCTGTCCTGGAGCTCATGATGTAGACCAGGCTGGCCTTGAACTCACAGAGATCGCCTGCCTCTGCTTCCCAAGTGCTGGGATTAAAGGTGTATGCCACCATGCCAGGCTTAGACAGTTCTTAGCTGCCATGTGGGTGCTGGGAATCAAAACCGGGTCCTCTGCAAGGCAGTCAGTGCTCTTAACCCCTGAGCCATCCCCTCCAGCCCTCAAAATACTGAGTTTTAACTTTAATAAAACTGGCTAGAAGTAGTTTGTATTTCAATTTTCAAAGCAAATGTATTACTTAATATTTATTTGCTAGCTAGTATTTGTAAAGCACAGAAAATAAACGGGAACTCAATATATGCTCTTTTCTTCTCTCTCCTTATCTCTCTCTCTCCTCTCTCTCTCTCTCTCTCTCTCTCTCGATCATACATCTGCCTTTCATAACCCTTTCATTCTGAAGGACTATTATGCCAGCCCTCAAATTCTAACTACTGGTCCTTCAACTGCAAACTCATTATGTCTGAACAAATCCAAAGATTAAAAATATCTCAAGTCCAGTTAAATTTTAACTTTCTCTAAAGTGCCTGTCATCACCAGGATATCTAGGCATTCCATCATAAGAAAGTTTATGAGAAATGAAAATGTTCCATTTGCCTTAGGTGCAACAGAGCAAGCTTGTGCTCAGTATTTCTCGGTATGTCACACCACTGTGAGGGGATACAGTTAGCATCCAGAACATCAATCCAGAAAAAGAAGTCCAGAACAGAGGCCCTGAGGTGGTAATACAAGATGATCCTACAGCCGTCAATGGGTTTGGCTGAGCTCCAGCATGCACCTTGAGTGTACCAGGACCATGTATGACACACCCAGGCACTTGGGCCAGGGGTCAGGCAGGAAGTGTGAGTAGGTGAAGCAGGCCAGCTGAAGAGCAGCATATCTCTGGAACTGTCATAGAAAAAGACATTTCTCCAGTCATACCACTCTGTCAGGGACCTCAGCTTAGTTCCATTATCACTATGACAGTACTAACTTATACCAGAGCTTCAGTTTTGTTGCCAATTCCACAGATCTAAACTGTGTTCATTCTGCTTTTTAAATTATGACAACTAATCCAAGATCCTTTTAAATGAAATTAGGTAAGTCATGTCTATAGGTGAGAGCCTCTCTATCTGGACAGGTCAGGGCCAAACCCTGACCTGGTCACTGCTGATCAGACAAAAGAGTGTCTATCTGGCGGCCCACAGAGCCTGGCTACTGACAACTTGACAGGGTCACCTCAGTTCCTGCCACTGAACTGCAGGATCTTTCTTTACCATTTGGGACTGTGGTTCTTAGAACCCAAAAGAGGACCCAGCCAGCTGTACTCTCCAAAATATAGCTGTAATTTTAGCTCTGAAAGAAACCATAGGCTGGCAGGGCCAGGGGAGAGCTCAGACCAACTGTACAAAGTTTAAATCACTAAAGGAAACAGGGCCTTCACAAAGAACTTATAAAAGAATTTTATAAGCTAGAAGAGATTTTTGGCATTTTGTTCTTGGTATATGGTTGGTTTGGGTTTTTCATTTATTAGCTGCTTAAATTTTGTCCTGGGTGCTAGCTTTTAAAAAGGCAGTGAACACAGGTATGGTGGTACATACTTGTAATCCCAGCACTCGAGAGGCAGAGGCAGGCAGATCTCTGTGAGTTTCAAGGCCAGCCTGGTCGATACAAACAATTCCAGCTGGCTGGAGCTACAAGGGCGATCTGGTTAATAAATAAATAAATAAATTAATAAATAATAAATAAGCACCCCCCCAAAAAAGGCAGTGAAAATGGAAAAAAAAACATTATAAACACATTCACTATTTTTACAGACTATATTATAGCATATGGTATTCTGTACAAGTATGCTCCATTTGGCACAAATGTATACTGCAAACCCCACATTCATTACCTGATAGAGTTTTGAAAAGCTGTCCAATCTTCCTGAAAAAGTGAGTTGGGAGGAATATCGTCTAATTTGCACTTTTTTCGTATGGACTGGAGAGCACTGGTGAAATCAGACACATACCTAGGGAAGAAGAGGAAATAGACACCCCTAAGAACAAATTCCACACCTTTGGACAAATGACAAACAACCTTACAAATATCTTCAGAGGCTTGTGCCATTGGTAAGAATACTCACAAACCCCAAAATACAGAAAAGTCTTCTCCAGCGGCTGGAACATGGCTCAGTGGTTAAGAGCACTGGGTATTCCTACAGAGGGACCTGGGTTAGTTCTCACTACCCAGATGGTGGCTCACAAACTGTCCCTAACTCCAGTTCCAGATCTGATGCCCTCTTCTGACCTACACGACATGCAGACCAAAAAACAAACAAACAAAAAAAACAAACAACAACAACCAAAAAAACACTCATGCACATGAAATAAAAAGTCTTTTCCATGTAACAAGACCATTTAATTACTGACAGGGGCAGCTTTCAGAGATGCTCGTAGGAGGAGGAAGAAGATAGTCACTAAATAGACTCCAGTGGTCAACCAGATGAAAGTGCTGCTGCTAAATCGCCCTCATCCCAAACACAAGCATTTTCTTTGGAAATAGATTCTAGAAAATTTCAACGCACATGGCCTCACTTTAAGGCAGTTTGCTAACATTGAGCACTTCAGGCAAAAATCCCCCATCTAGATTAGCCTTCGCAGGACAGAATAAAGCTCAATGCGTGCGGTGAGGTACTACCCAGGAGCAGGAAAAAAAAGAAAAATGGACTCAAATCAGATAGAAGACCCATACAGAGTTCGCCCATAGCAGTGCACAGGGCAGTTTCCCTCTCTTTGCACCTAAACCACATTGTAACTAAGCAGCTTTTTTTTTTTTGGCTTTTTCGAGACAGGGTCTCCCTGTAGTCCCAGCTGTCCTGGAACTTCACTCTGTAGACCAGGCTGGCCTTGAATCACAAAAATCCACNGTGGATTTTTGTGATTCAAGGCCAGCCTGGTCTACAGAGTGAGTTCCAGGACAGCTGGGACCAGGGAGACCCTGTCTTCGAAAAGACCAAAAAAAAAAAAGCTGCTTAGTTAACAAATTGGTTTAGGTGGCAAAGAGAAGGGAAACTGCCCTGTGCACTGCTATGGGCGAACTCTGCTATGGGTCTTCTCTGATATTGAGTCCATTTTTCTTTTTCCTGCTCCTGGGTATACCTTACCGCACGCATTGAGCTTTATTCTGTCCTGCAAGGCTAATCTAGATGTGGGGATTTGCCTGAAGTGCTCAGATGTTAGCAAACTGCCTTAAAGTGAGGCCATGTGCTTTGAAATTTTCTAGAACTATTTCCAAAGAAATGCTTGTGTTTGGGATGAGGGCGATTTAGCAGCAGCACTTTCATCTGGTTGACCACTGGAGTCTATTTAGTGACTATCTTCTTCCTCCTCCTACGAGCATCTCTGAAAAGCTGCCCCTGTCAGTAATTAAATGGTCTTGTTACATGGAAAAGACTTTTTATTTCATGTGCATGAGTGTTTTTTTGTTGTTGTTGTTGTTTTTTTTGTTTGTTTGTTTTTTGGTCTGCATGTGTAGGTCAGAAGAGGGCATCAGATCTGGAACTGGGAGTTAGGGACAGTTGTGAGCCACCATCTGGGTAGTGAGAACTAACCCAGGTCCTCTGTAGGGAATACCCAGTGCTCTTAACCACTGAGCCATGTTCCAGCCGCTGGAGAAGACTTTTCTGTATTTTGGGGTTTGTGAGTATTCTTACCAATGGCACAAGCCTCTGAAGATATTTGTAAGGTTGTTTGTCATTTGTCCAAAGGTGTGGAATTTGTTCTTAGGGGTGTCTATTTCCTCTTCTTCCCTAGGTATGTGTCTGATTTCACCAGTGCTCTCCAGTCCATACGAAAAAAGTGCAAATTAGACGATATTCCTCCCAACTCACTTTTTCAGGAAGATTGGACAGCTTTTCAAAACTCTATCAGGTAATGAATGTGGGGTTTGCAGTATACATTTGTGCCAAATGGAGCATACTTGTACAGAATACCATATGCTATAATATAGTCTGTAAAAATAGTGAATGTGTTTATAATGTTTTTTTTTTCCATTTTCACTGCCTTTTGTTTTTGGGGGGGTGCTTATTTATTATTTTTATATTATTTATTTATTTATTAACCAGATCGCCCTTGTAGCTCCAGCCAGCCTGGAATTGTTTGTATCGACCAGGCTGGCCTTGAAACTCACAGAGATCTGCCTGCCTCTGCCTCTCGAGTGCTGGGATTACAAGTATGTACCACCATACCTGTGTTCACTGCCTTTTTAAAAGCTAGCACCCAGGACAAAATTTAAGCAGCTAATAAATGAAAAACCCAAACCAACCATATACCAAGAACAAAATGCCAAAAATCTCTTCTAGCTTATAAAATTCTTTTATAAGTTCTTTGTGAAGGCCCTGTTTCCTTTAGTGATTTAAACTTTGTACAGTTGGTCTGAGCTCTCCCCTGGCCCTGCCAGCCTATGGTTTCTTTCAGAGCTAAAATTACAGCTATATTTTGGAGAGTACAGCTGGCTGGGTCCTCTTTTGGGTTCTAAGAACCACAGTCCCAAATGGTAAAGAAAGATCCTGCAGTTCAGTGGCAGGAACTGAGGTGACCCTGTCAAGTTGTCAGTAGCCAGGCTCTGTGGGCCGCCAGATAGACACTCTTTTGTCTGATCAGCAGTGACCAGGTCAGGGTTTGGCCCTGACCTGTCCAGATAGAGAGGCTCTCACCTATAGACATGACTTACCTAATTTCATTTAAAAGGATCTTGGATTAGTTGTCATAATTTAAAAAGCAGAATGAACACAGTTTAGATCTGTGGAATTGGCAACAAAACTGAAGCTCTGGTATAAGTTAGTACTGTCATAGTGATAATGGAACTAAGCTGAGGTCCCTGACAGAGTGGTATGACTGGAGAAATGTCTTTTTCTATGACAGTTCCAGAGATATGCTGCTCTTCAGCTGGCCTGCTTCACCTACTCACACTTCCTGCCTGACCCCTGGCCCAAGTGCCTGGGTGTGTCATACATGGTCCTGGTACACTCAAGGTGCATGCTGGAGCTCAGCCAAACCCATTGACGGCTGTAGGATCATCTTGTATTACCACCTCAGGGCCTCTGTTCTGGACTTCTTTTTCTGGATTGATGTTCTGGATGCTAACTGTATCCCCTCACAGTGGTGTGACATACCGAGAAATACTGAGCACAAGCTTGCTCTGTTGCACCTAAGGCAAATGGAACATTTTCATTTCTCATAAACTTTCTTATGATGGAATGCCTAGATATCCTGGTGATGACAGGCACTTTAGAGAAAGTTAAAATTTAACTGGACTTGAGATATTTTTAATCTTTGGATTTGTTCAGACATAATGAGTTTGCAGTTGAAGGACCAGTAGTTAGAATTTGAGGGCTGGCATAATAGTCCTTCAGAATGAAAGGGTTATGAAAGGCAGATGTATGATCGAGAGAGAGAGAGAGAGAGAGAGAGAGGAGAGAGAGAGATAGAGAGAGAGAAGATAAATGAGCATTATTGAGGTCCCGTGTGCTAGTTTTCTGTGCTTTACAAATACTAGCTAGCAAATAAATATTAAGTAATACATTTGCTTTGAAAATTGAAATACAAACTACTTCTAGCCAGTTTTATTAAAGTTAAAACTCAGTATTTTGAGGGCTGGAGGAGATGGCTCAGGGGTTAAGAGCACTGACTGCCCTTGCAGAGGACCGGTTTTGATTCCCAGCACCCACATGGCAGCTAAGAACTGTCTTAAGCCTGGCATGGTGGCATACACCTTTAATCCCAGCACTTGGGAAGCAGAGGCAGGCGATCTCTGTGAGTTCAAGGCCAGCCTGTCTACATCATGAGCTCCAGGACAGCTGGGACTAAAGGGAGACCCTGTCTCACAAACACAAAACAAAACAAAACAAAACAAAAAAAACCAGAAACCCTCAGTATTTTGGAAATATTCGAGATAGTATAGAATAGAATTGTGACTCATAGCAAAGAGCTAGTAACATGGAAGATGTTAGCATTTGCTTCTAGCATTAGTTATATTTAATGAAGCATTTCAGGAGATGAAACATGTCAGGTTGGCCAGCAAAAGGGTCACAGCTTTCCCAGAGCCCAGCACCACCAGAAGGAGCAAATAGCTAGAATGAATGAGACAGTGTCCTGTAAATGTTGGCCTTGCGGGTGCTTGAACTTGAAGTGCTTTTTGTTTTGTTTAGGATAATAGCCAGCTGTGGCGAACTCTTGCGGCAGTGTGGAGACTTTGAGCAGCAGCTAGGAAACAGGTAGGAGAGGGGTGTCCTTGTCCTTCCTTCTCTGAGTACTTGGATGGCAAGAACTTGATTCTGTACATGGAACAGCAAAGGCAGCAGATGCTCAAATCAGAAAGCCACAGGGCTTGAGAACTGTCTGCACCTAGGTGCAAGGTGTCATTACTGTCATCATCAAACATTGATTGCGCACCTAAGCAGGGCAAGGCCCTATCCTACTTGGCAGTAGCACAAATTTGTTTAGCTATGGAGATCTCCGCATAAATGAGAGAACCATACGTGGTGTTTCCCAATTACAAATGGGCTGGATTCCTACTGATTGTCAGTTAGTGGGCTCTTAATAAATTTATGCGTAGAGACTATATTATAAGTGGTGATTAAGACCCCCAGGCCAGCCCACAGGATCATGATTAACCCGGACAGGCTGCCCTCCAGGGATGCCAGCTCAAAGGAGAATCTGAAGTCTGCCTAGGAAAAGTTCATTCTGCCTCTGCCATCTCCCCTCTGATGCGAAGCCTTGCTGGCCCTGACCACACGTTTCCCCCAGGCTTCACAGCTTCCTTGTTCCTTCAGCTTCATCTTTCCTTCTGTAGAAGCAGCACTGGTTTTGGTTTTGGTTTTTGCTATCTAATTTTTCTCTTTCTTTTTCTTTCTTTCTTTCTTTCTTTCTTTCTTTCTTGTGTGTATATTTTTGTGTGTATAAAATATTCAGTTGAGGAGAGTGATGTGGGTGTATGTGGAGGGATGGAGGAGGTCAGAGGTCAGCTTGCAAAAGTCGGTTCTCTCCTTCCACCATACACCATGTGGGTTCTGGGACTTGAACTAATTCATCAGGCTTGGACACAAGTGCATTTATCCATCGAGCCATATCAATGGCCAGAATGGTATTCTTTGTTCAGTTGATTTTGGTTATGTTTATTTTTTTATTTATTTATTTATTTATTTTTTATTTATTTATTATTTAATTTTTAAATTTTTATGTGTATGAATGTATTGCTTGCATGTTGTGTGAGTGCCCAGAGGGAGATGTCAGAAGAGGCAGGAGCCTTGGATTGGAGTTGTTAGGCAGCTGTGGGTGCTGGGAATTGATCTGGGTCCTCTGGAAGAGCAGCCATTGCTCTTACCACTGAGCCATCTCTCCAACCCATTTGTTTTGAGAACAGGGTTTTACTTTGTAGTCTCATTTGGCCTAGAACTCAGTATGTAGACCAGGCTGGCCTCTGCCTACTTGGTGCTGGGATTAAAGGTGTGTGTGCCACTCGGCTTCTTTTTTTTTTTTTTTTTTGTCTTTTTGAGCCTCAGCTGGCCTGGAACTACTCTGTAGACCAGGCTGGGCTTGAACTCAGAGAGATCAGCCTGCCTCTGCTTCCCAAGTGCTAGGATTAAAGGTTTGCCACTAGGCTGCTGCTTCTTCTTTTTTGTCTTTTGAACAGGGTCTCCTATAGCCTCAGGGTCCTAAACTTACTCTGTAGACCAGGCTGGGCTTGAACTCACAGAGATTCACCTGCCTCTGCTTCCCAAGTGCTAGGATTAAAGGTGTGCGCCACCACGCCCGGCTGGTGCATTTCTTGTTCTGGGTGACTTGGGTGAGATGCAAGGAGATTGCCCTGGCTTCTGTTTATCTCCTGGTGCTTACCACTCAGCTTTAGGACATGGTACAAACATCCCTGAGTTATGATGGTTCTATTTATGATGCTTTGACAATACGTTCATACATTCAGGAGAAACTATTTCCAATTTTGGCCTTTTCTGGATTAGCATTGTTTGGACTATGACTCTCCCATAGTGCTAGGGGTGGCAGCCAGCCAACATCTCCCAGTCATCCCCTCTATTGCTGCTGAGCTAGGTTGCCTGAGGTTAAGGACTTGGGCTGTGTTCCGCTTATGAGAGTTTAATGGATTGCAGCCCCATTGTAAGTCTAAGAGCATCTACATTTTTACCAGGAGCAGGTCATTGATGGACAGCCCAAATGAGTAGTCATTTTAGGAATTCAGTGTAAATGTACAGGCTTCTGTGGCTGAGGAGGGAAATAACTTGTCATAAAGAGCCATGAATTGAGGAAATAGAAGGAATTGTGTTGTTCCTTTCCAGCACACACTGGTTGGAATCTCTAGGCTCATCAATTTGCACATGGGAACTTGTTGACCTCTGCCATTTATCTCTGAGCCTCTTGAGGGTAAGGACTGTTTAAACTATCCAGTAACCCAACTGAGCTTTAGAAGCCTTTACAGTGATGGGAAAACATTTCTTTGATGAAGAAATCAAGTGTTCAATCAGTGAGGTTTAGTTCATCACATAACAGGAGATGAGGTGCTAGAGATGAGGTTACCTGGTGATATCTAGATGGAGAGGAGTCTAGGAAAAGATGCCATTAGTTCTTTGGGGTTGGAATTGTGTTAATCCTGACAGTTCAAAAATTTATTTTGCGTATGAGTGTATTGCCTGATGTAAGTGACCTGTCATGATGCTGTGGAGCTCAGAGGAGGGCATCAGATTCCTGGACCTAGTTAGGATAGTTGTTAGCTGCCTTGTGGGTGTTTGGAACTCAAACCTGGGACCCTGGAAGAGTAGCAGTACTCTTTTTAAAAAATTTATTTATTATTTATTTATTTATTTATTTATTTATTTATTTTATCTATACGAATGTACTGTCTGCATGAGTTTGTGCACTGTGTCGTGCAATGCTGCAGAGGTCAGAAGAGGGTGTGGATTCCCCTGGAACTGGAGTTCTCCTGGAATTGGAGTTACAGACAGTTTCTCAGCTGCCATGTGGGTGCTGGGGAGATCGAACCTGGGTCCTTTTCTTTTTTTTTTTTTAATTTAATTTTTATGATGCTTGTGCATTTCATACATTTTTCCAATTCAATTCAGGCTTATTTCCCTTTCCCTTCCCCCCACCCCCACCCCATCCCAAATCATGCATTCTGCCATAACTGTCCTGCATCTTTCTCTCAGTTTTTTTTTTTTTTTTCATTTTTCAGCTATAAGTGATAATCCATGAGTACAAGCATCCTTCGTGCAAAACCAATCTGCAGGCTGTTGTGCCCAAACCCCTACAGCCCCCCATCCAGTGGGGGGGTGACAGGTTGTTTGTTCAATCAAGTTGATCAAATGAGTGTCCAGACTACATCGCTGTAGTTTACCATTCACCCCAATCGCAGCCCTTACATTCTACCCATGCCCCTCTTCTCGCAAATTGTTCCCTAGGCTTAGAAAAGGGGCACAGGTGGATGAGAGGTAAAACAATCCACTCTCTCTGGAGCTGTTACTTGGACTCTGGTCAATTCTGGCTGTTTCCTTTCATGGGCTGACAGTTTGGTCCAGGAATAACCTTTCGATCCTACAATGAAGCACAAGCAATTAGATAATAGGTATTTAAGCAGCACTAATAGTTATGGTAGGTTACTTAGCATAGACACATATACTGCAGGAGGAGAGGCAAAAAAAAAAAAAAAAGAAAAGGACCCAGGTTCGATCCCCAGCACCCACATGGCAGCTGAGAACTGTCTGTAACTCCAATTCCAGGAGAACTCCAGTTCCAGGGGAATCCACACCCTCTTCTGACCTCTGCAGCATTGCACGACACAGGTGCACAAACCTACATGCAGACAGTACATTCGTATAGATAAATAAATAAATAAATAAATAAATAAATAAATAAATAAATAAATATTTTTAAAAAAGAGTACTGCTACTCTTCCAGAGGTCCCAGGTTTGAGTCCCAACACCCACAAGGCAGCTAACAACTATCCGTAACTGAAGGTCCAGGGAATCTGATGCCCTCCTCTGAGCTCCACAGGCACTCCATGACAGGTGCACTTACATACAGGCAATACACTCATACGCAACATAAAATATTTTGAACTGTCAGGATTAACACAATTCCAACCCCAAAGAACTAATGGCATCTTTTCCTAGACTCCTCTCCATCTAGATATCACCAGGTAACTTCATCTCTAGCACCTCATCTCCTGTTATGTGATGAACTAAACCTCACTGATTGAACACTTGATTTCTTCATCAAAGAAATGTTTTCCCATCACTGTAAAGGCTTCTAAAGCTCAGTTGGGTTACTGGATAGTTTAAACAGTCCTTACCCTCAAGAGGCTCAGAGATAAATGGCAGAGGTCAACAAGTCCCCATGTGCAAATTGATGAGCCTAAAGATTCCAACCAGTGTGTGCTGGAAAGGAACATCACAATTCCTTCTATTTCCTCAATTCATGGCTCTTTATGACAAGTTATTTCCCTCCTCAGCCACAGAAGCCTGTACATTTACTGAATTCCTAAAATGACTACTCATTTGGGCTGTCCATCAATGACCTGCTCCTGGTAAAAATGTAGATGCTCTTAGACTTACAATGGGGCTGCAATCCATTAAACTCTCATAAGCGGAACACAGCCCAAGTCCTTAACCTCAGGCAACCTAGCTCAGCAGCAATAGAGGGGATGACTGGGAGATGTTGGCTGGCTGCCACCCCTAGCACTATGGGAGAGTCATAGTCCAAACAATGCTAATCCAGAAAAGGCCAAAATTGGAAATAGTTTCTCCTGAATGTATGAACGTATTGTCAAAGCATCATAAATAGAACCATCATAACTCAGGGATGTTTGTACCATGTCCTAAAGCTGAGTGGTAAGCACCAGGAGATAAACAGAAGCCAGGGCAATCTCCTTGCATCTCACCCAAGTCACCCAGAACAAGAAATGCACCAGCCGGGCGTGGTGGCGCACACCTTTAATCCTAGCACTTGGGAAGCAGAGGCAGGTGAATCTCTGTGAGTTCAAGCCCAGCCTGGTCTACAGAGTAAGTTCTAGGACAGCTGAGGCTATAGGGAGACCCTGTCTCAAAAAGACAAAAAAGAAGAAGCAGCAGCCTAGTGGCAAACCTTTAATCCTAGCACTTGGGAAGCAGAGGCAGGCTGATCTCTCTGAGTTCAAGCCCAGCCTGGTCTACAGAGTGANGTGGATTTTTGTGATTCAAGGCCAGCCTGGTCTACAGAGTGAAGTTCCAGGACAGCTGGGACTCAGGGAGACCCTGTCTCGAAAAAGCCAAAAAAAAAAAAGCTGCTTGTTACAATGTGGTTTAGGTGGGCAAAGGAAGGGAAACTGCCCTGTGCACTGCTATGGGCGAACTCTGCTATGGGTCTTCTTCTGATATTGAGTCCATTTTTCTTTTTTCTGCTCCTGGGTAACCCTTACCGCACGCATTGAGCTTTATTCTTCCTGCAAGGCTAATCTAGATGTGGGGATTTTGCCTGAAGTGCTCAGATGTTAGCAAACTGCCTTAAAGTGAGGCCATGTGCTTTGAAATTTTCTAGAACTATTTCCAAAGAAATGCTTGTGTTTGGGATGAGGGCGATTTAGCAGCAGCACTTTCATCTGGTTGACCACTGGAGTCTATTTAGTGACTATCTTCTTCCTCCTCCTCGGAGCATCTCTGAAAAGCTGCCCCTGTCAGTAATTAAATGGTCTTGTTACATGGAAAAGACTTTTTATTTCATGTGCATGAGTGTTTTTTTGGTTGTTGTTGTTGTTTTTTTTGTGTGTTTGTTTTTTGGTCTGCATGTGTAGGTCAGAAGAGGGCATCAGATCTGGAACTGGGAGTTAGGGACAGTTGTGAGCCACCATCTGGGTAGTGAGAACTAACCCAGGTCCCTCTGTAGGAATACCCAGTGCTCTTAAACCACTGAGCCATGTTCCAGCCGCTGGAGAAGACTTTTCTGTATTTTGGGGTTTGTGAGTATTCTTACCAATGGCACAAGCCTCTGAAGATATTTGTAAGGTTGTTTGTCATTTGTCCAAAGGTGTGGAATTTGTTCTTAGGGGTGTCTATTTCCTCTTCTTCCCTAGGTATGTGTCTGATTTCACCAGTGCTCTCCAGTCCATACGAAAAAAGTGCAAATTAGACGATATTCCTCCCAACTCACTTTTTCAGGAAGATTGGACAGCTTTTCAAAACTCTATCAGGTAATGAATGTGGGGTTTGCAGTATACATTTGTGCCAAATGGAGCATACTTGTACAGAATACCATATGCTATAATATAGTCTGTAAAAATAGTGAATGTGTTTATAATGTTTTTTTTTCCATTTTAACTGTTTTTTTTGGGGGGGTGCTTATTTATTATTTTTATATTATTTATTTATTTATTAACCAGATCGCCCTTGTAGCTCCAGCCAGCCTGGAATTGTTTGTATCGACCAGGCTGGCCTTGAAACTCACAGAGATCTGCCTGCCTCTGCCTCTCGAGTGCTGGGATTACAAGTATGTACCACCATACCTGTGTTCACTGCCTTTTTAAAAGCTAGCACCCAGGACAAAATTTAAGCAGCTAATAAATGAAAAACCCAAACCAACCATATACCAAGAACAAAATGCCAAAAATCTCTTCTAGCTTATAAAATTCTTTTATAAGTTCTTTGTGAAGGCCCTGTTTCCTTTAGTGATTTAAACTTTGTACAGTTGGTCTGAGCTCTCCCCTGGCCCTGCCAGCCTATGGTTTCTTTCAGAGCTAAAATTACAGCTATATTTTGGAGAGTACAGCTGGCTGGGTCCTCTTTTGGGTTCTAAGAACCACAGTCCCAAATGGTAAAGAAAGATCCTGCAGTTCAGTGGCAGGAACTGAGGTGACCCTGTCAAGTTGTCAGTAGCCAGGCTCTGTGGGCCGCCAGATAGACACTCTTTTGTCTGATCAGCAGTGACCAGGTCAGGGTTTGGCCCTGACCTGTCCAGATAGAGAGGCTCTCACCTATAGACATGACTTACCTAATTTCATTTAAAAGGATCTTGGATTAGTTGTCATAATTTAAAAAGCAGAATGAACACAGTTTAGATCTGTGGAATTGGCAACAAAACTGAAGCTCTGGTATAAGTTAGTACTGTCATAGTGATAATGGAACTAAGCTGAGGTCCCTGACAGAGTGGTATGACTGGAGAAATGTCTTTTTCTATGACAGTTCCAGAGATATGCTGCTCTTCAGCTGGCCTGCTTCACCTACTCACACTTCCTGCCTGACCCCTGGCCCAAGTGCCTGGGTGTGTCATACATGGTCCTGGTACACTCAAGGTGCATGCTGGAGCTCAGCCAAACCCATTGACGGCTGTAGGATCATCTTGTATTACCACCTCAGGGCCTCTGTTCTGGACTTCTTTTTCTGGATTGATGTTCTGGATGCTAACTGTATCCCCTCACAGTGGTGTGACATACCGAGAAATACTGAGCACAAGCTTGCTCTGTTGCACCTAAGGCAAATGGAACATTTTCATTTCTCATAAACCTTTCTTATGATGGAATGCCTAGATATCCTGGTGATGACAGGCACTTTAGAGAAAGTTAAAATTTAACTGGACTTGAGATATTTTTAATCTTTGGATTTGTTCAGACATAATGAGTTTGCAGTTGAAGGACCAGTAGTTAGAATTTGAGGGCTGGCATAATAGTCCTTCAGAATGAAAGGGTTATGAAAGGCAGATGTATGATCGAGAGAGAGAGAGAGAGAGAGAGAGAGGAGAGAGGAGATAGAGAGAGAGAAGATAAAAGAGCATTATTGAGGTCCCGTTGAAGTTTTCTGTGCTTTACAAATACTAGCTAGCAAATAAATATTAAGTAATACATTTGCTTTGAAAATTGAAATACAAACTACTTCTAGCCAGTTTTATTAAAGTTAAAACTCAGTATTTTGAGGGCTGGAGGAGATGGCTCAGGGGTTAAGAGCACTGACTGCCCTTGCAGAGGACCGGTTTGATTCCCAGCACCCACATGGCAGCTAAGAACTGTCTTAAGCCTGGCATGGTGGCATACACCTTTAATCCCAGCACTTGGGAAGCAGAGGCAGGCGATCTCTGTGAGTTCAAGGCCAGCCTGGTCTACATCATGAGCTCCAGGACAGCTGGGACTAAAGGGAGACCCTGTCTCACAAACACAAAACAAAACAAAACAAAACAAAAAAAACCAGAAACCCTCAGTATTTTGGAAATATTCGAGATAGTATAGAATAGAATTGTGACTCATAGCAAAGAGCTAGTAACATGGAAGATGTTAGCATTTGCTTCTAGCATTAGTTATATTTAATGAAGCATTTCAGGAGATGAAACATGTCAGGTTGGCCAGCAAAAGGGTCACAGCTTTCCCAGAGCCCAGCACCACCAGAAGGAGCAAATAGCTAGAATGAATGAGACAGTGTCCTGTAAATGTTGGCCTTGCGGGTGCTTGAACTTGAAGTGCTTTTTGTTTTGTTTAGGATAATAGCCAGCTGTGGCGAACTCTTGCGGCAGTGTGGAGACTTTGAGCAGCAGCTAGGAAACAGGTAGGAGAGGGGTGTCCTTGTCCTTCCTTCTCTGAGTACTTGGATGGCAAGAACTTGATTCTGTACATGGAACAGCAAAGGCAGCAGATGCTCAAATCAGAAAGCCACAGGGCTTGAGAACTGTCTGCACCTAGGTGCAAGGTGTCATTACTGTCATCATCAAACATTGATTGCGCACCTAAGCAGGGCAAGGCCCTATCCTACTTGGCAGTAGCACAAATTTGTTTAGCTATGGAGATCTCCGCATAAATGAGAGAACCATACGTGGTGTTTCCCAATTACAAATGGGCTGGATTCCTACTGATTGTCAGTTAGTGGGCTCTTAATAAATTTATGCGTAGAGACTATATTATAAGTGGTGATTAAGACCCCCAGGCCAGCCCACAGGATCATGATTAACCCGGACAGGCTGCCCTCCAGGGATGCCAGCTCAAAGGAGAATCTGAAGTCTGCCTAGGAAAAGTTCATTCTGCCTCTGCCATCTCCCCTCTGATGCGAAGCCTTGCTGGCCCTGACCACACGTTTCCCCCAGGCTTCACAGCTTCCTTGTTCCTTCAGCTTCATCTTTCCTTCTGTAGAAGCAGCACTGGTTTTGGTTTTTGGTTTTTGCTATCTAATTTTTTTCTTTCTTTCTTTCTTTCTTTCTTTCTTTCTTTCTTTCTTGTGTGTATATTTTTTGTGTGTATAAAATATTCAGTTGAGGAGAGTGATGTGGGTGTATGTGGAGGGATGGAGGAGGTCAGAGGTCAGCTTGCAAAAGTCGGTTCTCTCCTTCCACCATACACCATGTGGGTTCTGGGACTTGAACTAAGTTCATCAGGCTTGGACACAAGTGCATTTATCCATCGAGCCATATCAATGGCCAGAATGGTATTCTTTTGTTCAGTTGATTTTGGTTATTGTTTATTTCTTTATTATTTATTTATTTATTTATTTATTTATTTATTTATTATTTAATTTTTAAATTTTTATGTGTATGAAGTATTGCTTGCATGTGTTGCAGTGCACCAGAGGGCAGATGTCAGAAGAAGGCAGAGATGGCTTGGTTGGAGTTGTTAGGCATGCTGTGGGTGCTGGGAATTGAATCTGGGTCCTCTGGAAGAGCAGCCATTGCTCTTAACCACTGAGCCATCTCTCCAACCCATTTGTTTTGAGAACAGGGTTTTACTTTGTAGTCTCATTTGGCCTAGAACTCAGTATGTAGACCAGGCTGGCCTCTGCCTACTTGGTGCTGGGATTAAAGGTGTGTGTGCCACTCGGCTTCTTTTTTTTTTTTTTTTTTGTCTTTTTGAGCCCAGCAGCTGGCCTGGAACTGCTCTCTCTCTCTCTCTCTCTCTCTCTCTCTCTCTCTCTCTCTCTCATCATTGGCAGCCTCCTTCAGAGGCATACATTTGGAGGGGGATGAGCAGGTGTCCAGAGAAAGCAGTGTTTTGTTGCAAGGCCGTAGGAACACGGGACCTCAATATCTCTCTTTCTCTCTCTCTCTCTCTCTCTCTCTCTCTCTCTCTCTCTCTCTCTCTCTCTCTCGATCATCACATCTGCCTTTCATAACCCTTTCATTCTGAAGGACTATTATGCCAGCCCTCAAATTCTAACTACTGGTCCTTCAACTGCAAACTCATTATGTCTGAACAAATCCAAAGATTAAAAATATCTCAAGTCCAGTTAAATTTTAACTTTCTCTAAAGTGCCTGTCATCACCAGGATATCTAGGCATTCCATCATAAGAAAGGTTTATGAGAAATGAAAATGTTCCATTTGCCTTAGGTGCAACAGAGCAAGCTTGTGCTCAGTATTTCTCGGTATGTCACACCACTGTGAGGGGATACAGTTAGCATCCAGAACATCAAAGTCCAGAAAAAGAA
Organism: Rhizomys pruinosus; assembly: GCA_009823505.1. Lineage (NCBI taxonomy): Eukaryota > Metazoa > Chordata > Mammalia > Rodentia > Spalacidae > Rhizomys > Rhizomys pruinosus. The sequence goes on along the minus strand of VZQC01014038.1, from coordinate 556,884 downwards.
GTCCAGAACAGAGGCCCTGAGGTGGTAATACAAGATGATCCTACAGCCGTCAATGGGTCTGGCTGAGCTCCAGCATGCACCTTGAGTGTACCAGGACCATGTATGACACACCCAGGCACTTGGGCCAGGGGTCAGGCAGGAAGTGTGAGTAGGTGAAGCAGGCCAGCTGAAGAGCAGCATATCTCTGGAACTGTCATAGAAAAAGACATTTCTCCAGTCATACCACTCTGTCAGGGACCTCAGCTATAGTTCCATTATCACTATGACAGTACTGACTAACTTATACCAGAGCTTCAGTTTTGTTGCCAATTCCACAGATCTAAACTGTGTTCATTCTGCTTTTTAAATTATGACAACTAATCCAAGATCCTTTTAAATGAAATTAGGTAAGTCATGTCTATAGGTGAGAGCCTCTCTATCTGGACAGGTCAGGGCCAAACCCTGACCTGGTCACTGCTGATCAGACAAAAGAGTGTCTATCTGGCGGCCCACAGAGCCTGGCTACTGACAACTTGACAGGGTCACCTCAGTTCCTGCCACTGAACTGCAGGATCTTTCTTTACCATTTGGGACTGTGGTTCTTAGAACCCAAAAGAGGACCCAGCCAGCTGTACTCTCCAAAATATAGCTGTAATTTTAGCTCTGAAAGAAACCATAGGCTGGCAGGGCCAGGGGAGAGCTCAAACCAACTGTACAAAGTTTAAATCACTAAAGGAAACAGGGCCTTCACAAAGAACTTATAAAAGAATTTTATAAGCTAGAAGAGATTTTTGGCATTTTGTTCTTGGTATATGGTTGGTTTGGGTTTTTCATTTATTAGCTGCTTAAATTTTGTCCTGGGTGCTAGCTTTTAAAAAGGCAGTGAACACAGGTATGGTGGTACATACTTGTAATCCCAGCACTCGAGAGGCAGAGGCAGGCAGATCTCTGTGAGTTCAAGGCCAGCCTGGTCTATACAAACAATTCCAGGCTGGCTGGAGCTACAGGGAGATCTGGTTTAATAAATAAATAAATAAATAAATAAATAAATAAATAAGCACCCCCCCAAAAAAAGGCAGTGAAATGGAAAAAAAATACATTATAAACACATTCACTATTTTTACAGACTATATTATAGCATATGGTATTCTGTACAAGTATGCTCCATTTGGCACAAATGTATACTGCAAACCCCACATTCATTACCTGATAGAGTTTTGAAAAGCTGTCCAATCTTCCTGAAAAAGTGAGTTGGGAGGAATATCGTCTAATTTGCACTTTTTTCGTATGGACTGGAGAGCACTGGTGAAATCAGACACATACCTAGGGAAGAAGAGGAAATAGACACCCCTAAGAACAAATTCCACACCTTTGGACAAATGACAAACAACCTTACAAATATCTTCAGAGGCTTGTGCCATTGGTAAGAATACTCACAAACCCCAAAATACAGAAAAGTCTTCTCCAGCGGCTGGAACATGGCTCAGTGGTTAAGAGCACTGGGTATTCCCTACAGAGGACCTGGGTTTAGTTCTCACTACCCAGATGGTGGCTCACAACTGTCCCTAACTCCAGTTCCAGATCTGATGCCCTCTTCTGACCTACATACATGCAGACAAAAAAACAACAAAAAAACAACAACAACAAAAAAAACCACTCATGCACATGAAATAAAAAGTCTTTTCCATGTAACAAGACCATTTAATTACTGACAGGGGCAGCTTTCAGAGATGCTCAGTAGGAGGAGGAAGAAGATAGTCACTAAATAGACTCCAGTGGTCAACCAGATGAAAGTGCTGCTGCTAAATCGCCCTCATCCCAACACAAGCATTTCTTTGGAAATAGATTTCTAGAAATATTTCAAAGCACATGGCCTCACTTTAAGGCAGTTTGCTAACATCTGAGCACTTCAGGCAAATCCCCCAAATCTAGATTAGCCTTAGCAGGAAGAATAAAGCTCAATGGTGGGTAAGGGTACCCAGGAGCAGAAAAATGGACTCAAATCTAGAAGACCCATACAGAGTTCGCCCATAGCAGTGCACAGGGCAGTTTCCCTCTTTGCACCTAAACCACATTGTAACTAAGCAGCTTTTTTTTTTTTTGGTCTTTTCGAGACAGGGTCTCCCTGTAGTCCCAGCTGTCCTGGAACTCACTCTGTAGACCAGGCTGGCCTTGAACTCACAAAGATCCACCTGCCTCTGCCTCCCAAGTGCTAGGATTAACATGCGCCACCACGCCCGGCACTAAGCAGCTTCTTAAGGCCACACTTGTTAAATGTGTACTACTGTTATAACAAGTCACTCTTTACTATATCTCCAGGAAACAGCACCAGGCTGGGCAGAAAAGAAACACTGAATAAGACACATACACTGCAACTTTGGGCAAATGCCTCAGTAGCTTCGGCCTTCCCTTCTTCATCTTTAAGGTGGACTTAATGATGTCTTCTGTATATTCTCACAGAGATTGGTGGAGATTAAAATCAAATAAATGAAATAATATATATTCTCTGAAAAGCATAAATGAAATCTCTTGAGGAGGCAGTGTTTAAGGGTCTAAATTTCTTGAACCATAAATCAATACATGTCCTTGGGAGAAGGAGGACAAGAATGAAGGAGAGACAGGTCCTCTGGAAGCTAAGAAAACCTATAGCATATGGACATCATAGGAAGTCTCACCTCCCTCCCATCCTAAACCAAAAGCTACAAGAGAAAAAAATAGAATGTGATGCCAAGGGCCTGAAAAGGCAGTTTGTGTACAAGTTTATAAAGGGAAGATCAACCTCAGACACTCCAGGCCTATAGACACTGTCAGCTCCTTTGAAAATGCCTTCAGGGCTGACTGAAGGGCCATGAAACCACAGTTCCAGAGCAGTACCCTTTCTGCCCACGAAGAGAGATAGCAGCTTCTTTCCAGTGAAGAGAAATGTTATCCTTTCTTCCTGTGGAGAAAGAAAGACAGCAACCTTCCTTCCCATAGATGCTGCACCCTGTCTTCCAAGGGAGAGATGACCTCCTTTGTCCCATGGAAGATGGCGTCCTCCTTTGTCCCATGGAAGACGGCGCCCTCCTTCGTCCCATGGAAGACGGCGCCCCCCTTCGTCCCATGGAAGACGGCGCCCCCCTTTGTCCCATGGAAGACGGCGCCCCCCTTTGTCCCATGGAAGACGGCGCCCTCCTTTGTCCCATGGAAGACGGCGCCCCCTTTTGTCCCATGGAAGACGGCGCCCTCCTTTGTCCCATGGAAGACGGTGCCCTCCTTTGTCCCATGGAAGACGGCACCCTCCTTTGTCCCATGGAAGACGGTGCCCTTCCTTTCCATGAAGAAGGAGAGATAACAACCTTTCTTCCCATGGACAGACAGCATTCCTCATGCCAGTGGGGACACACAGCAGCTTCTTTCCCGTGGACCGAGCTGGAGCCCTTCATTTCCATGGGAAGGGAGAGTACTTCCCCTTCCCTTCTCGTGGAGGTGGCAGCTTTCCTCGGGATTTCTCCCTAAGGGGATAGGAAGGGACCTCGAAGGCAAACCGACAGGTAAATGTTAAAAAACATAACTGCCTTAGCTCTCTATTGCTGTGGTAAACCACTGACCAAAACCAACTTAGGGATGAGTCCAGCTCACAGTCCATCAAGGGAAGCCAAGGCAGGAACTCAGGAAAAGAACATGGGACACAGACCATAGAGGAATGCTGCTTACTGGCTTGCTCCTCAGCCTCAGGTCTATGCTTGGCCTGCCTTTTTTTTTTTTTTTTTGGTCAGGGTCTCCCTATAGCCCCAGCTATCCTGGAACTCACTATATAGACCAGGCTGGCACTGGGATTAAAGGTATGCACCACCATGCCCAGCTACAGCCTGCTTTTTTTTTTTTTTTTTGGTCTTTATCAAGACAGGGTCTCCCTGTAGCCCAGCTGTCCTGGAACTCACTCTGTAGACCAGGCTGGCCTTGAACTCACAAAGATCCACCTGCCTCTGCCTTCCGAGTGCTAGGATTAAAGGCGTGCGCCACCACGCCTGGCTCCAGCCTGCTTTTTTATACAATCCAGGAACCACCTCTCCAGGGGTGTTCACAGTCCACCTGGACTCGGGCCCTCCATTTACTCAACAATCAAGAAATGCCCCACAAACAATATCCACAGGCCAGTCCAGTGGAAGCAATATCCCCACTGAGCCTCACATTTACCAGGTTGTGCAAGTGAACACTAAAGCGTATCCAACACAACCTCCTTCAACCCAGAATTCTCTCCCTATTTTTTACTCTTCAACTCTCCAATTCTCTTTTTATAATTACATTTCCAAATGTCGCCCCAGAATTCACTCACTCTTAGGGACACCTAATATTTTCAGCAATCAATTTACTCAAAGCAAAGACAATGAAACTCAGGAGTTTGCAGGGCCCCTAGCTCAAGTAAGGCCAGTCTGCCCTGACTCCTTAACCCTACTTTTCCAATGCCCTGACCTAAACACCACCAACTTCTGAATATATAGGAACTTTGGCCCATGTGAATTTCCCTATGATTTGTAAACATAGTCGCTTTTTGATAATATCCAAATCTCCCTTTCTAGAAACAGTGACCTGATTGTCCTCACATATTCGGGTATACAAATAATTTTATTTATTTTTAGATTTCTTTTTATTTTGTGTAATGCAGTGGTTTCCCATTAACGCAATGGCGTGCACCCTGAGTCACTACCCCCAGAAGGCCAGAAGAGAGATCAGGATCTCCTGGAACTGGCGTTAAGGTGTTTGTAGGGCCCCATTGTGGATCTGGGAACTAATGCCCCGTCCTTCTGCAAAGCAGCAATGCTCTTAATACCCACTGGAGCCACTCTCCAGTCCTTAATCAGTAACATGAAAAAAATAATAAATATGCATACTTAACAAATATATAAGTACAACAAATAGGCTGGGCATGGGTGGAGTGTACACCTTAAAACCCAGTCTCTGTGAGATTCAAGCCACTGGGGCTATAGAGAGACTCTGTCTCAAACACCAAAAAAAAAAAAAAAAAAAAAAAGGCAACAATATGCAAAAAATAAAAAGTAGAATCTAGTAAGAACTGTGAAGAGCAAGAAATAAAGAAAAAACCGCAAAACCTCAAGATCTCGTACTTCACAATACAGAGTTTGACAACAATATTTAACATTAATAATGTCTTATTTAAAGCTTGCTAGGAAGAATTAGAAGACTAAAAGTAAACTTTTTGAATATGGTTACTTTGGGGGATGGGGGGTGTCGTTCTAAGCAGGGTTTTCTCTGTAGCTCCAGCTGCCTGGAACTGGGCGATGTAGACAAACTGGCCTGAACTCACAGAGTCCACCTGCCCTGCCATCCCGTAATAGCTGGATTACAGTGTGTGACCACCAGCACCTGGCAAACATGATTTACTTTGGAGGAAGAGGACGGGAAGTGACAGGAGGGAAGGCAGACTTTTTGCATTCTTTGATCTTTTTTATATTGGGGGAGAAACTATATCAAAAGGTTGTTTCTGCTATTTTTTAGTAAGATTTTTATGTTTTTAAAAGAATGTACTTTGGGTAGCTTGGAGAGATAATCTCACTAGTTAAGAGCACTGACTGCTTGTAGGAGATGAATGGATGTTCACTTCCCAGACCTCATCGGCACGCTCACCCCATCACTACCTCCTTTCCGGGGGTACTGCCACGCCCTTTCGCCTCCCTGGCCCTTCGTACACTACGTATCTTACATACTGGAGGTATACTTACAAGATCGCAGGTACACTATAACTAGGTAACACTATACAGACACCGGTACTACTTAATACGTAGGTATACTTCTTACCGGCAATAATCCTCATACAGGACAAGCATAAATCTTATTAATTTAACCTAACTAACATTAAAGTCTTTACCCACTAACATCTTGACAACCATGCACAGAAAAACCGGTTCAAACAATTTGATCTGGAATCTCCAGGAATACAACTAGGCTTATCTGGACACATATCTCTAGCCCTTAAGGCCTCAACAGGGTGCTGACCAGGGAGGTGCTGATAGCCAAGAACACTGATTCAAAACCCTCAGAGCTCACAGAGGTGAGCTTGGTATTTATGGAATGACAAGAGCTCCCTAATTTCCTATAGCAAAGCAACATTGAGTTCAATTAAAGGAGGTTCTTGGATCAACTTCATGGCCACAGGGAGGCCCCTTGGGGAGGGAAATAAGAAAAAAAAATGTAAAGCTTGTTTCATTTTAAATAGTAAGATATGTTAAATTATTGTATCCAGTTTGTAAACACCATTATAAATAAATTGTATGCCATATAAGATTAAATGTGCAAGACTCTAAGGGATGTTTTTACACTATTTATTTTTCAATAATTAAAAGTATGATTTTGTCAAATTAAAAAAAAAAGAAATGTATGTGCAGCTCACAGACTCACAGCTGGGAAAGACTGTTGATCCATGTTCTCCCTGGTAGTGTATATAGCACCTTCCAGTGCTACAAAGACTAGCAATATTGATGAAATCTTCTAGGTCAGTACCAGCTTGATTCTCCCATGTCCCTATGACTCACGTATGTGGGTCTTCAAGCTAGGGTCGTACCACCGGCAAATTCTGGAGGGTAACGTAAGAGCAGTGGAATAGCCGTGTATGTTTGAGTCTTGGGACCTCACTGAACAATCAATTCTCAAAAAGGTAACCCATACCTCTCACTAGGTTTTGTATTGTATAGCCTATGAATGTCTGATGGCTAGACAACGCCCCATTGGTGCAACATGGCAAGAATATTAAGGGACTAACCAACCACTTTTTAAACGGATTTAAGGTCCAAGATGGAACTCATGCCTCATGTCAAGATGGAACTGTCACATTAGCTGGATCAAAAAACCATGGTTAGGTCGATAGGCCTACAGAGAGAGCCTACTGCTATTATTCTGACCAAGTGGACATAGTCAACTGTCTCTCTAACTTTTTTATACCCATTGCATGTATTTTGGGAGGGCATAGGTGGTGCACACACCTGAATCCCACACTTGGGACAAGAGGATGCAGGTGGATCTCTGGAAGTCAAGGCCAGCCTGACTACATGAGCAATTACTGAGCCAGTGGTAAGTTAACAGGAGACCCTGACTCAAAACAAAACAAAAAAATAGAGTATATTTCATCCTGTCCAGAAGCTTCTGTTTTGCAAATAAGTGGTGATTATAAAGAAACATCGTAACCTGGTAACATGCAGAGACTAAGAGACTATGGAAATGCCAGGTCCTAAAGGTGGAAGACACTAAAATCATAGCACTGTCGCCCCAAGGCCAGGATCATCAAGAAGAGGGGGCCAGAAAGATTGTAAAGTGGCAGAGGTAGTGAACATCTGCAGAGAAACAGTACTTGCCAGACGTGACAGTGCAGCTACATAGTAAACTTACAGTAGCTGTGACTGCCAACGTCCCAGCATGAATAGCAGAGGAACTCATGAAGCCTTACCCCTAGCTGAAGAACCTAGCAACTGATGTTCTAGTGGAGGCAGAGTCAATTTTCTTCAGGGATCACTTCCTTAGAGGTGATTCCATCTCCAGTAAGTGGGCCTATACATTTGCCTATAAAGGTAGCAGTGGGCTTAAAAAAGGACACATCAAGATGGAGATGAAGTCAGTGAGAACCCTGCTAGTATATGGAAGGTCCTCGTTCAATTCCCAGCACCACACCAAAAAAGAGATGCAGAAGAGGGAGGAGAAATTGGTAGGGGAGATAGCATAGAAACTGAAGGGGAGAGAGAGGGGAATATTTTAATATAAATGCATTTAATGGAAATGTTCAACAATAAAATAAACCATTCACAGACAAGAAAAAACAGTACAAAAAAGAATGTATTGCCACAAACTAGAGACGGGGCATGTCAGCTCCCAGGGCAATACCTCAGTGGATGCCACCAGAGATCCCAGCCTTACACTTGGCTCTAGTCTTCTGACAAAAATGGCAATTTAAACTTCCCTTCTCTCTCCTTTCCTTTCTTTCAGTAACAAATTTCTGTTTCAATTTTGTGTTTGTTTGGGTTGTTATTTAGCCTACACTTCACACATGAAAGGTACAAACCTCGCCACTGGGGCAGCCCACCCCCTTCATTAACAGTAATCCCAGCCCACAAACGCCATAATCCATTTCTTGTTTTCTCTATCAAATTTTGGCCCATCTGGACATTTAGATACAGTAGAATGATGAATTCCATGTTTGAAATCATGATTTTCATTTGAAACATCATGTTTATGATTATTTCTTTGTATTTTAGTTATTGTTTTGGTTTTTTAGTTATAGATTATTTTCATCACTTTAATTTTACATAAAAATTTTAATTGAGTTTATTTTTTATGTGTGCTCCTATGGCTAATGTGTAGAGGTCCAGAGGACAACCTGTGGGGGTTGGTCTTTCCTTCCTCTCACCATGTAGGTCCCCAGGATTTAACCCAGGTTCTCAGGACATGGCAAGAAGTAACTTTATTTGCTGACCAACTCTATTTTCTTTTTTGTTTTTTTTCAGAAGAGTCTTCTGATATAGTCCAGAGCTGGCTTTAACTTGTCTCATCCTTCTGAAGAGCTTTGAATTACAGGAATACGCAACGCACCTTCCCAATAGCTTATTTAGTTACTTATTTATTTAGCAGTAATGGGGATTGAACCCGAGCCCACACAAGCCAGGCAAGCAATCTACCACTGAGACTAACATCCCCAGACCCAGACCCATACCCTAGTGTTACAATCACATTTTTTTTTTTTTTTGTATGTGGTAAAATGTACGGTACTGGCATGCAGGTCTTGTGGCACACCGTGTCGTGCAATGCGCGTAGGGTCAGAAGAGGGGTCTCGGATTCCCCTGGAACTGGAGTTCTAGCCTGGAATTGGAGTTAACAGACAGGGTGTGTCTCTCAGCACGCCCTGTGGGTGGCTAGGGGATCGAACACCCGGTCCTCTGCAAGAGCGTGGTATGCTCTTAACCAACGCTAGGCTATCTCTCCAGCCCGTACCGTCACATTTTAATTATGTACTCCATCGTTGCCTAATGAAAGGACATATAGGTCAAGTCAACTGCTTCACTTCTGCAGATGATGCTGCAGTAAGCATCGTTAAAGAAGGTCCATTTTGGGGCTTGGGCATGGTGGCGCATGCCTTTAACCACGCACGTTGGGAGGCAAGGCCAGGTGAATCTCTGTAAGTTCAAGGCTCACCTAATCTGCATGTGGAGCTCCAGGACCAGCTGGAACTATAAGGGAGACCCTGTGCTCCCAAAACACCAAAAAAAAAACAAGAATGTCCTCTTGGGTTTTGGTATAGGTGAGGGCTCACAGCAGTAACTCAGAATACATGCATCTTAAGTGGGATACACACTCTTCTCCAATGTAGCAGCCCTGTCCCCTTCCCCAGCCTTACTTGGAAAACAGGGATTTCAGGGCCATCAGCAGGCCACAGGTCCCCAGGCCATTGGTGAATCTGGCACACCTGTCAACGGCTGCAGATGCCAGGCCAAAGAGTTTGTTCACAGAGTGCTCAGCTCTTGCACGCAGTCAATCACTTCTCCATGCTCCTGAGAAGCAAATATGGACAAGCAAAAGCCTTGTCAGACTCAAGACACATAGCATTCACAGAGGGAAAGTGCCACCATTAACACAGAGAGCCTGCCAAGACCACTTATCTGTAGCAAAACCACCCAATCAAAACCAGAAATACTGTCCCAACTGTCTGTGACAATGCTTCAGTAGCCTGAACAAGGAATAGGGGATGACACAGACTTCAGGACAGTAATGCCACAGAAATAAACTTTGGCAGAAAAAAATATAACCAAAGTCTGATTTCATGTTTATGGTCTTCATTTCATTCCTCTTTCGTCTAGTATTATTTAAGATAGTTCTCCCTTTTAGCTTCCCACTAGAATTTAATTTCCCCAGATTAGACACCTAAAAGAATGCAATAGAAGGAAAAATGCCATCGCCTCTTCTGGGCCAAGCAAAAGACCTGAAACAGGCAAATTTCTAAGAAAGGTCCCTAGAAAAACAGGAAAGGGGAAAGCAGCAGCAGCCTGTGAACGACTGTAGATCAGAGCTTCCACAGCAACTTGCCTCATGCTAGACAACCTTAAATGACCTGAGAACAAACACTACTTGCAACAGAGATGGCTCTCGCTGCCTAGCACCCACATAGGAACCTGTCCCTGGATGCTCATCATCCTTACATGAAAGACTGCCTTAAGAAGGAATCACTACACTGAAGACAAAGAAAATGTCTACCCCAAAGATTTAAACCTCTCATTTTTGCATGGCCTTTAACTGGTAATTTGAAATGGAGAACTGGAAATATATTTTGGTACCTCTCCGCACTTTTTTTGTTTTGTTTTTTTTGGTATTTTTGAGACCGGTCTCCAGTTTAGTCCTAGCTAAGCCTAAAGCTCGATCGTGTAGACCGGCTGGCTTGAACTGCACAGAGATCTGCCTGCTCTGCCTCTCTGCCATCCCTGAGGGCTGGGATTAAAAGGCGGTGTCCCCACGCCCGGACCGGTACCTGCAGTATTTTATGTTTGGAACTACAAGACCCCAGGAGGAATTAATAAGGCACCTCTCGTCTCTCTTTCCTCCTTTCTTCCTTTCTTCCCTTCCTTCTTTCACTTCTTTCCTCCTCCCTTCTTCCCCTCCTCCCTTTTTTGGTACACTTGATCCCAATCCTAAGTCTCTGCCAGACAGCAGAGCCTGAAACACAGAACACGTTGTTAAATGGCTAGGGGAAGTACTGCAGTGTTCATACCAAAGGCACGGCGCTGATCTGTATGAGGAGGTTGCTCTCCTCCATGTCACCATACTTTAGCTGGTAGGGTTTGTACGGACCATACACAGCATCCACCAGCTCTACAACCTTCACAAGATTGTGGTCCTCTGTAAGGAACAAGAAATTAAAATAATAAGAGGCAAAAATCTGAAATTAGTTGCTGAAAAAACAATAGGCAGAAAAGGAATTCTATTAGAACTTTTCCTGTCTGTCCTTTCATTGATGACTCCAGTTTCATTAATCTGTTTGTCTAATCCATGAAGCCTCTCTGGTCATCACTTCAGAAAACCTAGACCTTTGTGTGCTATTTGTTGTAAAGACTATTATAACACTACCCCCTTTATCCCATACCCAATCACAGTTGAGAACAATCTTCAAATGAGAACCTTGGACCTGATAACGGGTGGTGCCACTGTAATGTGCCCAGCACTCAGTAGGGAGAGGGTGGTAAGAGATCCTCTTCTAACTGTGTGTGTGCAAGGGCAAAAGCCTGAGTGACCACGAGACTGTCTCAAAAACACCCAAGACAAACAAAAAACACCTGTCAGGGAATCAACGGAATGGCTTGGCAGATAAAGATCTTGGCTGCCAAGGCCTGACAATCCTCAGTTTCAGTGTTGCTAGAGACCCAATATGGGTGGAGGAGAGAAGTGACACCCAAAGTTTGGATTCCATGGCAATGTGCCTGTTTCACACATGCACAGCTACATAAATATGCAAGTACAACATAAAAATTAAATTTTTTTACCTTTCTTTTTTGTACATATTCAAAAATTGCTGCGCGTGTGTTGGTGCACACCTTAAATCCAAGCACTGGGAGGCAGAGGCGAGCCGGATACTTTGTGAGTTCAAGGCCAGCCTGTCTACAGAGTGAGTTTCCAGGACAGCTGGGCTACAGGGAGACCCTGTACTCAAAAACACCAAAAAAAAAAAAAAAAAATTACCTATAGAGAAGGTTTGTAGGAAGGCCATCATGCTATTCCAGAGTTCCTAGGACTTTAAGAAAAATGCAGTAGCCTATACATTAGGCACTACAGAGATTTCCTGTTGGTTACATACAAAGATAAATACAGGTTTACAACCAAAAGTGAAATGTGCCAATTCTTCCGTGGTACAGGAATTCAACTTGAAGAATTATTCCACGGGATGCTAACAAATGATGTAGAGATGTGGTCTGTGTAGGCTGTTTCATGGAATATTGCAGATCAGAGTATTCTGAAAAAATCTGAACAGGGCAATGGAATAAACGTAATAACCTCACATCCCCATGGTCCCGCTCTGTCTTTCCAACTTCACCTGAAGTCAGAAATCCAACAGAGCCCTGGCCAACTCACTGCCCTACTTGTAAACATTTCAGAACTGCTATCAGAAAGTAAGTCCAAAATCATTCCTCTAAGTATATGAATCCCTGGCACCTTACCTTAGAAAGGGGAATGCTGGCAACTTAAGACTGAGGGGCCCTATGTAATAGCCCTCTTTTGCAATGACTGAACTTTTCCAATGTTGTCTGTTCTCTCATTTTTTGTTTAGTATTATATATATATATATATATATATATGTTATTTTTTAATTTTAATCATTTTCAGCTCATTGTTAAATAATAGCATCAAATTTATAAGCCTTCTGTGGGCTACAGGTAAAATAAAACACATCTAGCATGTGGTTGAGCACTCAATAAATACTAGTTATGTTTGTTTGGTTGGGTGGAAACAAGAGTTGAACGATATTAGCCCAGGCTGGCCTCAAACTTGTTTTGTAGTAAAAAATGACCTTAAAGTGCTAATCTTCCTCCCTCGCTCACGCTCCCAAATTTCTGTGGATTAGACAGTACTGGGAATTACACGTGTAACCAAAATGGCCCAGTTTATTGCGTATCGAGCCAAACTCAAGGGTTTTAATTATTGCTAGGCAAGCACTCTCACCAACTGAGCTCATCAGCCTAAGCAGCACCCCAAAATCATTCCTTAAATAGAATAGCCTTTAAAATCCCAGCATCTTGGGAGGCAAGAGGCAGGTAACGGATCTCTGTGAATCAAGCGCCACACCTGGGTCGACAGAGCAAGTTCCGCGGCCAGCCTGGGGCTACAGGAGAGACCTGTCTCAAAAAAAAAAAGAATGGCCAGCAAATAAATGTAAATCAGGAAAATTATCATTTGTAATAGCAATGTAAAAGTCTATTCAGGAAGAAGATGATCAATAGATGGTCAAGCTACTGGATAAGTGTTTCGAGAACAGCATATTTCTATGAGGTCATAGTATCAATCACAGATTACTTAATAATGACAAAGAGGAAAAGGTAACGACAATGGAGGGATCTAGCAGATACATTTACCAAGTGATTAATCTAATCTAACATAGCAATCGGATGCTACAGGTCTCCTGCTGTGATGCAACAGAAAGTTCACAGCAGCAGCAGGGCAATATTTTTTGTCCAAAGCATTTTGCTATTTTTACAGTTGAAAAAGGAAAAACAGAGGAGGAGAGAGAATTCCAAACATGGGACTTTCCTACAAGAAAACTATTGTCTGTCGTCCCTTTAAAGATGTCCAGTTCAATGAAAAGACAAAAGACAGAGGAAGTGACTTTGAGATAAGAGATTACAAAGGCAGGCCAATCAAGTGCAATGTATATACACTAGCAGGTTCTCAATGGAAGGCAATGGGGAAGCTGTGAGAAAGATCATCTGTGAGCTGGCAAAATCTGAACACAAACTATGAATTAGATGACAAATGGAATGAGTACTAAATGACTGGTTTTGTTACTGTATGAAAATGGAGCCGGGCGTGATGGCACAAAGGCCTTTAAATCCTAGCGACTCAGGAGGCAGCAGGCAGAGGCAAGAGGCAGAGGAGGCGATCTCTGTGAGGTCAAGGCCAGCCGGGTCACAAGAGGGGGTGAGCTCCAGGCTAGCTGGACAAAGGGAGATCCCTGTCTCAAAAAAAAAAAACAAAAAGAAAAGAAAAGCAAAAAAATAAATCAAAAAAAAAATATTAAACACATATTTAAAAGCTGAGCATGGCTGGTACATGCCTTAGAAGCCCGTACGCCATAAGTACAGCAGAGGCTCATGAGCTCAACATCACTAGCTCAGCTACACAGCAAGTTAGAGGCCTGCCTGGACCAAACAACATATTTAGGAGACATACATGCACACAAAATCTTCACATACACACTTTCCACAAGACTGTTTCTAGATAGCAAGCTGAGAATAACTGTTGTCTTGTACTTTCAGGATTTTGTATAATAAATACTTCAAACTTAAGATTTTGTATAATAAATGTTTACTGAGTAATAAAGTCAACCTAAGGGCTGGAAGAGATGGCCTAGCGGTTAAGAGCGCCGACCGCTCTTGCAGAGGACCCGGGTTTCAAATCCCCAGCACCCACATGGCGGCTGAGAACCTCTGAAACTCAATTAAGGAAACTCCAAGTTCCAGGGAAATCCGACGCCCTCTTCTGACATCCGCGGCATTGCACGACACGGTTTGCACAACCGCTGCATGCAGACAGTACATGATAACAAATCAGAATTAAATAACACAAAAAAAAAAAAGCAAAAAGTCAATAATTGTTTTTTTTTTTAATTTTGTTTCTTTTTTGTCTTTTCTTTATTCTTTAGTTGTTATATTATAACATATAAACAATAAAAAGAAAAAAATAATGTTAAAAATAGAGAAAAGTTAAGAAATTATAGATCGGCAACAGATAAAATGGGGAAAAGCTTCCCTATAAAGAAAAAAACATTTTTAACTTTTTTGGAGCTGGAGAGATGGCTCGCGGTTAAGAGCGCGCGACTGCTCTTGCAGAGGACCTAGGTTCAATTCCCAGCACCACAAAAAAAAAAAAAAAAAAAAAAACTCCAAAAAAAAAAAAGAAAAAAAAGAATCTTCTTTAACTCCAGTGTCCAGGGGAATACAACCCCTCTGTTTCGACCTCTACACATTGCAAACGACATGGGTACCCAACCTACATGCAGACAGTACACTCATACACATAAAAAAAAAAAATATTTAGGGAGAGAGATGGCTACAGCGGTTAAGAGCAATGAGAACTCGTTTCCAGGTGACACCGAGACCCCGCGTCTACCCGCGCATTTGCACGACCGGGTGCACAGACCTGATGCAGACAGTAAAATTCATAACCATACAAAGATAAATAATAAAAAAAAAATTTTTTTTAAAGAGCACTGACTGCTCTTGCTCTTGCAAAGGATCCAGGTTCAGTTCCCAGCACTCACATGGTGGCTAAGAACTGTCTTAGGCTAGGCATGGTGGCGCACGCCTTTTAATCCCAGCACTCCAGAGGCAGAGGCAGGGTGGTTCAAGCCACCCTGGTAGACAAGACGAAGGGGGGCCCCAGCCAACTGGGACTAAAAGGAAACCCTGTGTGGTGGTTTGAAAATGAGAATGGTCCCCCTTAGGCTTTAAGTATTCAGATAATTTTGGCCCCAGTTGGTGGCACTTGAGGTCCTTAGAAGTAGGTTGGCCATGCGGGAGGAAGTACGTCTTGGGGCAAGGCTTAGTGAGTGTAACAAGCCTTTCAGTCTCCAGTCTCTTCTCTCTTGACTTCCTGTGTTCATTGTGAGATATGAACCTCTCAGCTTTCTGCACCAGCCCCAGCCACCATGCCTCCAACACAATGGACTCTGAGTCCCTGGAACTGTCAACTGTAAACTCAAATAAAATCTTCCTTCTTTTTTTTTTTTTTTTAATTTAATTTTTATTGATGGTTTGGGCATTTCGTACATCATTTGTCCTCCAATTCAGATCAGGCATAATTTCCCTTTCCCTTCCCCCCCAACACCCCCACCCGACCGCCATCCAGATCATGTATTCTGGTCTGCCATAACTGTCCTGCATCTTTTCAGGTTTGTTTTTTGTTTTTTAATTTTTTTAGCTATAAGGGATAATCCATGAGTATAAGCATCCTTCGTTGAAACCAAACTACAGACTGTTGTGCCCAAACCGCCACATACCCCCACCATTCAGTGGGGGGGTGACAAGTTGTTTGCTCAATCAAGTTTATCAAATGAGTGGCCAGACTACATCCACTGTAGGGTTTCACCATTCTCCCCAAGCGCAGCCTTTACATGCTACCACTAAACCTAACCGAACGCCCCCTCTTCTGCAGATTTTTACCTAGGCTTAGAAAAGGAGGCACAGGTGGATGAGAAGTAAAAACTGTTCTCTCTCTCTGGAGCTGTGAAACTTGGATTCTGGTCAATTCTGGCTGTAGCCTAAACTCTTCTTTTTATAAGTTCCCTGGTACTGGTGGATTTATCACAGCAACGGNCAAAAAAAAAAAAAAGGCAACAAATAGAAAAAATAAAAGTAAATCTATTAAGAACTGTGAAGAGCAAGAAATAAAGAAAAACCCTAAAAAACCTCAAGATCTCATCTTTCACAATACAGAGTTGACAGACAATATTTAACATTAATAATGTCTTATTTAAAGCTTGCTAGGAAGAATTAGAAGACTAAAAGTAAACTTTTTGAATATGGTTACTTTGGGGGATGGGGGGTGTCTTTCTAAGACAGGGTCTCTCTGTAGCTCCAGCTGGCCTGGAACTGGCTATGTAGACCAGACTGGCCTTGAACTCACAGAGATCCACCTGCCTCTGCCACCCGAATGCTGGGATTAAAGATGTGTGCCACCACGCCTGGCCAGCCTGCTTTTTTATACAATCCAGGACCACCTCTCCAGGGGTGGCACAGTCCACACTGGACTGGGCCCTCCCATATTACTCAACAATCAAGAAAATGCCCCACAAACATATCCACAGGCCAGTCCAGTGGAAGCAATTCCCCAACTGAGGCTCCATTTACCCAGGTGTGTCAAGTTGACAACTAAAGCTATCCAACACATCCTTCAACCCAGAATTCTCCCATTATTTTTTACTTCAAACTCTCCAATTCTTTTTTATAATATACATTTCCAAATGTCTGCCACCAGAATTCACTCACTCTTAGGGACACCTAATATTTTCAGCAATCAATTTACTCAAAGCAAAGACAATGAAACTCAGGAGTTTGCAGGGCCCCTAGCTCAAGTAAGGCCAGTCTGCCCTGACTCCTTAACCCTACTTTTCCAATGCCCTGACCTAAACCCTCCAAACTTCTGAATAATAGGAACTTGCCCATGTGAATTTCCCTAATTTTGTAAACATTCGCTATTTTGATAATATCCAAATCTCCCTTTCTAGAAACAGTGACCTGATTGTCCTCACATATTCTTGTATACAATAATTTTTTTAATTTTTATTTCTTTTTATTTTGTGTATGAGTGTTTAACTGCATGTGAGTGCACCCATGAGTGCAATACCCACAGAGGCCAGAAGAGAGGATCAGATCTCCTGGAACTGGAGTTAAGGATGTTGTTAGGCACCATCTGGATGCTGGGAACCAAACCCCAGTCCTCTGCAAGAGCAGCGAATGCTCTTAACCACTGAGCCATCTCTCCAGTCCTTATTCAGTAAATTAAAAAAATAAATAAATATGCAGTACTTAACAATATATAAGACAACAAATAGGCTGGGCATGGTGGTGTACACCTTTAAACCCAGATCTCTGTGAGTTCAAAGCCAACTGGGGCTATAGAGAGACTCTGTCTCAAAAACACCAAAAAAAAAAAAAAGGCAACAAATAGAAAAAATAAAAGTAAATCTATTAAGAACTGTGAAGAGCAAGAAATAAAGAAAAACCCTAAAAAACCTCAAGATCTCATCTTTCACAATACAGAGTTGACAGACAATATTTAACATTAATAATGTCTTATTTAAAGCTTGCTAGGAAGAATTAGAAGACTAAAAGTAAACTTTTTGAATATGGTTACTTTGGGGGATGGGGGGGTGTCTTTCTAAGACAGGGTTTCTCTGTAGCTCCAGCTGGCCTGGAACTGGCTATGTAGACCAGACTGGCCTTGAACTCACAGAGATCCACCTGCCTCTGCCACCCGAATGCTGGGATTACAGGTGTGTGCCACCACACCTGTCAAACATGATTACTTTTGAGGAGAGGACTGGAAGTGGACAGGAGGGGAGGCAGACTTTTGCATTCTTTAGATCTTTTTATATTGGGGGAGAACTATATCAAAAAGGGTTGTTTCTGCTATTTTTTAGTAAGATTTTTAGGTTTAAAAGGGGAGGGTAGCTGGAGAGATAACTCAATAGTTAAGAGCACTGACTGCTTGTGTAGATGACTGGAGTTCAATTCCCAGCACCTACATGACAGCTAACAACCATCCATAACTCCATTTCCAGGGGATCTGACACCCTCTTTCAGCCTCCATGGCCATTACATACATAGGTATACTTACATACGTAGGTATACTTACATACGCAGGTACACTTACATACGTAAGTACACTTACATACACAGGTATACTTACATACGTAGGTATACTTACATACATGCAGGCAAAATACTCATAAAATGTACAAGAAATAAAATTCATTAATTAATTTAAAATAAATAAAAATTAAAGTTCTTTACCCATAAAATCTTGACAACATCAAAGAAAAAAGGTTCAAACAATTTGATCTGGAATCTCCAGGAATACAACTAGGCTTATCTGGACACATATCTCTAGCCCTTAAGGCCTCAACAGGGTGCTGACCAGGGAGGTGCTGATAGCCAAGAACACTGATTCAAAACCCTCAGAGCTCACAGAGGTGAGCTTGGTATTTATGGAATGACAAGAGCTCCCTAATTTCCTATAGCAAAGCAACATTGAGTTCAATTAAAGGAGGTTCTTGGATCAACTTCATGGCCACAGGGAGGCCCCTTGGGGAGGATAAGAAAAAAAAAATGTAAAGCTTGTTTCATTTTAAATAGTAAGATATGTTAAATTATTGTATCCAGTTTGTAAACACCATTATAAATAAATTGTATGCCATATAAGATTAAATGTGCAAGACTCTAAGGATGTTTTACACTATTATTTTCAATAATTAAAAGTATGATTTTTCAAAATTAAAAAAAAAAAGAATGTATTTGCAGCTCACAGACTCACAGCTGGGAAAGACTGTTGATCCATGTTCTCCCTGGTAGTGTATATAGCACCTTCCAGTGCTACAAAGACTAGCAATATTGATGAAATCTTCTAGGTCAGTACCAGCTTGATTTCTCCATGTCCTATGACTCACGTATGTGGTGTCTTCAGCAATAGGGTCTTACCACCAAATTCTGGAGGGTAAGTAAGAGCAGTGGCAATAGCCAGTAGTATTTGGAGGTCTATGGGACCTCACTGACCAACAACTCAAAAAAGGTAACCCATACCTCTCACTAGGTTTTGTATTTGATAGCCTATGATGTCTGAGGCTAGACACGCCCATTGGTGCAACAGTGGCATGAATATTAAGGGACTAACCAACCACTTTTTAAAGGGATTTAAGGTCCAAGATGGAACTCATGCCTCATGTCAAGATGGAACTGTCACATTAGCTGGATCAAAAACCCATGGTTAGGTGATAGGCCTAGAGGAGAGCCTACTGCTATTATTCTGCCAAGTGGACATAGTCAAACTGTCCCCTACGTTTTTATACCCATAGCATGTATTTTGGGAGGCATGGTGGCACACACCTTTAATCCCAGCACTTGGGAGGCAGAGAGACAGGTGGATCTCTGTGAATTCAAGGCCAGCCTGGACTACATAGCAAGTTACTAGCCAGTTGAAGTTACAGGGAGACCCTGACTCAAAACAAAACAAAAAATAGAGTATATTTCAATCCTTGTCCAAGAAGCTTCTTTTTGTAATAAGTGGTGATTAATAAAGAAACTCGTAACTGGTTAACATGCAGAGACTAAGAGACTATGGAATGCCCAGGTCTAAATAAGACAACTAAATCATAGCCCTTGCCCCCAAGGCTCAGGGATCATCAAGGAAGAGGGGGCAGAAAGATTGTAAAGGGCAGAGGTAGTGAACATCTGCAGAGAAACAGTACTTGCCAGACGTGACAGTGCAGCTACATAGTAAACTTACAGTAGCTGTGACTGCCAACGTCCCAGCATGAATAGCAGAGGAACTCATGAAGCCTTACCCCTAGCTGAAGAACCATAGGCAACTGATGGCTTCTAGGGGAGGCAGAGTCAATTTTCTTCAGGGATCCAACTCCTTAGAGGTGATCCATTCTCCAGTAAGTGGGCCTATACATTTGCCTATACAGGTAGCAGTGGGCTTAAAAAAGGACACATCAAGATGGAGATGAAGTCAGTGAGAACACCTGCTAGTATATGGAAGGTCCTCGGTTCAATTCCCAGCACCACACCAAAACAAAGGAGTGCAGAAAGATGGGAGGAGAAAGTGGTAGGGAGATAGCAGAGAAACTGAAGGGGAGAGAGAGGGGAATATTTAATTAAAATGCATTTATGAAATGCTCAAACAATAAAAATAAAGCATTCACAGAACAAGAAAAAAACAGTAACAAAAAAGAATGTATTTGCCCACAAACTAGAGACTGGGGCATGTCAGCTTCCCAGGGCAATACCTCAGTGATGCCACCAGAGATCCCAGCCTTACACTTCTTCTTATTCTTCTGACAAAATGCAATTTAACTTTCCCTTTCTTCCCCTTTCCTTTCTTTCAGTAACAAATTTCTGTTTCAATTTGGTTTGGTTTGGGTTTTTATTTAGCCTACACTTCACACATGAAAGGTACAAACTCTGCCACTGGGGCAGCCCACCCCCTTCATTAACAGTAATCCCCAGCCACAAACAGCCATGAATCCATTTTTGTTTTCTCTATCAATTTGCCCATTCTGGACATTTCATATACATAGAATGATGATTCCATGTTTGATCATGATTTTCATTTGAAACATCATGTTTATGATTAATTTCTTTTTTTGTTATTATTGTTGGTTTCTAGTTATAGGATATTTTCATCACTTTATTTTACATAAAAAATTTTAATGTTATTTATTTATTTATGTGTGCTCCTATGGCTAATGTGTAGAGGTCAGAGGACAACCTGTGGGGGTTGGTTCTTTCCTCCCACCATGTAGGTCCCCAGGATTTAACCCAGGTCATCAGACATGGCAAGAAGTAACTTTATTTGCTGAGCCAACTCTATTTCTTTTTTTTTTTTTCAGAAAGAGTCTTTCTATATAGTCCAGGCTGGCCTTTAACTTGTCTCATCCTTCTGAAGAGCTTTGATTACAGGAATACAGCACCACTCCAGCTTTATTTATTTACTTATTTATTTAGCAGTAATGGGGATTGAACCTGGAGCCCCACACATGCCAGGCAAGCAATCTACCACTGAGCTACATCCCCAGACCCAGACCCATACCTAGTGTTACCTCACATTTTTTTTTTTTGTATGTGTATGAATGTACTGTCTGCATGCAGGTCTGTGCACCCGTGTCGTGCAATGCCGCGGAGGTCAGAAGAGGGTCTCGGATTCCCCTGGAACTGGAGTTCTCCTGGAATTGGAGTTACAGACGGTTCTCAGCCGCCATGTGGGTGCTGGGGATCGAACCCGGGTCCTCTGCAAGAGCGTCGGTACTCTTAACCGCTAGGCTATCTCTCCAGCCCATTACCTCACATTTTAATTATGTACTCCATCGTTGCCTAATGAAAGGACATATAGGTCAAGTCAACTGCTTCACTTCTGCAGATGATGCTGCAGTAAGCATCGTTAAGAATGTCCTTTTGGAGGCTGGGCATGGTGGCGCATGCCTTTAATCCCAGCACTTGGGAGGCAGAGGCAGGTGAATCTCTGTAAGTTCAAGGCCAGCCTAATCTACATAGTGAGCTCCAGGACAGCTGGAACTATAGGGAGACCCTGTCTCCAAAACACCAAAAAAAAAAAAAGAATGTCCTCTTGGGTTTTGGTATAGGTGAGGGCTCACAGCAGTAACTCAGAATACATGCACTTAAGTGGGATACACACTCTTCTCCAATGTAGCAGCCCTGTCCCCTTCCCCAGCCTTACTTGGAAAACAGGGATTTCAGGGCCATCAGCAGGCCACAGGTCCCCAGGCCATTGGTGAATCTGGCACACCTGTCAACGGCTGCAGATGCCAGGCCAAAGAGTTTGTTCACAGAGTAGCTCAGCTCTTGCACGCAGTCAATCACTTCTCCATGCTCCTGAGAAGCAAATATGGACAAGCAAAAGCCTTGTCAGACTCAAGACACATAGCATTCACAGAGGGAAAGTGCCACCATTAACACAGAGAGCCTGCCAAGACCACTTATCTGTAGCAAAACCACCCAATCAAAACCAGAAATACTGTCCCAACTGTCTGTGACAATGCTTCAGTAGCCTGAACAAGGAATAGGGGATGACACAGACTTCAGGACAGTAATGCCACAGAAATAAACTTTGGCAGAAAAAAATATAACCAAAGTCTATTTCATGTTTATGGTCTTCATTTCTTTCCTCTTCTTCTAGGATTATTAAGATAGGTCTCCCTTTAGCCTTCCCACTAGAATTTAATTTCCCCAGATTAGACACACTAAAAGAATGCAATAGAAGGAAAAATGCCTCCTTCTGGGCCAAGAAAAGACCTGAAACAGGCAAACTTTCTAGAAAGGTCCCTAGAAAACAGGAAAGGGGAAAGCAGCAGCAGCCTTGAATGACTGTAAGATCAGAGCTTCCACAGCAACTTGCCTCATGCTAGACAACCTTAAATGACCTGAGAACAAACACTACTTGCAACAGAGACGGCTCTCGCTGCCTAGCACCCACATAGGAACCTGTCCCTGGATGCTCATCATCCTTACATGAAAGACTGCCTTAAGAAGGAATCACTACACTGAAGACAAAGAAAATGTCTACCCCAAAGATTTAAACCTCTCATTTTTGCATGGCCTTTAACTGGTAATTTGAAATGGAGAACTGGAAATATATTGGTACCTGCACTTTTTTTTGTTTTGTTTTTTTTTGGTATTTTTGAGACAGGGTCTCCATTTTAGTCCTAGCTAGCCTAAAGCTCGATCTGTAGACCAGGCTGGCCTTGAACTCACAGAGATCTACCTGCCTCTGCCTCCTCTGCCTCCTGAGTGCTGGGATTAAAGGCGTGTGCCACCACGCCCGGCCGGTACCTGCATATTTTATGTTTGGACTACAAGACCCCAGGAGGCATTTAAAGCACCTCTTCTCTCTTTTCCTTCCTTTCTTCCTTCTTCCCTTCCTTCTTCTCTTTCCTCCCTTTCTTCCCCTCCTCCCTTTTTGGTACACTTGATCCCATCCTAATCCTCTGCCAGACAGCAGAGCCTGAAACACAGAACACTTGTTAAATGGCTAGGGGAAGTACTGCAGTGTTCATACCAAAGGCACGGCGCTGATCTGTATGAGGAGGTTGCTCTCCTCCATGTCACCATACTTTAGCTGGTAGGGTTTGTACGGACCATACACAGCATCCACCAGCTCTACAACCTTCACAAGATTGTGGTCCTCTGTAAGAAACAAGAAATTAAAATAATAAGAGGCAAAGAATCTGAAATTAGTTGCTGAAAAACAATAGGCAAAAAGGAATTCTATTAGAACTTTTCCTGTTCTGTCTTCAGGAGTGACTCCATTTCATTAATCTGTTTGTCTAATTCATGGAAGCCTCTCTGGTCATCACTTCAGAAAAACCTAGACTTTGTGTGCTATTTGTTGTAAAGACTATTATAGACACCACCCCCCTTTATCCCATACCCATCACAGTTGAGAACACTTCAAATGGAAACTCTTGGACCTGGATATGGTGGTGCACAACTGTAATTCCAGCACTCAAGAGGGAGAGGTGGTAAGATGAATCCTCTTCTACACTGTGTGTTCAAGGCAAAGCCTGAGTGACACGAGAGTCTGTCTCAAAAAACTAAACCAAACAAACAAAAAACACCTGTCAGGGAATCAACGGAATGGCTTGGCAGATAAAGATCTTGGCTGCCAAGGCTGACATCCTCAGTTCAGTTTCTAGAACCCATATGGTGGAGGAGAGAAGTGACACCCAAAAGTTGGATTCCATGGCATGTGCCTGTTCACACATGCACAAGCTACATAAATGCAAGTACAAAAAAAATTTTTTAAACCCTTGTCTGGGTCAAGTTCAAAAATTACCTATAGCCGGGCGTGGTGGTGCACACCTTTAATCCTAGCACTGGGAGGCAGAGGCAGGCGGATCTTTGTGAGTTCAAGGCCAGCCTGGTCTACAGAGTGAGTTCCAGGACAGCTGGGCTACAGGGAGACCCTGTCTCAAAAACACCAAAAAAAAAAAAATTACCTATAGAGAAGGTTTGTAGGAAGGCCATCATCTATTCCAAGAGTTCCTAGGACTTTAAGAAAAATGCAGTAGCCTATACATTAGGCACTACAGAGATTCCTGTTTGGTTACATACAAATATAATACATGTTTACAACCAAAATGTAAATGTGCCAATTCTGTGGTACAGGAATTCAACTCTGAAGAATTATTCCAGGGATGCTAACAAATATGTAGAGATGTGGTCTGTGTAGGCTGTTCATGGAAATATTGCAGGATCAGAGTATTCTGAGAAAAATCTGAACAGGGCATGGATAAACGTAATAACCTCACATCCCCATGGTCCCCTCTGTCTTTCACACTGAAGTCAGAAAATCCAACAGAGCCCTGGCCAACTCACTGCCCTACTTGTAACATTTCAGAGACTGCTTCAGAAAGAAGTCCAAAATCATTCCTTAAGTATATGAATCCCTGTAGCACCTGACCTTAGAAAGGGGAACTGCTGGCACTTAAGACTGAAGGGCCTATGTAATAGGCCCTCTTTGCAAATGACTGAACTTTTCCATGTCTGTTCTCTCATTTTTTTTTATTTATATATATATATATATATATATATTTTTTTTTTTTTTAATCAGTGTTCTCTCATTGTTAAATAATAGCATCAAATTTATAAGCCTTCTGTGGGCTACAGGTAAAATAAAACACATCTAGCATGTGGTTGAGCACTCAATAAATACTAGTTATGTTTGTTTGGTTGGTGGAAACAAGAGTTGAACTATTAGCCCAGGCTGGCCTCAAACTTGTTTTGTAGTAAAAAATGACCTTAAAGTGCTAATCTTCCTCCCTCCACCTCCCAAATTCTGGGATTAGACAGTACTGGGATTACACGTGTACACCAAAATGCCCAGTTTATGCGATACTGGAGCTCAAACTAAGGGTTTTTATGCTAGGCAAGCACTCTCCCAACTGAGCTATATCCCTAAGCACCCCCAAAATCATTTCCTTAAAATAGAATGCTAGCCTTTAATCCCAGCACTTGGGAGGCAGAGGCAGGTACGGATCTCTGTGAATTCAAGGCCACCCTGGTCTACATAGCAAGTTCCAGGCCAGCTGGGGCTACAGGGAGACCCTGTCTCAAAAAAAAAAAGAATGCCAGCAAATAAATGTAGAATCAGGAAATTATCATTTGTAATCAGCAATGTAAAAGTCTATTCAGGAAGAAGATGATCAATAGATGGTCAAGCTACTGGATAAGTGTTTCGAGAACAGCATATTTCTATGAGGTCATAGTATCAATCACAGATTACTTAATAATGACAAAGAGGAAAAGGTAACGACAATGGAGGGATCTAGCAGATACATTTACCAAGTGATTAATCTAATCTAACATAGCAATCGGATGCTACAGGTCTCCTGCTGTGATGCAACAGAAAGTTCACAGCAGCAGCAGGGCAATATTTTTTGTCCAAAGCATTTGCTATTACCAGTTAGAAAAAGGAAAAAAGAGAGAGAGAGAGAATTCCAGAACATGGGACTTTCTACAAGAAAACTATTGTCTGTCGTCTTTAAAGATGTCAGTGTCAATGAAAGACAAAAGACAGAGGAAGTGACTTTGAGATAAGAGATTACAAAGGCAGGCCAATCAAGTGCAATGTATATACACTAGCAGGTTCTCAATGGAAGGCAATGGGGAAGCTGTGAGAAAGATCTCTGTAGAGCTGGCAAAATCTGAACACAAACTATGAATTAGATGACAAATGGAATGAGTACTAAATGACTGGTTTTGTTACTGTATGAAAATGGAGCCGGGCGTGATGGCACATGCCTTTAATCCTAGCACTCAGGAGGCAGAGGCAGAGGCAGAGGCAGAGGCAGGCGGATCTCTGTGAGTTCAAGGCCAGCCTGGTCTACAGAGTGAGCTCCAGGCTAGCTGGGACTAAAGGGAGACCCTGTCTAAAAAAAAAAAAAAAAAGAAAAGAAAAGAAAATGGTAAGAACACATTCTATTAAACACATATTTAAAAGCTGAGCATGGCGGTACATGCTTAGAATCCCAGTACCCAGAAGTACAGCCAGGAGGCTCATGAGCTCAACATCATCCTCAGCTACACAGCAAGTTAGAGGCCTGCCTGGACCAAACAACATATTTAGGAGACATACATGCACACAAAATCTTCACATACACACTTTCCACAAGACTGTTTCTAGATAGCAAGCTGAGAATAACTGTTGTCTTGTACTTTCAGGATTTTGTATAATAAATACTTCAAGATTTTGTATAATAAATGTTTACTGATAATAAAGTCAACCTAAGGGCTGGAGAGATGGCCTAGCGGTTAAGAGCGCCGACCGCTCTTGCAGAGGACCCGGGTTCAATCCCCAGCACCCACATGGCGGCTGAGAACCGTCTGAAACTCCAATTCAAGGAAAACTCCAGTTCCAGGGAAATCCGACGCCCTCTTCTGACCTCCGCGGCATTGCACGACACGGGTGCACAAACCTGCATGCAGACAGTACATTGATACAAATACAGAAATAAATAAAAAAAAAAAAAAGAAAAGAAAGTCAACCTAAATTGTCTTTGAAATTGCTTTCTTTTTATAGTCTTTCTTATATTCTAAGTTGTATCATCTATTAAACTATTAAAATAAAAGAAAAAATGTTAAAAATGAGAGAAAAGTTAGAAATTATATCTGCAACAGATAAACAATGGGAAAAAGTTCACTATATAAGAACATTTTAGCTGGGGCTGGAGAGATGGCTCAGCGGGTAAGAGCGCCGACTGCTCTTGCAGAGGACCTAGGTTCGATCCCCAGCACACACATGGCGGCTAAGAATCTTCTTTAACTCCTTAATCCCCAAAAAAAAAAAAAGAATCCTTCTTTAAACTCCAGTTCCAGGGGCACTCCAACGACGCCCTCTTCTGACCTCTACAGCATTGCACGACATGGGTGACCAACCTACATGCAGACAGTAACACTCATACACATAAAAAAAAAAAGAATATTTTCAGGGGCTGGAGGAGGCTCTCAGCGGTTTTAAGCTGCAATGAGAACTCCTCAGTTCCAGGGGAAACAGAGACCCTCTTTGACCTCCGACGTGCATTTCATTAAGCACGACATGGGTGCCACAGACCTGCATGCAGACATACATTTCATACACATACAAAGATAAATAAGAAAAAAAAAAAAATTTTTTTTAAAGAGCACTGACTGCTCTTGGCAAAGGATCCAGGTTCAGTTCCCAGCACCACATGGTGGCTAAGAACGTTCTTAGGCTAGGCAGGGTGGCGCACGCCTTTAATCCCAGCACTCCAGAGGCAGAGGCAGGTGAGTTCAAGGCCACCCTGGTATACATATCGAGCCTCCAGGCCAACTGGGACTAAAAGGAAACCCTGTGTGGTGGTTTGAATGAGAATGTCCCCCTTAGGCTTTAAGTATTCAGATATTTTGTCCCCATTTGGTGGCACTTGGAGGTCTTAGAAGTAGGTGTGGCCATGCTGGAGGAAGTACGTCATTGGGGCAGGCTTAGGAGTTAACAACCTTGCAGTCTCCAGTCTCTCTCTTCTCTTGACTTCCTGTGTTCATTGTGAGATGGTGACCCTCAGGCTGCTGCTCCAGCCCCAGCCACCATGCCTCCACCACAATGGACTCTGATATCCTTGGAACTGTCAACATAAACTTCTTCTTTTTTTTTTTTTTTAATTTAATTTTTATGATGGTTTTGTGCATTTCGTAACATCATTTTCCAATTCAGTGCAGATCAGGCATATTTCCCTTCCCTTCCCCCCCACCACCACCCCCACCCCATCCCAGATCAGTATTCTGCCCATAACTGTCCTGCATCGTTCAGGTGTTTTTTTTTCATTTTTTAGCTATAAGGATAATCCATGAGTATAAGCATCCTTCGTGCAAACCAATCTACAGACTGTGTTGTGCCCAAACCCCCACCGCCCACCATTCAGTGGGGGGGGTGACAGAGTTGTTTTGTTCAATCAAGTTATAAAAAAGTGTCCAGACGACATATTATTCATCCACATCATAGGTTTCACCATTCTCACCACAATGCGCAGCCTTTACATTCTACCACTAACCAACCGACGCCCCCTCTTCTCGCAGATTGTTTCCTAGGCTTATAAAAGGAGGCACAGGTGGATGAGAAGTAAAACTGTTCTCTCTCTCTGGAGCTGTGAACGTAGGATCTGGTCAATTCTGGCTTGTAGCCTAAACTCCTGTCCTTTTATAAGTCCCTTGGTTATGGTGGTTTATACAGCAACAGGGTGTGTAGCAGGTGACTAATACACACTGCAAAAAAAAAAAAAAAAAAAAAACTCTAAAAATATCAAATTTTCAACAGTGGGATCATAGAAGACTCTCATTTTGTATTATAGACTTCTGTGTCAGGAATTTTTGAGATACATATCTTTGTTGCTTTTTATAATTATATTCAATAATGTATTATTTTAAATGAATTGCTCTAAAAAATTAATGATAAATAGATTAAATCTCAAAATAAATGAATGAGCAAAGAACAAGTTAGTAATCAAGAGAAAAACTATAAGTTTTATAATTTTCTTTTTTTGTTTTATTATTTATTTATTTATTTATTTATTTAAGTCTTTTTGAGACAAGGTCCCTCCCTTTAGTCTTCACTGGCCTGAAGCTCACTCTGTAAACCAGGCTGGCCTTGAATGCACATAGATCTGCCTTCCTCTGCCTCCTGAGTGCTGGGATTAAAGGCATGTGCCACCACATCTGGCTTTAAGTTTTATAATTTTTGTATTTAAACGGTTTCTTCTTTAATTTTATGTATTTTGTATGTGTAATGAGTGTACGGTCGGCATGTAGGTTTGTGCAACCCGTGTCAAATGCCATGCTGCGGGAGGTCAGAAGAGGGTTCATTCCCTGGAACTGGAGTTCATCCTGGAATTGGAGTTTCAGATGTTTCTCAACCGCCATGTGGGTGCTGGGGATTTGAACCCGGTCCTCTGCAAGAGCAGTCAGGTGCCTTAACCACTAGGCTATCTCTCCATCCCCTTAACATTTGTTTTTTAAGTGTATGAATGTACTGTCTGCATGTAGGTCCTGTGCACCCGCGTCGTGCAATGCCATGGAGTAAGAAGAGAGGCGTCGGAATCCCCTGGGACTGGAGTCAAAAACGGTTCACAGCCACCAGTGGGCCCTGGGGATTGAACCTGGGTCCT
This sequence comes from Rhizomys pruinosus, assembly GCA_009823505.1. Lineage (NCBI taxonomy): Eukaryota > Metazoa > Chordata > Mammalia > Rodentia > Spalacidae > Rhizomys > Rhizomys pruinosus. The sequence goes on along the minus strand of VZQC01014038.1, from coordinate 527,750 downwards.
CTGCAAGAGCAGTACGAGCTCTTAACCGCGCGTAGGCTATCTCTCCAGCCCGCAATTTTTAATTTATAATTTTCAAACATTAGTAATGAAAGTAAAAATGTAAAATGATGTATCATTAACTATCTAAGAACATGAAAATGATGGAAGAAGGGGGGAGAGGATAGGAATGAGCACCACCTTTCACTCCTGAGGTACAAAATAGACATCTTCCTAAAGAAAAAAAGAGGAGAAGCAGCTTTAAAATTTCCTTTTGTAGCAACTACAACTTCATATTTTTCCTAAAACATGGAGAGTTTGTTCAAAAAAAGGTTAAAACACATGTCATCCGGGTTTGACCTATAATAGTAATCTAAAAAAGTAATGTCCATTATATGAGGTCCAGGTAAAAGTCAGAGAAAATGGGGAAAGAAAACGCAGGGGACAGAGATAACAGGGGATGACAAGCGTGGATGGGGAAAGGTGGGTCACAAGGGCAAGCGGACCGTGAAAAAGTCTAGCCATAGTATGCGGGAAAGGGAAAGAGAGGGGGAGGAGAAGGAAAGGGAAAAAGGCAGGGGGAGCATCTGGTCAGACGCCCGAAGAGTGATGGAGGGGCGGACGGTCAATAATAGACGAGACTCACGCTTATAACTGACCTGATTTTTCCGGTCTTTTCAAAAGCAGATAGATAAAAATTACAAGAAAATGGTCTGCCCCAATATCACTACTCCAGGCACTAGAGTAGAAAAAAAGAAAGAATCGGGCAGGCCTTAGAAAACGTAGCACATGGATCATGCATGCCAGAAGCCTAGGAATTACGTGACTACACATAATAATACCAGGCATGGACTAGGTGTGTGTTGCATATAGATACTATTACTAGGGGCACAATTCGATATGAATCTCAAGTCGCTTAGACAATATGTCAGTAGCTAGTGTTAAGCGATCCATCTCTGCTATTTTTACAGAGAAGATATCAGCCCAAGTGGGTAGCTTGCATACAAAAGTAGGGAGCTACCATGCAAAGTTGGGACTAAAGGGAGGACCCTGTCTCGAAAAGACCAAAAAAAATGGATTTTTTTTTCCTTTTTTTTTGTATAATTTATATTATGCTTGGCTTCTTTTCCTGACGACATGGTGTCTTCTCCTCTTTGATACGACCCCAGCATGATCTCGATGATACTCAGCATGTACGCCGCAGGCTGCGACGCGTTAGTGAAATGTGGTGCTCATCTCACGTAGATCATCCTGCCTCCTAAATACTGGGATGTAAAGCATGCACCACATGCCTTGGATCTACTTCTCTTTTATTTCTTACGTTCTTCTTTGACAGACAGGCCTTCTCATTATATAGCACACTGGATGCCTAAAGAAAAAAAAAAAAAAAAAAGGGAAAAAAAAGAGGATAGCTATGATAGACCATACATGGCCCACAACTCTACAGATTTGATACCATGCTTCGCTCAGTATGCTTAACTCTGATAACTCATTTTATTCATTTGTAGCTGAGTCAATTCTAACTGAAGATGTTGTGACAACACTCTATAAACACTTGCGAGGCTGCGAAGTAACTAGAGACATGAGCGGGGGGAAGAGAGCGTACGGATGATTGGGCAATGATGAACCAGGGTGGGCAAGCCACACAGACTGCCACTAGTGGGGGCTGAACCGTGCTGCGGTAAATGATCATCATGGTCCAAGCGCCAAGGCTCTGGAATGCCCTCTGGGGTGGAGGACCGCCAGGGGAGTGGGAGAAAAAAAAAAATGAATACAAAACAAAAAAAAAAAAAAAAAAAAAAAAAAAAAAAAAAAAAAAAAAAAAAAAAAAAAAAAAAAAAAAAGAGGAAAAAAAACAAAAAAGAAAAAAAGAAAAGAAAATGGAAAAAAAGAATAAACCAGAAAAAAACAAAAAAAAGGAAAGAAAAAAAAAAAAACAAAAAAGAAAAAAAAAAAAAAAAAACACAGATAAATATATAAATAAAAAAAAAAAAAAAAAAGGGGGGGGGGACAAAAAACAAAAATGTACAAGAGGGGAAAAAAAGAAAAAAAAGAAAAAAGGGGAGGGGAAAGGAAAACAAAAAAAAGGGAAAAAGGAAGAAAGGGAAAAAAGGGGGGGGGAAGAAGGGGGTAGAGGGGATGGATAAGAAAGGGGGGGGGAGAAGGGGCAAGGTGGGGAAAGAAAAAGGGGGGGACGGGCGGGGACAAAAAAGAGAAGGGGGGAAGAAGAAAGGGAGAAAGAAGAGGGAGGGAGGGACAAACAAAGAGAAAAGAAGAAAAGAGAGGCGAGACGAAGGGAAAACAAGGAGCGAAAGCCCGAAAAAGGGGAGGTGGGGGAGGGGGGGAGGAGGAGGGGGGGGGGAATGGGGCCAGAATAAAGAAAAAAAGGGAAGAAAAAAGAATGCAAAAGAAAAAAGGGGGGGGGGGGGGAGCGAAAAAAAAAAAAAAAGGGAGACCCATGCAGGGTGAACGGAAAAAAAAGGGGGGGGAAAGAAAGGGGGAAAAAAGAATATAGNAGGCATGCACCAACATGCCTGGATATCTTTTTTTATTTTTTATTTTTTTGAGACAGGGTTTCATTATGTAGCCCTGGCTGGCCTAGAACTAGCTATGTAGACCAGGCTGGCCCAACTCACAGAGATCTGCCTGCCTCTGCTTTTTCATTGCTGAGATCAAAGATGTGTGCCACCACATCAGGCTCTATTTTTTTGTTGTTTTTTTAATTTTTTTTATTTTTTATGTGTATGAGTGTACTGTCTGCATGTAGGTTGGTGCACCCATGTCGTGCGTGCAATGCTGCGAGGTCAGAAGAGGGTGTCGGATTCCCCTCCAATTGGAGTTAAAGACGGTTCTTAGCCACCATGTGGGTGCTGGGAATCAAACCCGGGTCCTCTGCAAAAGCAGTTGGTGCTCTTAACCACTGAGCCATCTCTCTAGCCCTGTTTTTTTGTTTTTTGGTCTTTTTGAGACAGGTTTCCCTATAGCCCCATCTGGCCTGGAACTCACTCTGTAGACCAGGCTGGCCTTGAACTCACAAAGATCCGCCTGCCTCTGCCTCCCAAGTGCTAGGATTAAAGGCGTGCACCACCACGCCTGGCTATTATTGTTTTTAAAGTGTGTGTGTGTGCATGTGTGCTTGAGTGTGTGTACTCCTGGAAAGCTGAAGGACAAGGCTGAGTGTCATCCTCAAAAATGTCATCTACCTCCTTTGAGACAGGGTCTCTAACTGGTTTAGAACTCTCCAATTAGGCCAGACACCTTGCCAGTGAGCCCAAAGGTCCGTCCACCTGTCTGCTTTCCTAGCATTAGGGTTACAAGTGCCAGTCACTATGCCCCACTTGTTTCCACATGGATACTGAGCATCGAACTCAGGTCCTCAGTGTGGAACAGGCACTTTACCAAGACCCATTCCTCAGCCCCTTCACTATACTACTTAAAAGCAAAAAGATATTGGATTATATACCACCAATATGTTTAAATGTTATATATTACATGTATTATATCATAGTATATATGCATATAATATAAACATGATGCTTAAAATAGTCTTTTATGCAATAATATAGTATTTATATACTATACACTATTTTATATATTAAGTATTTATACTTCACATATAGTATATGTTAAATATGTATATTAATGCTTTCAAACAATAATATGTATTTATTGGGGGAGGCTACTTTTTGGAGGACAGGGGTTCACTACATAGCTCAGGCTGGTACTAAACTCAATATGTAGTCCAGGCTGGCCTCAAGCTCACAATCCTCTTGCGTTAGGCTTCCAAGTGCTGGGATTACAATAAACATGTGCCACTGTGCCTAGCTTCAATATGTATATTTGAACTGGTGGGAAGAAATATAAGAGAATATTGCCTCTATCTCTTTCTGAATCCTGAAATTACAGATCATTTGTATTCACTTTGTTATTCAGAGCCAGGGTCTAACTATGTAGCCCAGACTGGCCTTCAACCCAAAATACTCCTAAGTACTGGGATATAACAATGCACAGCCAAATTGGTCTTTCGGAAAGTATTTTGGGATTAAACAAACAACAACAAGTGTTTGAAAACCTCAACAGAAATTACTAGAAATCTGAACCTGCATGGCTGACTTCAGAGGGCAGTTCTCAGGTCTTCAGGACAGTGCACCCCTGCAGGGAGGAGTGCAGCTTGTTCCCGCCCTAGGTTTGCCAGGCTCCACTCCAGAAGGATACACGGGCTAAGCATTCTTTGGCCACTTGGGCCAGGGCATCACAGTCCTCTAGAGGCCACCCACATCCATGTGCCTCTCCCAAGTGAGGCCTGACTAGTGAGTGAGTCCCAACACCCATGAATCATCAGAAGCCTGAACAACAAACACACTCCCTGGAATGTATAGCCAGTTAAACACAGTGTAATTAAAGAGAATAACTATTAAATAAACGAATTCAGTGACACATAGTAGCCACATGGCAGAATGAGGCCTTCCTAAAGCAATTTCCTGATTTGACAGCAACGTGTGTCATGAGGTCTATGTTACTTACAAGTTTACAATGTTTTTTAATATAGATGGAAAACAGCTGGGAAAATGCAAGATTCCACACACTGTTTACCCAAATGGATAAGCTGTGCTTTGCTCTCAACCGGTCCCAGGGAAAGCCCGTTTTCCTTATATTGTCACCATCAGTCCTGTCATGACTTCTGTCCTGAAAGGCTGCTTGCTGTTGCCTCTTCGAAACTGCCCCCCTCTAACCTATGTGTTTTCTTGAATTTCTTTTTAGGTTGAACTGTCTGAGGTTTTGACTTAAAACAAAGAGGATACTCCCAGTGAAACCTCTGCCAGCTCACTGCCAATCATGTCTCCCTGCCTCACACTAAGTCTCTTTACATTTCAAGATGCTGTAGAAGTGGACCTGGAGCATGCAAAGTGCCTGGGCAGCATGATAGCCAGGGATATACTGAAAACCCAATTCCATACAGATATGGTTTTCTCAGAAAAACCTTCCACAAGAGTGAAGAAACACTGACTCCTTCCCTTCTATACAGTTACTTGACATGACAAACAAACCCAGGGCCCCCAAAGGAAGTAAAGGCAAACCCAAGAAGAGGAGGAAGGAATGTTTACGTGGGCGGGGGAGCACTGCCATCTCCAGCCCCTTGGCGAAGTGGGCGGTGGTGTCGTAGAACTCCAGCAGTCTGGTGAGCTCCAGCTCAGGTCCCGCCCTCTCCACGCCTGCACTGAGGCACATGGGCAGGGATGGCACCAAGGCGCCCAGGGTCTGAATCAGCAGCACTGTCACCACCTCATGGGGGTTCCGGAAAACCTGCAGTGGATCGAGGTCTTGCATTAGCACACAGGAGATAAAGGAAGGAATCTCCCAAACAAGCTGTCCCCTGGGGCAGCTGGTCTTGGCCCAGTCAGGAGCTGTCCCTCACTGCAAACTGGACATGTCCAGAAGGGAAAGTGGCAGAAGGTGCACTTTGGCCAGAACAGCTGACAACTTCACATACCTACCCATCCAAGCTTACCAAATGCCATCAGGCAGCACTGAGACAGTCATGAGAAACTGACTAGAAAGGACTCAAGGTGACAATGGAGAGACTGAAGGGGTAAGAAGGAGCAAAATACAATGAGGGAGATTCACTGATCAGAACTGGACGGCTCTGTACAGACGCAGTCTGGCCTGAAGCCAAGGAGAAGTTGGCCCACACAGCTTCTCTTACAGCATATCTAGGCATGTTTAGATGATTCACTTCTTCTCTGATAGCCTCCATTTCCATGATCGGTACTTTAGGTTTCTTGGGGATAACTTGAATAATGTATAAAGACCATTTAGAAGATATTCTCATCTCCCTGTGTCAATTAAATGCCTTCCTTGTTGCTGTAACTTAAATAGGTACAAACATGAAGTGAGATATAAGAACCATACTTAGAAAAACCTAAGGGCTAAATGTGAAACTATTCATCCAGTAAGACCTTTAGTATCAAAAATGCCTTAATATAAATAAAAATAAAACAGAGCATAGCAGGCCAGGCGTTATGGCACACGCCTTTAATCCTAGCACTAGGGAGGCAGAGGCAGGCAGATCCCTGTGAGTTCAAAGCCAGCCTGGTCTACATAGTGAGTTCGTGAGTTCCAGGCAAGCTGGGGCTACAACAGCTCCCTGTCTCAAAAAGATTTAAAAAAAAGGGGACTGGAGAGATGGCCTAGTGGTTAAGAGTGCTGACTGCTCTTGCAGAGGACCTGGGTTCGATCCCCAGCACCCACATGGCGGCTGAGAACCGTCTTTGACTCCAGTTCCAGGGGAATCCGAGACCCTCTTCTGACATCCGCGGTATTGCACGACACGGGTGCACAAACCTACATGCAGGCAGTACATTCATACACATAAAAAAATAAAAAATAAATAAAAATAAAAAGATTAAAAAAGAGCATAGCAAAAACAGGATACAGCAGAATGAAGAGGGAAATTTAGAACTATAAATGCATACAATAAAAAAACCTCAAATTAATAACCCAACTATAATACATTAAAGAACTAGAGGGGCTGGTATATAGTGCAGTTGGTAGAGTGCTTGCCTTTGTTAAGTATCTACTCAAGTTCTGAGCTCATTTTGAAAACCTAGGTTATTTGCTTTTTACCACTATGTAGTTACTGGAGTTCTTTATCTCTTCCAAAAGTAAGTTCATTATCAGCTATGTTTTATAGACATCTTCTAGTCTGTGGATTCAGCAGAGGTTCTAATGTTGATGATGCATGGTTTATCCATGTTGTTGATGTCCTCTGTTTTTTGGTTGTTTCCATGATTAAAAAAAACTACTCTCGGGACTGGAGAGATGGCCTAGCGGTTAAGAGCGCCGACCGCTCTTACAGAGGACCCAGGTTCGATCCCCAGCACCCACATGGCGGCCGAGAACCGTCTGAAACTCCAATTCCAGGAGAACTCCAGTTCCAGGGGAATCCAACACCCTCTTCTGACCTCCGCGGCATTGCACTACACGGGTGCACACACCTGCATGCAGACAGTACATTCATACACATACCGAAATAAATAAAAATAAAAAAAAAAAAAACCACTCTCAATCCCCCAATTTTTTTTTAATTTTTTTGTATTTTGAGACAGGGTCTCCCTGTAGCACCAGCTGATCTGGAACTAACTATGTAGACCAGGTTAGCCTCAATCTCACAGAGATTCACCTGCTCTGCCTCTAAAGTACTGGGACTAAAGGTGTGCCCTACCACTACTGGCCGTCCAATCCCCAAGTCTTGTAGTCTGAACTCTTGTGTTGTTGTTGTTTTTTTTTTTGGTCTTTTCGAGACAGGGTCTCCCTGTAGCCCCAGCTGTCCTGGAACTCACTCCGTAGACCAGGCTGGCCTTGAATTCACAAAGATCCTCCTGCCTCTGCCTCCCAAGTGCTAGGATTAAAGGCATGTGCCACCACACCCAGCTTGAACTCTTGATTTGTGGCAAATGGCCACAGAATTCCTTCTATCTAGTCACTGCAAAGAAAGAGGAAACTAAATATGAGGGACCCTCTGTGTTCTAAAAGAAGCATGCATCAGAAAACACCATTGGAGGTTTACAAAAGGACTTTGCATACAGATTAACCAATTAGAATTCACTGGAACAGAGCCATTTCATCTAACTTCTCCCCCAGGCCCAAGTCATTTAAGTAATTAAGTATGTAAGTACGAGTATTATGAGACCAACTTTACAAACTAGAGCCACAAAGTTAACCTAACTAACTTATAAAAAGGTATTCTGACCTGACCTTCTATGTACAACAGCTAATTAGAATGGACAATGGATGGAGCTAAAGGTAAAAGCTCATAAGAGTTTCTAGAAGAAATGATGAAACTTGGGGACTGGTGATGGTTCATTAGAGTATGGAAAACAATGACTATAAAAGAAAGAAAACTCCCAGGCATGGTGGCACATGCCTTTAATCCTAGCACTTGGGAGGCAGAGACAGGCGGATCTTTGTGAGTTCAAGGCCAGCCTGGTCTATGGAGCGAGTTCCAGGACAGCTGGAGCTACAGGGAAATCCTGTCTCTTGGAAAAAAAAAAAAAAAAAGAAAAAGTTGGAACTTCTAGGGTTAGAGAGCTGGCTCAGTGCTTAACAGCACTTGCTGCACTTCCAGAGGATTCCAGTTCTGTTCCTAGCACCCATGTTGGGTGGCTCAGAATCATCTGCAACTCTAGCTCCAGGGCATCTGACGTCCTCTTCTGGCTTCCTTGGGCACCAAACACATGTGGCAGGCATACATACTCATAAATAAAAATAAAATAAATCTAAAAAGAAAAAAATCAACTTCTGGGCCAGCAAGCTGGCTCAGTGGGAAAAGGCATCTGTCCCCAAACCCGACAACCTGAGTTTGATCCCCAGGTCTCACATGGGGGAAGGGAACAACTGACTCCCAAAGTTGTCCTCTGACCTCTACATGTGTTCAATAACACAAGCATCCACACATATACAATCAATCAATCAACACAATAAAATCATAACTTCTGCTCTGAGCTGAAGTGGAGTACCAATTCTTGCCGGGCATGTGCAAGCTCTAGTTCAATCTCCGGTACCTCAAAAATAAATAAAACACTCTGCTCAAGCAACAGATTGGAAAAAAGTATTTACAAATTATATCTGATAAAGTACTTATATCCAGAATGAAAAACTCCTTGAACTGAATTGTTCAAAAGCAAATAACCCAATTTTTAAAAATAAGTAAAAAACTTGCATAGACAGGTCACAAAGGAAGATAGACAAATGCCCAATAAGCACAAGTAGGTGGTTCAATATCTTTAGTCATCAGGGAAATGCAAATTAAAACCACAATGAGAGGCTGCTACACACCCACCAGAAAGGCTGAAATTAAAAAATGACAACACCTAATGTTAGCATGGAAGTGGAGCAATCAAACTCTCACACACTATTGTACATAGACAAAAGTACAACCACTTTGGAAAAATGTCTGGCTGTTTCTTACACACCCTGTGAACCTGCAATTCTACTCCCTGGTATTTACTTTAGATATGGGCACGAATGAGTACAAAAACCCTTGCAAAACAATGTTCAGGAGTGGCTTGCTTAGTAGTAGCCTTATACTGGAACTAGACCAGGTGTCCAACAAAAAGAGACCATGCAAACAGGCTGATGCATAGTCACACCATGTCACAGCATTCAGCAAGAAAAGAGAACTACGATCCCACACCAAGTCAAAACTGCCCTATCAAAGACACAAATGATCCCACTTTGGTGAGAGCAGGCTAGACTTACTTACATAGAAAAAACAAAAATCAGCACATTAGTTGCCTGGGAAAGAGCACAGGAAACTCTCTAAAATACCTTGTGCCTTGAAAGAGGATTAGGTTACACAGGTATTTGCATTTATTAATCAAATGGCATATTTAAGATCATTGCATTCAGTATTTTACCTAAAAATTATTGGATTTTAGCTAATAATATGCATATGTTCTAAAGTAAATGCTGTTTGCAACTTACTTTTAAATGAATCAAAAAATAAGAAGGCTCAATGAGCAGATGGAGACATGGATAGAGGGACAGATTTCTGATAAAGCACACACAGCAAATGTTCACTGCAGAGCCGTAGGGGGTGGGGCATTTACTGTATAATCCTCTCAACTTTTTACCTATTGGAATTTTTTTTTTTTTGAGACAGGGTCTCCCTTTAGTCCCAGCTGGCCCAGAGCTCGATACGTACACTAGGTTGGCCTTGAGCTCACAGAGATCCACCTGTCTCTGCCTCCTGAGTCATGGTACTAAAGGCGTGCGCCACCACATCCGGCTGGAATTTTTTTATATTAAAGTACTGCGGGAGTACTGAGGATGTAGCTCAGTACTAAAATATCTGCTCATCAGGCACATGGCCCTGATCTTGAACCCCAGCACTGAAAAGAAAAAGTTTCATGCCAGGTACGGTGGCATACACATTTAATCCTAGCACTCGGGAGGTGGAGGCAAGTGGATCCCTGTGAGTTTAAGGCCAGCCTGGTCTACATAGTGAGTTCCAGGCCAGCTGGGGCTAAAGGGAGACCCTGTCTCAAAAAGACCAAAAAGAAAAGAAAAGAGAAAAGAAAAGGTTTCATTTAAAATACTGGGAAGCCAGCTGTGGTGGCACATGCCTTTAATCCCAGCTCTCAGAAAGCAGAGGCAAGGGGATGTCTGTGAGTTCAAGGCCAGCCTGGTGGTCTACATAGCAAGTTCCAGGCCAGCTGGGGCGATAGGGAGACAATGTCTCAAAAAAACTTTTAATTAAATATGTAAGTAAAATAAAATACTGTGGAGGAGTGAGGATGCAATTCAGTTGGTGGAGTGCTTGCCTAGCATGCACAAAGCCCTGGCTGGGGCTCTATCCCAAGCAACACCTAAACCCACCACGGTGGTATATACCTTTAATCCTAGCACTTAGGACGCTCTTTGAGATCAAGGCCAGCCTGATCTATATAGTGAGTTCCAGGACAGCCAGAGCTATGTAGTGACACCCTGTCTCAAAAAAATAAACTAAAATAATAAAATGCTGGGAGAGCCAGGTATTGTAGTAACATACCTATAATCCCAGCAATGAGAAGGCTAACACAGAAGGACTGCTGTGAATTACAGGCTAACAGGTGCTGCACAGTACATTTAAAACCAACTGGACTACAGAGTATAATCCTGTCTCAAAACAATAGCAAAATAAATAAATTTTTAAAAATCATTTAAGCTGGGGCTGGAGAGATGGCCTAGCGGTTAAGAGCGCCAACTGCTCTTGCAGAGGACCCGGGTTCAATCCCCAGCACCCACATGGCGGCTGAGAACCCTCTTTAACTCCAGTTCCAGGGGAATCCGACACCCTCTTCTGACCTCCTCGGCATTGCATGACACAGGTGCAGAAACCTACATGCAGACAGTACGTGTGTATAAACACATAAAAAAAAAAATTTAAGCTAAGCTGGGTATGGTGGAGCAGCCTTTAATCCTAGCACTCAGGAGGCAGAGGCAGGTGGATCTTTGTGAGTTCAAGGCCAGCCTTGTCTACAGAGTGAGTTCCAGGATAGCTGGGGCTACAGGGAGACCCTGTCTCAAAAAAAAGACAAAAAAATAAAAAAAATAATAATTTAAGCAGGGCGTGGTGGTGCACACCTTTAATCCCAGCACTTGGGAGGCAGAGACAGGCGGATCCCTGTGAGTTTAAAGCCAGCCTAGTCTACATGCTGAGTTCCAGGTCAGCTGGGGCTATAGGGAGACCCTGTCTCAAAGGACAAAAATAAAATAAATTTTAAAAAATGAAAATAAAATAGTGGGAAAGCTGGATATAGTGGTACACGCCTATAATCCCAACTACTCAAGAAGATGGCTGAGGCAGGAAAATCATGAGTTCAAGGCCAGCCTCAGACACAGAATATATTCAAGACCATCCTGAGAAACTTAAGGAAACCCTGTCTCAAAATAAAAGATTTGGAATACAGCTCATTGGGAGTTTGTACTTATCTGGCATGTCTGCGGCCATAGATTCAATTCCTAGTACCCCTGTTAAAAATCCCCACCAAAAGCCGGGCATCATGGTGCACAACTTTAATCCTAGCACTTGGGAGGCAGAGGAAGGCAGATCTTTGNCAGGAGGCAGAGGCAGGCAGATCTCTGTGAGTTCAAGTCCAGCCTCGTCTACAAAGTGAGTTCAAAAACACGACGAAGAAGAAGAAGAAGAAGAAGAAGAAGAAGAAGAAGAAGAAGAAGAAGAAGAGGAGGAGGAGGAGGAGGAAGGGGAGGAAGGGGAGGAAGAGGAGGAGGAGGAATAATTAACACCAACTGCTCCTAAAATCTTCCACAAAAACAGAGGAGAAAAAAAACAAAAACAAACAAACAAAAAAAAAAACAGAGGAGATATCTCCTAACTTATTCTGTAAGATTCTCGTTATACTGAATCTAAAGGTAGACAAAGACACAAGAAGAAAAGAGTATAAAGCAACATACCCTACTAAAGATGAAAAATATTCTTAGCAGTGGCTACAGATGTAGCTCAATTGGTAGAGTACCTACCCAGCATGCACGGGGCCTAGGTTTGGCCCTTAACACTGCATAAAAACAAACATGAAAAAAAAAAAAAAAAAAAAAAAAAAAAAAAAAAAACATGGTAGCACATATTTCTAACCCTGGCTCTCAGGAGGTAGAATTGGAAGATCACAAGTTCAATGTCAGGCCAGGAAATTGGTTCAGGGAATAAAAGACCTTGCCATGCAACCCTGATGACCTGAATTCAAGTCACCAGAACCCACATAAAAAAGCTGAAAGAAGGAACTGGAGAGATGGCTCAGCAGTTAAGAGGGCCGACTGCTCTTGCAGAGGACCCAGGTTTGATTCCCAGCACCCACATGGCGGCTAAGGACCATCTTTAACTCCAGTTCCAGGGGAATACGACACCCTCTTCTGACCTCCTCAGCACTGCATGACATGGGTGCACCTACCTACATGCAGACAGTACATTCATACACATTAAAAAAAAAAAAAAAAAAAGCCGGGCGTGATGGCGCACGACTTTAGTCCTAGCACTTGGGAGGCAGAGGCAAGCAGAACTCTGTGAGTTGGAGGCCTGCCTGGTCAACATAGCTAGTTCCAGGCCAGAAAGGCTACAAAGTGAGACCCGGCCTAAAAAAAAAAAAAAAAAAAAATCCCCACCAAAATAAAGTTAAATACTGGAGAAAGAAGCATATTATGAAAGAGACTATCAGCCCTGTCATTCTGTCCTTGCTCTGAGCTATTCCAAGTTTCAGGAGATGAAAGTCTGCCTGTCACGCTTACCTCCCACAAAGAAGACACAAGACACAGACGACATAAACTTGCACCCCACAAAACCAAGGCTGAGGACTGAGCATAGGGATGAGAAGTCCAAAGCCTTTTTGATAGATGAGGTAAGCCCCTTCTATATATGGACTTACATTGCTTTTATTCCTGTAATAAGTGGTAGAAGAGGCAAGGGCACGTGAGTAAACGTGGATGGATAGGCTCAGTGTACACTGATGACTATGTAAAAACTGTGAAACATCTACAGGAACTTAAAACTAAGTCTGAATTAGGTTAGTTCAAGGAGAGGAGGGAGGAGGAGGAGGAAGAGGAAGATCAAAGGAAGAGCAAGAAAACTACAAAAAGCTTTAATCATCCTGAATGACACGATCCTCTATAAGCAATTCTCTCCAACTACAGTTGAGTTTGTTCCAGCAAATGACTGATGAGTATTTAAGTATTTAAAGAGTGATTCACGACTGTGAAAATAAGCCACATGGCTATCAGGCATCACTCTGGAGTAGAATGGGCTTTTCCCTCTTGTAAGAGCTGCTGTGCTCACACCCTATGGCTACAAATGCCTGCAGACTTTCAGAGAGGAAGTGGTGGGAGGCTTCTACTGCACACCTTGCCTTACCCTGCTCAGGGCAGGGGTATCTCTAAATCCATAGTCTTCCTCAGCTCTCAGTGAAAACAAGGGAACTTTAGCTAAGGTTAAGATAAAAGCCTCCGGCTGGAGAGATGGCCTAGCTAATAAGAGCGCCTACTGCTCTTGCAGAGGACCCGGGTTCAATCCCCAGCACCCACATGGCGGCTGAGAACCGTCTTTAATTCCAGTTCCAGGGGAATCTGACGCCCTCTTCTGACCTCTGCGGCATGGCACGACATGAGTGCACAAACCTACATGTAGACAGTACATTCATACACATAAATAATAAATAAAATTTAAAAAAATTAAAAAAAAAAAAAGATGAAAAGCCTCACTCCACCACCTGACAAAGGGTCTGCGTTTTAACTCCTCGATTGACCACAGCAAACAGGGAGGCTCTTTGCATGATACTCTGCAGTTGAAAGCCGTCATTCTCAAGTAGCCACCCATTCACTCTACTCTCCAAACCAGATGGGCTGTTACCTGTGTGGCCCACTGGGTTTGTGTATGCCAAGCCCCAAGCAAGGCATCATAGAAGCCAGTGAGCTGCCGGTCCAGGGGAAGGTCACTCTGGCACAGCTCTTGCCAAGCTGCTAAAAGCTGAACCTGCAGAGATAGAACAAAAGGGGCTTTACTGGGTACACCAAGGCATGCGACCTGCTAAAACCCCACTACTGCTGGGCATTGTGGCGCATGCCTTTGATCCTAGCACTCGGGAGCCAGAGGCAGGTAGATCTTTGTGAGTTCAAGACCAGCCTGGTCTATAGAGTGAGTTCCAGGACAGCTGGGGCTACAGGGAGACCCTGTCTCGAAAAGACCAAAAAAGAAACCCACTACTGAGGCTTGAGACTTCCTGTGCCCACTTTCCTGAGTGTTCAAGTCCCATCCACTTGAGAAGAAAACAGAAAACAAACAAGCAAAGCACACTCTCTTGCCCTGAATATCACCAAAAGCTCTGAATCTGTCTCCAAGCAGTGCTATCTGCTCTGACCTGCCCCAAAGCATGCCAATGTGCTTCCACAGGGCACACTACACTTTCCTGAAGAGACTGTAGAGTGGCCATAAGTGTATGTTACAGCATCATGCCTTCCTTCGTGCTATTTAAAAACTATATAAGGGCTGGCGAGATGGTTCAGTGGATAAAGCCACTTATATGGCAAACCTATTAAGTTCAATTCCTTGAACCAACATAAGGTGAAAGGAGACAACAGATGCCAAACTGACCTCCTCATGTGCTCCATGGCACACTCATGCCCACACATACATTCAATAAGGAACAAGTTTTTAGAAAGAACAGGTGTGGTGGTATACCACCTCCCCTTTAATCTCAGCACTTGGGAGACAGAGGCAGGCTGATCTCTGTTAAGTGCAAGGCTAGTCTGGTCTACATAGCAAGTTCCAAGCCAGCTGGGAATACAGGGAGATTGTCTCAAAAACAACAACAACAACAAAAAACAAAAAAAAAAACCCACAATAACAACAACACATGAGCATTGGGCTAGAAGGAATTAAAACTGGCCCAGGAGCTGGGCATGGTGGCGCACACCTGTAATCCCAGCACTTGGGAGGAGGCAGGGGGATCTCTGTGAGTTCAAGGCCAGCCTGATCTACATAGTAAGTTCCACGACAGCTGGGTCCAGGGAGACCCTGTCTCAAAAAGATCAAAAAGAGGCCGGGCGTGTTGGCGCACGCCTTTAATCCTAGCACTTGGGAGGCAGAGGCAGGCAGATCTTTGTGAGTTCAAGGCCAGCCTGGTCTACAGAGTGAGTTCCAGGACAGCTGGGGCTACAGGGAGACCCTGTCTCGAAAAACACCAAAAAATAAAAATAAAATAAAAAAAGAATAAAAATAAGGGGCTGGAGAGATGGCTTAGCGGTTAAGAGCACTGACTGCTCTTGCAGAGGACCCAAATGCAATTCCCGGCACCCACATGGTGGCTAACAACCATCCATCCACAACTCCAGTTCCAGGGGATCCATTGCCTTCTTCTGATCTCTGCATGACATGAGTGCACTGTCATACATTAAGGCAACACAATCATACACATAAAATAAAAAATAAAAATAATAAATGAAAAAATATCGGGGGCTGGAGAGATGGCCTAGCGGTTAAGAGCACCAACTGCTCTTGCAGAGGACCCGGGTTCGATCCCCAGCACCCACATGGCGGCTAAGAACCGACTTTGACTCCAGTCCCAGGGGAATCCGACGCCCTCTTCTGACCTCCGTGGCATTGCACGACACGGGTACACAGACCTGCATGCAGACAGTACATTCATACACATGAAAAGTAATAAATAAATAAATAAATAAATAAATAAATAAATAAATAAAATTAAAAAAAAGAAAAAATATAAGTTGTCTAATAAATAAATAAATAAATAAATAATAAATAAATAGGCCAAAGAAGCTCCAGTTTTTCATAACCTAATTGTTATGGTTTGTTAAATTTTGAAGACATGAATCCCTTAAAAGACAAAAATAGGAACAAATCCAGACAACTTGTCAAGTCTGTAAATTAACCTGGCTATAACTATAAAGGATGGGAACCACTAACTTTTCCAAGTGGCAAGTCAATGTACGCATAGGCTGGACCAAGAGCACCCCCTACTGGCTAACTAAAGAAACAGAGGGTAAGGAGGTCAGCATTTTGCCTTTGCAGCCCAGGGTTAGTAGCTTCCATAGTCATAATGGCTCACAGCTTCTTACCTTATGACACTTGTAGTAGTATGCGAGGAGCTGTGGCATCCGGTCAATTTCAGTAAAGACCTTCACAAATACTTTAGACTGATCTACAGAACACAAAATGAGGAAGTATACTATTACCAGGTTTTCCAGAGCAGCCAAGACAAACAATTCACTAAGTTGAATTTGGATTCTGTCAGCTAGGGTCATAAGGACATACAAGATAAATTAATTCACTCATATATGAGGATGACAAACATAAGAGGAGAATATGGGACTCAATAATCAGACACTACAAGCTTTGTTTGCCAAATCAACCAGCATCATTAATATAGCTAAGATTAGCTGAGCATGGTATCACATGCCTGTGATCCAAAAAGGCAGAGGATCAGGAGCTCAAGACCAGACTGAACTACAGAACAAGACCTTTTCAAAAAGAAAAATGGGGCCTTTAATCCCAGCACTCAGTAGGCAGAGGCAGGGGATCTCCATGAGTTTGAGGCCACCCTGCTCTATATGGCAAGTCCCAGGACAGCTAGGGCTGCAGGGACACCATGTCTCAAAAAGACCAAAAGAAAAGAAAAAGAAAGAAAGAAAAATGGGGAGAGAGGAAGAAAAGGAGAGAGGAAGGGAGAGAGGGAAAAAGACAGAGAAGAGAGAAGAGAGAGAGAACTAATATTAGACTACAATGTAATGGGCACATATTTATGGTAAAACTTAATGAAAACAGAGCTTAGACCAAGGACTCTATCATTGTCCAAGAGTTCATCACGTCCCTCACTTAATCTTGGCCCTGTACAGAATCATGAACTGCCACTGACGTGTGTACAAAGAACTCATCTTATCCAGCAACCTCATTTTGTAGGTGAGGGAACAGCAGCTCCTGAAGAGCTTGTCAGTGGCAGGATGACAAGCACAGTAAACTACGTTCAGTCAGGACACTCAGCTGCTCTGACCACAAAGCAGCAATTTCATCTGACTCTAGTGGTTTTCTTAAATTTTATTTTTAGTTTATGTGTATGAGTGTTTTGTCTGCATGTGCATAAGTAATCCCTGTCATGTAAATCCTGCAGAGGCCAGAGAGGGTGTTAAATTGGAATTACAGTTGTTAGCTGCAAAATGGGTGCTGGTAGCCACTTCGCCAGCCTTATCTAGAGTTTCTGTGAACTGAAAAACAGAAAAACAAGCCTTTCAGGTGCCTAAAACAAATCACAATCTTCAACAAATCACAATCCTCGATGCCTTGGGCCTCAGTGCTTATTATAATTTGTGGTCACCTGGGTCCTAAGCAGCCAACATAAACTATGTTCACCCTGCTACCCACCCCCCAAAATCAGGCCTTCTCATCAAAGAACTAAGCATACCTGTCCTTGCATTAGGTTTCTAATGTTCCGGCTTGCTGTCCTTCCCACATGTGGAAACAGAAGGCCCACGTGGCAGCTAGTAACCTTTTGTAACTCAAGTTCCAAGGGATCCGACGCCCTCTTTTGACTACCACAGCATTGCGCAACACAGGTTTACCTACCTACATACACGTAATACATTCATACACATAAAATTAAAAAGAATAAAATATTTTTTAATTTTATTTATTTATTTATGTGTACTAATGTACTGTCTGCATGTAGGTCTGTGCACCTGTGCTGTGCAATGCCGCGGAGGTCAGAAGAGGGCGTCGGATTCCCCAGGAACTGGAGTTCTCCTGGAAGTGGAGTTACAGACGGTTCTCAGCCGCCATATGGGTGCTGGGGAATCAAACCCGGGTCCTCTGCAAGAGCAGTCGGCGCTCTTAACCACTAGGCCATCTCTCCAGCCCAAGAATAAAATATTTTTTTAAAAAATCAGATACCCTCGATAAAATTGATAAATTTCTGCAAACAATCTACCAAGACTAAATCTCAAAGACAGAGAGACATTCTAAGCAGGGCACATTGGCACATATCTGGAATCCCGGCACTCAAGCAACAGAGGCAAGAGGATTGCTGTAAGTTCAAGACCAGCCTGGTCTACATAGCAAGTTTCAGACCAACCAGGGGTACACACAGCAAGACCCTATCTCAAAGAGCCATATACAGGGCGACAGAGAAATGGGTCAGTGCTAGCTAAGAGCACTTGCTGCTCTTCCAGAGGTCTTGGGTTTGGATCCCAGCACCCACATGGCATCCTCAACTCCAGTTCCAGGGTATCCAGCACCTTCTTGTGGACTCCTTGGGCACCAGGCATGCATGTGGTGCACGTACATACATGCAGATATAACATTCATACACATAAAAATAAATAAAATCTTAAAAAACATTTAGAAGAACATGCCTGAAACTAGTACAAGAACTGCATCAGGCTGGGCATAGTGGTGTACACCTTTACTCCCAGCACTTGGGAGGCAGAGGCAGGCAAATCTCTGTGAGTTAAAGGCCAGCCTGGTCTACATAGCAAGATCCAGGCCAGCTTGGGGATACAGGGAGACCCTGTCTCAAATACCAAAAAAACAAAAAAAAAAAAAAGAATTCAGCCCTTCATGAGTAGCACATGCCTTTAATCCCAGCCCTCCAGGAGGCACGAGGCAGGCAGATCTCTGTAAAAATTAAGGCCACCCTGGTCAATATACCAAGTTCCAGGACAAAAAAAAAAAAAGAAGGAAGAAGAAGAAGAAGAAGAAGAAGAAGGACAGAAGAAAGAAAGAAGAAGAAAAAAGCAAGAAGGCAGAAGAAGAAGAAGAAGAAGAAGAGGCGGAGGGGAGGAGGAGGAAGGGGAGGAAGGAGGAAGAGGCAGGAGGAGGGAATAATTAACACCAACTGCTCCTAAAATCTTCCACCCAAACAGTGGCGAAAAAAAAACAAAAACAAACAAACAAAAACAAAAAACGAGGAGATATCTCCTAACTATTCTGTAAGATTTTCGTTATACGCATTAAAGGTAGCCACAGACCACAAGAAGAAAAGAGTATAAAGCAACATACCCTACTAAAGATGAAAAATATTCTTAGCAGTGGCTACAGATGTAGCTCAATTGGTAGAGTACCTACCCAGCATGCACGGGGGCATTAGTTGGCTTAACACTGTCATAACAACCAAACAGAAAAAAAAAAAAAAAAAACCAAAAAAAAAAAAAAAAAAAAAAACAAAAAAAAAACACAAAAAATAAAATACAACCTGGTAGCACATATTCAAACCCCTGCGCTCTCACGCGAGGTAAATGGAAGATAACACGTTCAATGTCAGGCCGGAAATTGGTCAG
Source organism: Rhizomys pruinosus (assembly GCA_009823505.1). Lineage (NCBI taxonomy): Eukaryota > Metazoa > Chordata > Mammalia > Rodentia > Spalacidae > Rhizomys > Rhizomys pruinosus. The sequence goes on along the minus strand of VZQC01014038.1, from coordinate 508,445 downwards.
GGAATTAAAAGACCTTGCCATGAACGATGACCTGAATTCAAGTCACCAGAACCCACATAAAAAAGCTTGAAGATAGGACTGGAGGGGCGGATGGCTCAGCAGTTAAGAGGGCCGATTGCTCTTTCAGAGGGACCCCAGGTTTGATTCCAGCACCCACACTGGCGGGCTCACGACCTTCTTTAACTCCCAGTTCCAGGGAATATCGATCCACCCTCTTCTGACCTCCTCAGACTGCATGACATGGTGCACCTCCCTACATGCAGACAGTACATTCATTTACACTGTTCTAACAATAAAAAAAAAAAAAAAAAAAAAGCCCGGGCGTGGTGGCGCACGTCCTTACGTCCTAGCCTGGTGCAGAGGCAGGCGGATCTTGGGGTCAAGGCCAGCCTGGTTCTACAATGTGAGTTCCAGGACAGCTGGGGGCTACAGTGAGACCCTGTCTCGAAAGACCCAAAAAAAAAAAAAAAAAAAAAAAAAAAAATAAAAAAAAAAAAGCTGTAAGAAAAAAAAAAGCTGAAAGCATCTTCAGCAAATGGTGTTGGCAAAACTGAATCACCACTTGTAGAAAAATAAAATTAAACCCCCTACCTCTCGCCCTGTACAAAAATCAACTCCAAATGGATCAAAGACCTCAATGTGAAACCTGAAACTCTGAAAATGACAGAAGAAAACGTTGGCAGTAACCTACAAAACATAGGCGTAGGAAAAGACATTCTAAATCAGACAGCAGCTGCACAGGAAATAAGGTCAACAATTGACAAATGGGACCTTATTAAACTCAAAAGCTTCTGTACAGCAAAAGAAACAAAGAAGTGAAAAGAAACTCCACAGAGTGGGATGAAACCTTCACCAGTGATACATATGATAGAGTATTAACATCCAGAGTGTATAAACTACTCAAAAAACAAAGGAGCAAGAAACCCACTCAAAAGATGGAGTAAAGAGCTGAACAGAGACTTTACAAATGAAGAAGTCAAGATGACTGAGAAACATTTTAAGAAGTGTTCAACATCACTAATAATTAAGGAAATGCAAAAAAAAAAACACTTTAAGATTTCATCTTACTCCAGTAAGACTGGCCCTGATCAAGAAAACAAAAGACACCAAATGTTGGAGAGGTTGTACGGAAAGGGGAACACTCATCCACTGTTGGTGGGAATGCAAACTTATGCAACCCCTATGGAAAGCAGTGTAGAGAACTCTTAAAAGACTCAAAATGAGCCTACCACCTGACCCAGGCATACCACTCCTGGGTATATACCCACAAAACTCATCCTATCGCAGAGATTGATGCACATCTATGTTTATTGCAGCTCTCTTCACAAAAGCAAAGAGCTAGAAGCAACCCAAGTGCCCCTCAACCAACAAGTGGATAAAGAAAATGTGGTACATCTACACAATGGAATTCTATGCAGTGGTGAAGAAAAACAACCCTATCTCAAAAAGACAGCCTGGTCTACACAGCGAGTTCCAGGCCAGCTAGGACTAAAGGGAGACCCTGTCTCAAAAGACCAAAAAAAAAAAAGAATTAATTTAAAATAATAAAAGAAAAAGCAACAATAAGATGGAACAATAGATGAGTAGGCAGAGCTTCAATACAGCACATGTGAGGCTGGGATGGGGCTCGGCGGCAGAGCACTTGCTGAGCCCTGGGTTCCATCCCTAGCATGGGACATAGGGTGCGGGGGCAGCAGGCAGCAAGTTGTTAACAGTGGGATCAAGAGGGTATGCTCACAGCACCTGTTCAAATACTGTGGATGTCAGGAAATTTCACATAAAATATTGAAAATATGTAAAAATCATAAAGTTACAGATTTTTGTGCCCAAAAATGAGATTTATCACACTCACCTACAGACTGAGAGGTGAACGCTGCTACAATCTGGGGACTGGCCAGGGCCTCCAGCCTGTTCTTCAGAGCCTCTAAGTACACACATTTTTCTGAGTAGTCTGGTGTATCAACAAGCATCATCAAGCTGTTCTGCATACCAGTTAGCTTGGCAGAAATCACAGCTATGTCCTATAAAAAGACCAGAACAGAGGATGTTTATTTTAAAAAGACTCCCACTACCTCAACTGGAAATGGATAAAATACACTAAAAGGCAACTTACTGGGCTGGGAAGCTGGCTCAACAGGTAAAGACACTAGCTACCAGTCCAGATGACCTGTGTTTGATTCCTGGGACCCACACAGCAGGGGAGAACCAACACTCACAAGTTGTCCTCTGATCCCCACATACAGAACCAACACTCACAAGTTGTCCTCTGACCCCCACATACACACCATGACACACAAATAAAATGTAATTAAAATTTTTTTTCAGTGAAAAAAGAGAACTCATAAAATTTAAAAATGGCCCATAAACATCATGTTCAACATTGTTAGCACCAAAATAAATGCAAATTAGAATAAAGAATGTACCAAGGCTGGAGAGAAGGCTCAGAGAATTAAGACTGGCTGCTCTTGCAGAGGACCTGGGTTTGATTCCCAGCACCCAAATGGCAGCTAACAACCATCCATAACTCCAGTTCCATGGGATTCAATACCCTCTTCTGACTGTGAGGATTGCATGAGACAGGTGTACTTACATATATGCAGGAATAAACTCACATACATAAAAGCAATAAAAAATTTTTTAAGAAAACAAATAAGTACCATTTTCTTCTAATTGGGAAAGTTTTTTAAAAAAATGTAATAGCTGGGAGCTGGAGAGATGGTTCAGCAGTTAACAGTACTGGCTGCTCTTGCAGAAGACCCAGGTTTGGTTCCCAGCACCTACATGACAACTCACAAGAGTCACTAACTCCAGTTCCAGGGGATTCAATGCCTTCTTATGGTCTACACAGGCATTGCACATATGTGATATACTTACATACAAGCAGGCAAAACACTCATAAACTTTTAAAAATAAAATTTGTTTTTAATTGTCATGTCTACTGTTGGTAAGGCTGAAAAGAAAAAATCTGTCTGGGGCTGGAGAGATAGCTCAGAGGTTAAGATCACCGACTGCTCTTGCAGAGGACCCGGGTTCGATCCCCAGCACCCACATGGCGGCCGAGAACCGTCTGAAACTCCAATTCCAGGAGAACTCCAGTTCCAGGGGAATCCAACACCGTCTTCTGACCTCCGTGGCATTGCATGACACGGGTGCACAGACTTGCATGCAGACAGTACATTCATACACATACAGAAATAAATAAAAAATTGTTAAAAAAAAAAAAAAAAGAAACTGAACTCCACAGGCTCCCACCCCCTCCCACACACAAGCTCCCACACTCCCACACACAGACTCCCACAGGCTCCCACCCCCTCCCACACACAGGCTCCCCCCACACACACACACAAACACAAACACAAATAAAACTTAAAAAAATGAAGAAAGAGGGGCTGGAGAGATGGCCAAGCAGTTAAGAGCACCGACTGCTCTTTCAGAGGACCCAGGTTCGATCCCCAGCACCCACATGGCGGCTAAGAATTGTCTCTAACTCCAGGAGAACTCCAGTTCCAGGGGAATCCGACGCCCTCTTCTGACCTCCGCGGCATTGCATGACACGGATGCACAAACCTACATGCAGACAATACATTCATACACATAAATAAATAAATAAAATAAAATAAAATAATTAAAAAAAAATTAAGAACGAATAAATGGTTGGTGGCTTTGGAGGAAAAAAAAGAATACAGTTTTTGAAATGGCTGAGGAGTCCAGTGAATATAGATGGTCTGATGGACAGCTGTGAGCATTAGGCTAGATTAAGGGAGGAGAAAAAAAGATGACTTTCAGTTAATTAACATCAATAGTTTACTACTGTTAAAGCAGACACAAGATTTTAATCCATTTTCCGCCATATATATGCCAAGAATGTAGTAAGATTTGCAACTTATACCTGCATTGCCTGCAGCAATTCAGGACCAGAAACCAACAGGGCAGCGCTATCCAGCTTAGAAGACACTGATGGGTCTGTGGGTAAAAACACTTGCTGCCCATGCCTGTTCCAATCCTTGGAACCAACAGAAGAGAACCAATTCCCAAACGTTGTCCTTTGACCTCCATCATGCACATGTACACATACACATACACACACACACACACACACACACACACAATTATAAATACAATGAAAAGAAAAAAGATAAGGATGGAAAGATGATAAAGACTCTTGTGTACAAGTCTAGCCACCTGAGTTCAATCCCTGCAACCCACGTAAAGATGGAAGGAGAGAATCGACTCTACAAGGTTGACTTCTGACCGCCACACATGGGCATGGCATGGCCACATCCACCCACATACATTTGCACATACACGTGCAATAATAACAATAATAGTAGTGGTAATAATAATACAATTCCCACAGTTTGTCTGCACAAAAGCATAAAGATAGATAGATAGATAGATAGATAGATAGATAGATAGATAGATAGAGAGATAGAGAGATAGAGAGATAGAGAGATGGATGATAGATGCATAGATGCATAGATATATAGATATATAGATAGACAGACTGCTGAGCCAGGTGATACTTGCCTATAATTGGAAGGTTGAGGTGGGAGGATCAGGAAGTCAAGGCCAGTCACAGCCACAAGAACAGACTCAAAACAAAGGTAAACTTGGTTGGGAGTGGTGATACACACCTTTAATCCTACTATTCAGGAGGCAGAGGCGAGCAGATTTCTGTGAATTCAAAGCCAGCCTGGTCTACACAGCCAGGGCTGTGAGACCCTGTCTTAATACACACACACACACACACACACAAATATTAAGTGAAAAACAGAGCACACACGTGGCACTGTTTGTGAAGAAAAGGAATAGCTGGAAGAACTGGCCTGAAGCTGGTAAGTCTCTAGAACAGAAATTCGGGGATTAGAGAGTTGAGGTTCTAATTCACTCTGCTTTATAATTCTGAAAGAATTCCTCATAGCACACCATTTCAGTGCATCCTCAAAAGCAGATTTCAAGGGTATTACTATTTCCCAGTCTTTGCAGCCTCAGAAAGGTGAAGCAACTTGCCAAGGTCCCGTCTCCCCAGCTCCTTGCTCTCCTCTACAGTGCTCTGTCTGTGAAGGTCCCATCTCCCCAGCTCCTTGCTCTGTCTCCTCTACAGTCCTCTGCCTGTGAAGGTCCCGTCTCCCCAGCCCCTTGCTCGGTCTCCTCTACAGTCCTCTGCCTGTGAAGGTCCCGTCTCCCCAGCTCCTTGCTCTCTCTCCTCTACAGTCCTCTGCCTGTGAAGGTCCCGTCTCCCCAGCTCCTTGCTCTTCTCTACAGTCCTCTGCCTGTATGTTTCCTGCATCCCTCTAGGCCTTAGTCAAGCAGAGGAGGCACACAGAAGAGGCAGAGGTGCCATAACTTCTGATGTCTCCTGCATGATGCTGAATGTTTCTGTCTGCTGCCATTGACACCCCTTAAGGGAACTGCACTTGCCTTCTCTGCCAAGCCTTAAGTTTCTCCTTAAATGACATTCAATGTCCACAGATAGGAAACCTACTTGAGTCTTAAATGTCTCCTCAATATCGGCGCTTAGCGTGCTCCACTTGTCTGCTTCCTGAAGAGACTCAGCAGCAAGCTGCATCCGAGACTTCACTTGGTCGATTTCTACCAACACCTGAAGGAAAAAAGGTGCACAAAATTAAATGATAGCTCCTGTGAAGCTGAAGACACCAAGCAGAAAGTGGCTGCAAGGGCTGGAGAGATGGCTCAGTGATTAAGACCTCTGGCTGTTCTAGGGGGTCTGTTCTGCTTCCCAGCACATGCAGGGTGGCTCTGTCTATCACTCCACTTCCAGTGGAGTCAACACCCTTCTCTGGCTTCTGCAAGCAAATCGATATATGGCAAATTTATATACATGAAGGCAAAACACCCATACATAAAATAAAAATAATTTTTTTTTGTCCTATTGAGACAGGGTCTCCCTAAAGTTCCAGCTGTCCTGGTGTAGACCAGGCTGGCCTTGAACTCACAGAGATCTGCCTGCCTCTGTCTCCCAAGTGCTAGGATTAAAGGTGTGTGCCACCACGCCCACCTAAATAAAATATTTTTAAAGATGAAAGGTGGCTGGAATGCTGAATAGAGCTGATTTCCATTTGTCTCTCTCTCTCACACACACACACACACACACACACACACACACACACACACCACCACACCTCCCACCCACCACCCCCAACCCTATGAGAGGGAAGGTTCCCTGAATAAAGAATCCAGCTGCAGGCTGGACTTGGAGCAGAAGCCAAGCACCTGCATGGACTGTGAGGTGTCTTGCTCAAACTTTTTAATGTCCTCTTTGACAAGAATCATCTGTTCTTTGAGAAAAGAGGCCTCCTGCTTCAGGGCTTCCACGTCACGGAGCACTTTGGGCATGTTCTGAAGGGCCTGGAGACTTGTTTCTGTAAGAGAAATTCAAGAACGGCAATGCACACAAAAGGTGAAACTAGAGCTAGCAGTGTGAAAAGCAGGACACACACAGGGCCACAGGAAGGGGGCTTCCCTAAAACAGCCTCGATCAGGTTTTAGAGGCTATAGGAGGGGCAGAAGAGGGGTAAGCAGTGAGGTGGCCTCAGCCAAGGCTTTGTCCCCTACAGGCTGAGGGCCACTGTCCTTCGAGAAGCAATACACACCGACCCGGCCCAAGACCAGCTGGTGAAAGAAAGACTGAAGGAAATGGCGGGGCATGTCTGTAATCTCAGCTCTCAGGAGGCTGAGGCAGGAGGACTGCAGTGAAACTGGTGCAAGGATGGGACATGTAGGGAATTCCAGGCCAGCCTGAACTACATAGTTAGACCTTGCCTCAAGAAACCAAGAGCTGGGGCTGGAGAGATGGCCTAGCGGTTAAGAGCACCGACTGCTCTTGCAGAGGACCCGGGTTGGATCCCCAGCACGCACATGGCAGCTGAGAACCGTCTGTAACTCTTCCCCTGAGACCCTCTTCTGACCTCCGAGGCATTGCATGACACGGCTACACAAACCTACATGCAGACAGTACATTCATACACATAAATAAATAAATAAAATTTTTAAAAAAAAAGGAAACCAAGAGCTGGGGGTGTAGCTCAGTGGGGAGCAGCTGCCAGGCCTTGCATGTGTCTGCTTTGCATGGCCTTCTTCTCTTGCATGTGTCTGCTTTGCATGGCCTTCTTCCCTTGCATGCGTCTGCTTTGCATGGCCTTCTTTCCTTGGTTTCAGATGCTTATTTTGTTGGACTTTTTCTAGAGTACCTTTCTGCTAATTCCAATCTTTTCAGGAATATATCCAGCTTTCCCAATTACTTCAAAGGATCACTGGGTTCGGTGTAGTAGAGCAGGAATAAAAAGATGTATTTAGCTGGGCGTGGTGGTACATGCCTTTAATCCTAGTACTCATGAGGCAGAGGCAGGCGGATCTTTGTGAGTTCAAGGCCAGCCTGGTCTACAGATCGAGTTCCAGGACAGCTGGGGCTACAGGGAGACCCTGTCTTGAAAAGACCAAAAAAAAAAAAAAAAAAAAAAGATGTATTTAGGGCTGCAGAGATGGCCTAGCAGTTAAGAGTACTGACTGCTCTTACAGAGGACTCAGGTTCGATCCCCAGCACCCACGTGGTGGCTGAGAACCATCTTTTTTTTTTCAAGTCAGGGTTTCCCTGTAGCCCCAGCTGTACTGGAACTCGCTCTGTAGACCAGGCTGGCCTTGAACTCACAAAGATCCGCCTGCCTCTGCCTCCCAAGTGCTAGGATTAAGGGCGTGTGCCACCACACCCGGCCTGAGAACCATCTTTAACTCCAGTTCCAGGGGAATCTGACGCCCTCTTCTGACCTCTGCACAACATGGGTGCACAAACCTACATGCAGACAGTACATTCATACACATACAAAAATAAAAATTTTAAAAAAATGTATTTAGCTGGGTGTGGCATGCATGCCTTTAATCCTAGCACTTGGGAGGCGAGGCAGGTGGATCTCTTGAGGTTCCAAAGGCCGCTCGGTCTACATAGTGAGCTCCAGGCCAGGTGGGACTAAGGGAGACCCTGTCTCAAAACGACAAAAAAAAAAAAAAAAAAAAAAAAAAAGATGTATTTGTCACATGACCTTTGAATATGGTTTCATTCATATTTTTTTTAATTTTTATTTATTTTATTATGTGTATGAATGTACTGTCTACATGTAGGTCTGTGCGCCCATGTCGTGCAATGCTGCGGAGGTCAGAAGAGGGCATCGGATTCCCCTGGAACTGGAGTTAAAGACAGTTTTCAGCCGCCATGTGGGTGCTGGGGATCGAAACCATGTCCTCTGCAAGAGCAGTTGGCGCTCTTAACTGCTAGGCCATCTCTCCAGCCCCTCATTCTTATTTTAAAATGAATTGGGTTGGGGCTGGAGAGATGACCTAGCAGTTGGGAGAGCCAACTGCTCTTGCAGAGGACCTGGGTTCGATCCCCAGCACCCACATGGCGGCTGAGAACCACCTTTAACTCCAGTTCCAGGGGAATCCGACACCCAGTTCTGACCTCCTTGGCATTGCATGACACGGGTGCACCAACCTACATGCAGACAGTACATTCATAGACGTACAAAAATAAAATTTAAGCTGGGCATGGTGGCGCACGCCTTTGATCCTAGCACTTGTGAGGCAGAGGCAGGCAGATCTTTGTGAGTTCAAGGCCAGCCTGGTCTACAGAGTGAGTTCCAGGCCAGCTGGGACTACATGGAGATCCTGTCTCGAAAAGACCAAAATAATAATAATAATAATAATAATAATAATAAAATTAAAAATTAAAAAAAATAAAATAAAATGAATTGGGTTAAAGGTATCTTCCATAGAAGCTCATCCAAAATAAGTCATGCTATGAGTTTCTGTGGCCTCTGAGCAAGTCCGCTGGAGATGTTAGTAAGAGTGCAAATGGAGGCTGGAGAGATGGCCTAGCAGTTAAGAGCACTGACTGCTCCTGAAGAGGACCCGGGTTCGATCCCCAGCACCCACATGGCAGCTGAGAACCATCTTTAACTCCAGTTCCAGGGGAACCAACACCCTCTTCTGACCTCCACGGCATTGCTCCACACGGGTGCACAGACCTATATTCAGACAGTTCATTCGTACACATACAAAAATAAATTAAAAAAAAAAAAGAGTGCAAATGGAAGGCTTCTGCCTTGAGGTTTCAACCATCCAAGGAGCATTCTAACGGGAAACTGGAAACTCTGACACTGAGCTCTCTCCTTTGTCTAGCATGCTCTGAACTCAGAGTCTTTAAAGTGAGGTCAAGAACAGGGAACAAGTACAGGCCTGAGCTACAATGAAAGCCTGTCCCACATCGTCCCTTAATGTGTGTATAAACTTTCAGAAACTTCATAGAGTGTCAGTTCCCTGGGTGCTGTGGCTGCCACACCGAAGAATGTGGAACACACAACCCAGGTGTCTTACAAGTCTGGGGACATATGAGGGTGCATGTGTAACACGTGGGCCTAGATGACGGCCCTAACTTGGAGACACAGTAACAGGTTGAAGGGAATGGACACTACAGAATCCAGGTGGCTCAGTAGTTCTCAGACCTGAGCACATTTCGGTGTGTTCTGTCCCCCACCTGGTAGGTGTGGAACAGAGGCCAAGAGCTGCATTTCTTTTTTTTTTTATTTTATTTTATTTCTGTATGTGTATGAATGTACTGTCTGCATGCAGGTTTGTGCACCCGTGTCATGCAATGCTGCAGAGGTCAGAAGAGGGTGTCGGATTCCCCTGGAACTGGAGTTCTCCTGGAATTGGAGTTCTAACACCTCTGCACACAAGAAGATTGGTGCCAGGGTGTCTAAGAAGCACCACCCTGCTCATACTCAGACCAAGAAGGATGGAAAAGTGTACCCCAGGACCTGAGTGGAGGTACCATAACAAGGCCATCTGACCACGGTGGTCTGCAGTGATGTGCAAAGGAGGGGCAGGTGACTTGTGCCCATAAATACATACTATACCCACACAATCAATTAATCAATCAAGTAAATAATTTTTTTTATGTGTATGAATGTACTGTCTGCATGTAGGTTTGTGCAATGCCACGAAGGTCAGAAGAGGGCGTCGGATTCCCCCGGAACTGGAGTTAAAGACAGTCCTCAGCTGCCATGTGGGTGCTGGGAATTGAACCCGGGTCGTCTGCAAGAGCAGTCAGTGCTCTTAACCTCTAGGCCATCTCTCCAGCCCCAAATAAAAATTATTTTAATAGGCTCTCACTATGTAGCTCTTGGCTAGCCTGGAACTCAAAAGAGATCCTTCTGCCTCTGCTGGGATTAAAGGCATGTGCCGCTACACCTGGCCATAATTTTTTTTTCTTTTTCTGAGACAGAGTCTCTCTGTAGTCACAGCTGTCCTGGAACTCGCTATGTAGACCAGGCTGGCCTCAATTTCACAGAGATCCACCTGCCTCTACCTTCCAAGTGCTGTGATTAAAGGTATGCACTACGACACATGGCTCCAGTCATCATTTTTAAATTAAAAAAATGGTTCTAAACCTCCAGGACCTACCTGGTAGCACAGGATTATAATCCCAGCTACTTGAGATGTGGAAGCAAGAGGACTGTGAGTTCAAGACCTGTGTGAACTACTTCATAAGACTATGCCACACAAAGTGAAATGAGGGGCAGGAGAAAAAAATAATAAATATTTTTTTGATCTTTTTGAGACAGAGTCTCCCTTTAGTTCCAGCTGGTCTGGAACTTGCTCTGTAGACCACGCTGGCCTTGAACTCACAGAGATCCACATGCCTCTGCCAGTACTGGGATTAAAGGCGTGCATAACACCCTGGCCTATAAATAATTATTTTGTTGTTATTGTTGTTGTTGGCATCACTTTGTAAGAAATCATTATTTTTTTAAAGTGAAATGAAAAACATGTTTGGCAGAATGCATGAGTTGGGGGGGCGGCAGGAAGGAGGGCACAGGTTTAGATTTGATTTTAAATTTTGTATGAAATGCATGAAGCTTCAATAAAAAATTGGCTTTGAAAAAAAAGCGAAATGATGGGCTGGAGAGATGGCTTAGTGGTTAAGAGCACTGGCTGCTCTGGCAGAGGACATGGGTTCAATTCCCAACACACTCATGGTGGCTAACAACCTTCCATAACTCCGGTTCCACAGGATCCAATGGCCTTTTCTGTCCTCCACAGGCACTGCATAACACAGATGCAGTTACATTCAGGCAGGCATAACACACACGTAGAATAAAAAGTTAGCTGGGTGTGGTATCGCATACCTTTAATCCCAGCACTCAGGAGGCAGAGGCAGGAGGATCTCTGGGAGTTCAAGGCCAGGCTGGTTTACAGAGTGAGCGCCAGGCCAGCTGAGACTAAAGGGCGACCCTGTCTCAAAAATAAATAAATAAATAAATAAATAAATAAATAAATAAATAGGGCTGGGTACAACTCAGTAGTAAGAGCAAGGCTGTTTGATTTGTAGTGTAGTGTGTGTGTGTGTGTGTGTGTGTGTGTGTGTGTGTGTGTGAATTTTTGCTTCCTTGTTTTGGGGTTTGTTTGGGGTTTTTTGAGACAGGGTCTCCTTATAGCCCCAGCTGGCCTGGAACTCACTTTGTAGACCAGGCTGGCCTTGAACTCATAGAGATTCACTTGCCCCAGCCTCCTGAATGCTAGGATTAAAGGCATGTGCCACCACGCCCGGTTTAAAGACTTCTTAGCTGCCATGTGGGTGCTGGGAATCGAACCCGGTCCTCTGCAAGAGCAGTTGGAGCTCTTAACTGCTGAGCCATTCTCTCCAGCCCCTTGCTTGTTTTTATAATACAGAGTCTTGCTGTATAACCCTGGATGGCTGGGTACTATATAGCCCAGGCTAGCCTCGAATTCGCAGCAATCTTCCAGTTTCTGAGATTACAAGTGTTTAACTCTTTTAAGTTTTGTTTCTATCTTTTTTCAAATGTTTATTTAACGATGTGTGAGGGGGTCTTGTGTGTGGGAATGTGCACAAGAGTGCAGGGGAACTCCCGGGGGCCTGAGTGACGTGGGTGCGGGCATCCTCTGCAAGCACAGGGCCACTCTTAACCACTGAGCCGTTTCTCCAGCCTGTGTCTTTTACTGTTTCACACAGGGTCTCACGAGCTGAGGCTGACCTCGAACCCACTATGTACACTATGTACCGAGGCTGGCCCTGAACTCCAAATCGTCTCTGCTCCACCTCCCCAGTGCAGAGGTTTACAGGAAGGTGCCACCATGCCCAGCTTCTTTAAGGTTTCAAAGGCAATGTCATGGCACTGCCAGAGGTGGAAAACCAACGTCCAAACCTGGCAGCTTGGACTCTGTATGGATGCCACCAGCAGACTACAGGGCTGGCTTTCCCCGCGACGGCAGGACTGGGGGCTGCACCTAACACGCAGGAAGGCAGGGCGCCAGGCCAGGTAGGGGATGGCTGCGCGCGGCTCACCCTCCACGGCGTGGTTCACCTCCTGGATGAACAGCTGCAGCTTCATGACCAGGGTGGCCGCGTGGCTGTCCGCCTTCCCCGCCGCCGCCTCCTTAGGGCCGGCCCTGAAGGCCGCGTTGATCCAGTCCTTCACGTCGAAGTCGTCGGCCAGGAACTTGGAGAAATCCATGGCAACCTAACCTCGGGCCTGGTGTCAGACTGCTTGTGCTGGCGACGAGGCGGGCCACACGAAGACACAGCGACACGGCGACACGAGCGCGGAGCCCGCCCGACACCCGCAACCCGTCTTTCGGCAGCCGTCCCGTCAGTGCGCTCCCGAGAGCGAGCCGAAATGACCCTCGCCGGGCGCCGTACTCCTTCCGGAAGTCAGGGCTTGTTACCATAGTGACCTGAGCGCTTCGGGCTCCCCGCTGTGAGTGCTCGTCCACAGTTCCACCATCCCTCTTCTAGAGAGCTACGAGCCTCCTACAAAGTCATTGCACATGCCGCGTCTAATCCTCGCAGTCCTCAGGAAGACTGTCCGTCTCCGCAGCGCGTGGTGGAGGTACGAGGCCGTTAGAAAAGCAGCACTTCGGGATTCGAACTAGAGCCTCTGGAACCTGCCCGGAAGCCTAGCGCATCTGGCTCCGCCCACCCCTGATCTGTTCTCTCACGTCACTCTAGCCACGTTTGCCTCTATTCCTTCCTGAAACGTCCCATCTTTTTTTTTTTTTTTATAAGAAACGTCCTGTCTTTACAGTTACTGTTTCTGTGAACCCTAAGAAAGGAGCAGCTGACAGAGAGGCTTCCGTCTTCGGTGTGTGATTAGGAATAAAGTTATTTTCGCTTCTTACTCCAAATGCAAACAGCAATTTTAGATTATATACATGTGAAAATCCAAAAGTTGAGAAAGCAGAATGCTAGCCTTTGACCAGCCTCCTCAGATACCGCTATAACATGCGCCTCTTCGAAGTGCCACAAAAAAAAAAAAAACAACAAAAAACATATCCAACCCCACCACAGACCCAAAACNAAAAAAAAAAAATTGTTTCAGAGCCTGCAAGATGGCCAAACCTGTAACAGTGCTTGCTACCAAATCACAAGACCCAGAACCCAGTTGATGGAGAGAACCAACTCCCCCAAGTTGTCCTCTGACCACATAAGTTCACCCCCAACACACACTAAATAAATAATGTGATTTTAAACGTTTTATTCAGCCAGGCACGGTGATCTACAGCTTTAATCCCATCACTCCAGACACAGGCAGGCAGATCTCTGTGAAATGGAGGTTAGCATGATCTATAAGAGACCCTGCTTCAAAACAACAAAACAGGTTTCTTGATAATTACAAAACCGATAAATACAGATAAAATTCACTAGGTATAGAAGTCAGTGATTTCAAGTAAATTTAGGTTATACAATCTCCATCACGATCTCCATTAGATTTCTTTTAAGATGTTTTTTCTTTTATTTTTTTATGTGTATGAATGCACTGTCTGCATGTAGGTTTGTGCACCCATGTCATGCAATGCCGTGGAGGTCAGAAGAGGGTGTCGGATTCCCCTGGAACTGGAGTTAAAGATGGTTCTCAGCCGCCATGTGGGTGCTGGGGATCGAACCCAGGTCCTCTGCAAGAGCAGTTGGCACTCCCAACCCCTAGGTCATCTCTCCAGCCCCCTGCATTAGATTTCTATCAACTAAAAAAATCCTGCAAATCTGCTGTCACTCCCAGTTCTAGAAACTATTGATCTGGCTTTTTGTCTATATGAACATGCCTTTTCTGGACATTTCAAATACATGAAATCATAGACTATGTAGGTTTGGGGCATCTGACTTTTCTCAGCGTAATGTTTTTGAGGTCCATCCATGTTGTAACACGTATTATTTGTTCCTTTGTTACTGGATACTGTTTAATCGTATGACTATATTAATATGTTCATAACATACTTTATGTGTGGACATTTCTATGGACTTTCACAAATTTTTTTTGGTCTTTTAATATTTATTATTTTTTTATGTGTATGAATGTACTGTCTGCATGTAGGCTTGTGGACTGGGGTCGTGCAATGCCTTGCAGGTCAGAAGAGGGTGTCAGATTTCCCTGGAACTGGAGTTAAAGACGGTTCTTAGCTGCCATATGGGTGCTGGGAATCGAACCCGGGTCCTCTGCAAGAGCAGTCGGAGCTCTTAACCGCTGAGCCATCTCTCCAGCCCTTTTTTGGTCTTTTCAAGACAGGGTGTCCCTGTAGCCCCAGCTGTCCTGGAACTCACTCTGTAGACCAGGCTGGCCTTGAACTCACAAAGATCCACCTGCCTCTGCCTCCCGAGTGCTAGGATTAAAGGCATGCGCCACCATGCCCAGCTTGGTTATTTTTTGATTTGTTTATTTTTATTTTACGTGTATAAGGAATGTTATGCCTGCATGTATGTAAGTGCACTTGAGCCATGCAGTGACTGCAAAGTCAGGACATTTAATCCCCTGGAACTAGAGTTACCGTTGTTAGACACCATGTGGGTGCTGGGAATCATACTCGGGTCCTCTGCAAAAGCACCCAGTGCTCTTAACCATTGAGCCATCTCTCTAGCCCATTTAATTTTTTATTAAATAACTTTATTTTGATCTTTTTGAGACAGGGTCTCCCTTTAGCCCCAGCTGGCCCAGAACTATGTAGAACAGCCTGGCCTTGAACTCACAGATATCCACCTGCCTCTGCCTCCCAAGTGCATGCACCACCATGCCCAGCAATAATATTTTTGTTTTAGTGTATGAGTGTATTGCTTGCATGTGTGTAAGTGCACCCGTGTGTGTCATGCAATGCCATGGAGGTCAGAAGAGGGTGTCAGATCCTCTAAAACTGGAGTTACAGTTAGTTCCCATGTGTGTGCTGGGAATCAAACCCAGATCCTCTGCAAGAGCAGCCAGTGCTCTTAATTATGGTGCCATTTCTCCAGCCCCCCCTCCCGTTGATGTTTCTGCTTTGGTTTGGTTTTATTATTTTTTAGAGACAGGGTCTCCTTGTAGCTCCAGCTGGCCTGGAACTATGTAGACCAGGCTGGCTTCCATCTCACAGCGATCTGCCTGCCCATCTCCTAAGTCCTGGGACTATTATTTTTTATGTGTATGAATATTTTGCCCCTTAAATTTTAAAATTTTTTGTGTGTTTATGCATGTGGCTTCACATGCCACTGCACACATGTGGCTGTCAGAGGACACTTGGCTAGAGTCAGTTCTCTCCTTCCAACACTTGAGTTCCAAGGATGGATCCACGTGATCAGGCTCAGCAGCAAGCACCTTTACCTGTTACCAGCCCTATGTTTTGTTTTGTTTTTCTTAATCTGGCATTCTACATCCACAAAGCTAACAAATTCCCCTTGTGCTAAAAGCTTTGAACTAGTAATTACTCCATCCTTTCATCGGATCTGTGAGGTTAGTGTTTATAGTCAATTTGAGAAGATATAGAATCCCCTGGGAGATAGGATTCTGGGCAAGCCTGAAGGAGATTCCTTTCATTTGGTTGGTTGGTTGGTTGGTTGGCTGGAGAAAAAGTCTCACTGTATAGCTCTGGCTGGCCTGAAACTTTGTAGACCATGATGGCCTTGAACTCACAGCGATCTACCTGCCTCTACCTCTCAAGTGATGGGATTAAAGGTATGGGCCATCAGGTTAGGCTAGGATTCTCTGACCCTTTTTCTTTAAAAGAATGCTATTTTAAAAATTTTTATTCATGTGTCTGTCCTCATGGACCAAATGTCCTTGATCTGGAGTTACAGGCAGTTGTGAGCCACTTGATATGGATGCTGGGAATGAACTCAGGTCCTCTGGAAGAGCAGCAAATCCTCTTAACCACTAAGCCATCTCTCCAGCCCCCTCTTTGACCCATCTTAATTGTGGGCTGGATAATTCTCTGGGAATGGGGTCTTAGACTGTATAAAATGAAGAGACTGAGCCGAGCACTAGATGTTTCCGATGTTTCCTTATCGTGGATGCACATGACCACCCGCTTCAAGCTCCTTGACTTGCCTTCGATAATGAATGGCTCCCGGGAACTGTGGACCAGAGAAAGCCCATTCTCCCTGAAGTTCTTGTGTCATGTTATTTTATCACAGCAACAGGAAAAGAAACCAAGACAATATGGAAAGTACTCAAAGTTCAAACCGTCAAGTGGGCCCCAACAATTCCTTCCCATTGTCCCCCATTGTTTTTGGTGTCAACTGGGGTTGTGTGGTTACCAGAAACCTGGGGACAACCTCAGATAGGGAATATGCCTCCTCTAAGAATGACTACTCTTAGCTGGGTGTGGTGGCACACGCCTTTAATCCTAGCACTTGGGAGGCAGAGGCAGGTGGATCTTTGTGAGTTCAAGGCCAGCCTAGTCTACAGAGTGAGTTCCAGGACAGCTGGGGCTACAGGGACACCCTGTCTTGAAAAGACCAAAAAAAAAAAAAAAAGAATGACCACTCTTGGGCCTCTACCTCACCAGTGTCCTACCAACACTACAATAGCAAAATTACCATTCCTGTGGTGGGGTGAGGGTTACTAGGGAACAACCCCAGGTAAGAATGACCTGGCCTGAAAATGGTGACGTTTAAAGTTCAGCCTTGCGAAGCATTGTCTTCTCTGATTGCCATCTATTTCTTCCTCAACTCCTGAGGTGATCTCTTCAAATGTGTTTATAGCTGCTATTTAAGTGATTTATGTTTATCTGTACAAGTATTTTGATTGCCTGTTATGGAGGTATCTAAGTTCCCTCAAAGGCCACAAGAGGGCAACAGGCCTCCCATGGAGGTTCTGGGAATCAAGCAGCGAGTACTTTAGAACCCAGCCACCTCTCCAGTCCCTATAGCTGCTTTTTAGAAACAGGATCTGCCAGTCTCCAAGTCCACATACTGCCTTTTGAGACCATACAAGTGAGCAGGATAAACCAAGCATGGTGCTGCATGCCTGTACTTCCAGCACGTGAGGTGGACCCGAGAGAAGCAAGGTCAAACTGGGTGAACACCTTTAACCCCAGCTCTCAGGAGGCAGAGGTAGGTGGATCTCTGTGGGATCAACCTAGTCTACATAATGAGTTCAGGCTGGGGCTGGAGTGATGACCTAGCTGTTAAGAGCACCGACTGCTCTTGCAGAGGACCCGGGTTTATCCCCAGCACCCACATGGCAGCTGAAAACCGCCCTTAACTCCAGTTCCAAGGGAATCTGACACCCTCTTCTGACCTCCATGGCATTGCATGACATGGGTGCACAAACCTACATGCAGACAGTACATTCATACACATAAAAAATAAAAACTGAGTTCAGGCCAACAGGAGCTACAGGGGGGAACCTGTCTCAAAAAGACCAAAAAATGAGAAAAAAGAAAAAAAGTTCAAGGTCGTCCTGGACTATAAGACTCCCTCTCAAAAAAAAAAAAAGGTGAGTTGGCCCTTGCTACATGGCCTTAATACAAGTTCTGATTGCCCACAGTGGCCTCGAATAGAGCAACTTCTCTTCTTACCACACCTGCCCATCTCAAAATGGCAGCTGGAACTGGGAGAGGGCATTGAAAGGTCTGTAACAGTGACACTAGGCAGGCATCACTTCTCAGGGTTCTTGAATTCAGATAATGTCCCCTGCTTAGCTGTGCATAGGAATCAATGTCAGATCACTGTCACCACAAGCTGTTCTCATGAGCAGATCATGGGAACACTGGCAAGAAAACAGCTAAAAGTACGGGCAGGAACCGGGGAAATGCAGGGGCCACAGCCCAGTTGCTACCGCTGTAAGATGGGCGCCCCTCCCAAAGAAGGTCAGATTTGACCTCAGGCATAAGAGCGCCCACCTCCCCCAAGATTGTGAACATGACTATGGTTCTTCTGAAGGAAAGGGAGGAGCCAGGGATCCAGTGGCCTCTCCCAACCAGCTGGCTAGCCTTGGCCTTCAGTGGGAGGGTTAAAGGCTTCCAAGCCAAGGGTGCTAGGGGGCAGGTCTCCCGCCTTGTCTTGTGCGGAGGTCGCAGAATCCTTCGCCTGGGGTGATATGAAGAGGGGAGAGCATCCAATCTTGTGCCCCCACCCGTTCCCTGTGTGAGAAAGCCAACTAAACTCGCTTGTGTATTGTAGTTTTCTTTGGTTTGTCTTTGGGACTGCTGAGCAGGAGACGGGCACAGAGTGCATGCACTTCTCCCAAGAAAGGAATTTTCCTTGATGACTACCCTGTCTGGGTCACTGGCTTAACCCAGTTTGCCAGTGTCCTCAGAGCTAAGGGTTGAAGCAGCCATCTCCATCTCCATCCAACTGGGTCACGGGCCGGGGTGGGGGGGAACAGATTAGCTGCATTGCATGACCCGGTCATCCCCATAATGGGATGGAGCATTGAAGGCAAACATCTGCTTCTTTCCCCCTAATGCAGCACATAAGCATAATGGAATGGGGGGGGGTCTTTCTGAGACAGGGTCTCCCTGTAATCCTAGCTGGCCTGGAACTATGTAGACCAGGCTGGCTTTGAACACATACACCTGTCTCTGCCTCCCTAGTGCTGAGACTAAAGGTGTGCACCACCACACCCGGCTCACAATGGAATTAAAAATATATATATTTTGGGGGCTGGAGAGATAACCTAGCGGTTAAGAGCACCAACTGCTCTTGCACAGGACCCGGGCTCGATCCCCAGCACCCACATGGCGGCCAAGAACCGTGTGTAACTCCAATTCCAGGAGAACTCCAGTGCCAGGGGAATCCGAGACCCTCTTCTGACCTCCGTGGCATTGCACGACACGGGTGCACAGACCTACATGCAGACAGTTCATACACATAAAAAACATTTTTTTTAATAAATATATATTTTATTGCTTGCATGTATATAAGTGCACCTGTGTCATGCGATGCCCAGAGAGCACAAGAGGGTGTTGGATCCCCTGGAACTGGAGCTACAGATGTTAGCCACCATGTGGGTGCTAGGAACCAAACATGGATTCTTCCTCTTCAAGAGCAGCCAGTGCTCTTAACCCAACACAATGGAGTTGTGTGTGTAAGATGTGTGTTTGTGTGAATGCAGCTATGTGGTCAGAGCAAAGTCTCTGGTGCTGGTCACCTTGCACCTTGAAGCAAGATCTCTGTTCTCCCACTTGGCACACCCAAACTAGCTCTAGAGCTCCGAGTTCTCCTGTCTTTGTCTTCCATCTACTCTTAGCAGCACCGGGATTACAGATGTTCATCCTAAGAATCTGGCTTTTACATGGCTTCTGAGATTAGAGCTCAGATCCTCAGACCTGCACGGCAAGCACTTTTACTTGCTGAGCGTTTTGTTATGATTTTGAAGACAGATTCTGTTATCCCAAGCTGGTCTGAAACTCTTGTGTGTGGCCGGGGATGTCCTTAAACTCCTGATCTTTTGCCTCTACCTCCTCACATCTCAGAGTATAGACACGTAACACTTCACCAGTTTGTAGTGCCATTATGATAGTTCAAGTAACAGTGAAAAAAATGTTAAAGACTATTACTTTGGGTTTTCACATTTTCTATTTTTATTTTTTGAGTGTTCTGTCTTCATGTATACAAGTGCACCATATGTGACTGGTATCCAGAGGCTAGCAGAGGGCATCAGATCCCCTGGAACTAGAATTAGAGATGGTTGTGAGCTGCGCTATGGGTGCTAGGAGCAGAACCCAGATCCCCTGCAAAAGCAGGAAGTGCTCATAAGTTCTGAGCTACCTCTCCAGCCCCGAGTTTTCCCATTTCTTGGATTTGATCTTAACCATAAGAGATACGGAGAGTGAGACTGAGGGCAAGCGAGCTGTGAAAAGGGCAGTGGCAGGAGGAAGGCAGCACTGGTAAGGCGGCTGACAGAGACCTCGTGTGGACACTGGAGAGAACAGCACCTATCCTAAGGAGAACCTACTGCACCTCACTAAAACTCAACCAAACTTTAAATGTTTTTATGGCTGGGTGTGTTGATGCACACCTTTAATCCCAGCACCTGGGAGGCAGAGGCAGGCGGATCTCTGGGAGTTCAAGGCCAGCCTCACTCTACATAGTGAGTTCCAGGCCAGCTGGGGCTACAGGGAGACCCTGTCTCAAAAACAAACAAGATCCCAAATCTAATTGGCTATTAGCTCTCTCCTTGGAGGAATAATTCACGGCTGATGCCACAAGCTTAAGTCCTCTAGTGGCTAGGAGATGTTATAAGTCACAGTAAGACCTTGTCAGCTTTTACAGAAAAGCTATAGTCCATGGATTAGCATACATACCATCCAAACATCTGTATCTATACCAATGTAACCTACCATAATAATTAGTACTGTTTAAATGCCTGTATATCTAACTGCTTGTGCTACATCAGTAAGAGTAAAAGGTTATTTCGGGATAAACTACCAACCCATGAAAGGAAACAGCCTGAACCGATCAGAGTCCAAAATGACATCTCCAAAGAAAGTAGACTGTTCAGCTTCTAAAGCCTAGGGAACAATCTGTGGAAAAGGGGGTGTGGTAGAATGTAAGGGCTGAGATTGGGGTGAACTATGAAACTGCAGAAATATAGACTGGACTCTTATTTGATCAACATGATAGTACATATAAGCTCCCACAGCTGGACAATGGGGGCCTCGGGTTGTATAAGTTTGGGCATAGCTACTTGCAAATTGATTTTACATGAAGGATGCCTGTATTCATTACTTATAGCCTATTATTAAAAAATTAAAATTTTTTTTAAAAAAGAAAGAAAAACAGACAAACAAACAAGTACTTCAAGCCAGGGCTACATAAAAAGAAATGAGACAGGACAAAGACCACTCTGAGTACACAAAGGAAATACAGAATTGAAGCAAGTCCCAAGCTGTGCTGGACAGCTTTAGTATCAACTTGACACACCTGGGTTAAGGGAGCCTCAATTGGGGAATTGGCTCCATTGGATTGGCCAGTGGCCACATCTGTGGAGTATCGTCTCAATGGTCGAGCAGTGTGGGAGCGCCCAGCCCACAATGAGTAGTGCCACCCTGGACAGGTTGTTGTGTACGGTATAAGAAGGCAGGCTGGGCATGAGCTGGGGAGCAAGCCAGTGAACAGCGAAGCAAGGAGCTCAAGAAGAGATTGAGAAGTTCCAAAAGGAAGTGGAAATACTAAAGAAAACACAGGATGGAATGAAAAAGGAAATGAAACACTCATCTAATCAAGAGGAAAAGGAACAGAAAAAGCCTCAGAAATAGAATGGAGGAAGCAGAACAAAGAATATCAGACATGGAAGATAACACAGAACTAAAAACCTCAAGTAAAGATTATGAAAAAGTTAAAAATACACAAAAGTGGAACAACCAGGAAATGTGGGACACTATGAAAAGATCAAACCTCCGCAACATAAGGATAGAGGAAGAAGAATCCCAAGAGAATGAGATTCTTCTATTATATATCTTCAACAGAATAATAGATTCATCTATTACTACCTATCATCTATTCTTCTATTATATATCTTCAACAGAATAATAGATGAATCTATTATTCTGTTGAAGATTTTCAACAGAATAATAGATGAAAATTTCCCAAAACTAAAAAGACAAACCCATACAAATACAAGAAGCACATAGAGCTCCAAAGAGACAGGATCAGAAAACTATATCCCCACGCCATATCATAGTTAAAACTCTAGATGCCGGCCGGGCGTGGTGGTGCACCCCTTTAATCCTACCACTGGGGAGGCAGAGGCAGGCGGATCTTTGTGAGTTCAAGGCCAGCCTGGTCTACAGAGTGAGTTCCAGGACAGCTGGGACTACAGGGAGACCCTGTCTCGAAAAGACAAAAAAAAAAAAAAAAAAAAAAAAAAAAAAAAAAAAAAAAAAAAAAAAAAAAAACTCTAGACGCCCAAAACAAAGACAAAATTCTGAAAGCCACAAAAGAAAAACAAGTTACATATAAGGGGAAAACCATCAGAATTACAACTGACTTCTCAATGCAAACTATGAAAGCAAGAAGAATGTGGAGCAAAGCATTCCCACTGTTAAAGGACTATAGATGCCAACCCAGGTTACTCTACCCAGAAAATGTCAATTATAGTTAAAGGAGAGAGAACTATCTTCCATGACATAAACAAAATGATAGAATACATGTCCAGAAAACCAACCCTTCAGAAAATACTTGAAGCAATTCAAAGGACAAAAGAGAGAAGCAACTATCCCCAGGCACCTAGAAAGAGAAACTAATAAAAGCATAACTGCAGAAGTCAAAACCTAGACCAAAAATGCAAATGGATAATAAGGTGAAAGGAAGCAACACACATCTTTCAGTTATAACCTTAAATATTAATGGATGAAACTCACCGATCAAAAGACATAGATTGGGACATTGGATTAGGAAACAGAATCCATCTATATGCTGCCTACAAGAAACCCATCTAGGATGGGTTGGTGCCTAACCCTCAAGGATAGACACCAACTTAAAGTGAAAGGATGGAAAAAATATTCCAAGCAAATGATACCAAAAAGAAAGCAGATGTTGGTACTGTTTTTAAAAGTTATTTTTATTTTTTTTAATTATTTTTCTTTATTTTTGTACGTGTATGAATGTATTGTCTGCATGTAGGTTTGTGCACCCTGTCATGCAATGCCACAGAGGTCAGAAGAGGGTCTCGGATTCCCCTAGAACTGGAGTTCTCCTGGAACTGGAGTTATAGACTATTTTTTTGGTCTTTTCGAGACAGGGTCTCCCTGTAGTCCCAGTTGTCCTGGAATTCACTCTGTAGACCAGGCTGGCCTTGAACTCACAAAGATCCTCCTGCCTTAGACGGTTCTTAGCTGCCATGTGGGTGCTGCGGATCAAACCTGGGTCCTCTGCAAGAGGATAACCTCTAGGCTATCTCTCCTATCTAACCTAGAGGATAACCTCTAGGCTATCTCTCCAGCCCCAGATGTTGCTATTTTAATATCAGACAAAACAGACTTCAAAGTAAAAGAAATCAGAAGAAGAGACAAAGAGGGCCATTACATCTTTAGAAAAGGAACAATTGACCATGAAGATTTCACAATCATGAATATATATGCACCAAACTCTGGTGCACCAAACTTTTATATAAAGACAATTCTCAGCTGGGCGTGGTGGCACACGCCTTTAATCCCAGCACTCCGGAGGCAGAGGCAGGTGGATCTTGTGAATTCAAGGCCAGTCTGGTCTACAGAGTAAGTTCCAGGCCAGCTGGAGCTACAGGGAGACCCTGTCTCAAAAGACTGCCCCCCCCAAAAAAAAAGACAATTCTCCAGGGATTAAACCCGGCACACTCAGTAGGGGACTTCAATACCCCACTGAGCCCTTTGGACAGGTCAACCGGACAAAGAATAAACAGAGAGACATCTGAACTGAATGATACAATACACCAAACGGACCTCACAGACATCTACTGAATATTCCACCCAAATACATGAAGAACACATGAAGACTAAACAACACTCTCCTGAATAATGAATGTCAAGGAAGAAATAAAAAATAAAAGCATTCCTGGAACTGAATGACAATTACAATACAACACAACAAAACCTATGGGATACTTTAAAAGCAGTCCCAAGAGGGAAGTTTATAGCCCTGGGTGCCTACATCAGAAAAACAGAAAGAAGCCGGGCGTGGTGGTGCACGCCTTTAATCCTAGCACTCGGGAGGCAGAGGCAGGCAGATCTTTGTGAGTTCAAGGCCAGCCTGGTCTACAGAGTGAGTTCCAGGACAGCTGGGGCCACAGGGAGACCCTGTCTCGAAAAAAAAAAAACAAAAAACAAAAAACAAAAAAAAACAGAAAGAGCACAAGTTAATGATCTAACACTGCAGCTAAAAGCACGTGATAGATAACAACAAATGAACCCTAAATGCAACAGACAGGAAGAAATAACAAAAATCAGAGCAGAAATCAATGAAATAGAAACAAAGAATACAATATAAAAAAAAAAAATCAATGAATCCAAAAGGTTACTTGAGAAAATAAACTAGACAGACCTCTAGCCCAGTTAACCTAAAGAAAGAAAGAGCAACTCCAAATCAATAGAATTTGTGTTGAAAGGGGAAATACCACAACAGACAATGAAAAGATCTAGACAATCATACGGGCATACTTCAAAAACCTATACTCTACTAAGTTTGAAAACCTAGGAGAAATGGATGAATATCTGAAATCCTGGGAATTACCAAAGCTCAACCAAGAAGAGACTGACAGCTTAAACAGACCTATACTATATGAAGAAATTGAAAATGTAATAAGAAACCTCCCAACTAAAAAAACCCAGGCCCAGATGATTTCACGGCAAAATTCTATAAAACATTTCGAAAAGATTTACAACCATTATTACTCACATAGTTCAGAAGGATACAAGCAGAGAAATCTGCCAAATTTCTTCTATGAAGCCAGCATTACTCTAATGCCAAAACTAGGGAAAGATACAACCAAAAAGAACTATAGACCCATCTCATTAATGAACACATATGCAAAAATTCTCAACAAAATACTTGCAAACTGCATACAAACCCACATCAAAAAGATCATCCATCATGACAAAGTTGCATTCATACCAGAGATGCAAGGATGGTTCAACATAGGAAAATCAATAAATATCGTAAAACACATAAATAGACTGAAAGACAAAAACCACAAGATCATCTCAATTGATGCAGAAAAAGCCTTTGACAAAATCCAGGATCGCTTCATGCTTAAAAGTCCTAGAGGGAATTGGATTGGAGGGATCATTCCTCAATGTAATCAAAGCCATATACAGAAAACCCACAGCCAACATCATCGTAAATGGAGAAAAATTAGAAGCATTCCCCTTAAAGGCAGGAACTTGGCAAGGCTGCCCAGTCACCACTTCTCTTCAATATAGTGCTTGAAACACTTGCTAGAGCAATAAGGAAAGAAAAGGATATTAAAGGAGTACTAATTGGAAAAGAGAAAGTCAAGCTATCCCTTTTTGCTGATGATATGATTGACCTAAGGGATGCTAAAAACTCTAACAGAAAACTCCTAGAAATGATTAAGAATTTCAGTATAGTGGCAGGATACAAAATTAACCTAGAAAAATCAGTAGCTTCCTTTGCACCAACAACAAGCAACTGAATAAGGAATACAAGGAGACCTTCCCACTCACAATAGCCTCAAAAACAATAACTAGGAGCAAACCTAAACAAAGACACCAAAGATGTCTACAAAAAAAATTTTTAAACCCCTGAAGAAGGAAATTGAAGAAGATATAAGAAAATAGAAAGACCTCCCATGCTCATGGATTGGAAAAATTAATATGCTAAAAATGTCCAATCTACCCAAATTAATACACAGATTCAATGCAATTCCAATTAAAATCCTCAAGAGTTTCTTCACAGGGTTGGAAAAAGTACTCAATTTCATTGGAAAAACCAAAGACCCCGAATAGCCAAAACAAGTCTGAGCGAAAAGAGCAATACAGGCAGGATCTCTAATACCAGACTTCAAACTATACTAAGTGGGCTATAGGTACTGGCACTAAAACAGACCTGTTGACCAATGGAACAAAACTGAACATCCAAACTTGACCACATACAACTTCTGCCACCTCATATTTGACAAGGGGGCCAAGAAGACACAATGGAGGAAAAACAGCATCTTCAGCAAGTGGTGTTGGCAAAACTGGATTACCACTTGTAGAAGAATAAAGTTAAACCCTCACCCTGTACAAAAGTCAACTCCAGATGGATCAAAGACCTCAACATGAAACCCCAAACTCTGAAGGCAATAGAAGAAAAAGTTGGCAGCAGCCTACAAAACATAGGCATAGGAAAAGACTTCCTAAATCAGACAGCAGCTGTGCAAGAAATAAGATTGACAATTGACAAATGGGACCTCATTAAACTCAAAAGCTTCTGTACATCAGACCTCATTAAACTCAAAAGCTTCTGTACATCAAAAGAAAAACAATCAAGGAAGTGAAGAGAAAACCCACAGAGTGGGTGGAAACCTTCACCTCAGATACATCTGACAAAGCACTGACTTCCAAAATATATAAACTACTCAATAAACAAAGAAGAAAACAAATGACTCACCCAAAAGATGGAGCAAAGAGCTGAACAGAGGCTTCACAAGTGAGGAATTAGAGATGGCTGAGAAACATCTTTAAAAATGTTCAATGTTAACTAATAATTAAGGAAATGCAAATTAAAACCACTTTAAGGCTGGGCGTGGTGGCACACGCCTTTAATCCTAGCACTTGGGAGGCAGAAGCAGGCAGATCTTTGTGTGTTCAAGGTCAGCCTGATCTACAGAGTGAGTTCCAGGACAGCTGGGGCTACAGGGAGACCCTGTCTCAAAAAGACCAAAAAAATTAAAATAAATAAATAAATAAATAAATAAATAAATAAATAAATAGTAAATCCTGAGAATCTGTACTTCAGGTATAAAACTTGAGATCTTAGTGAAAAGAGAAACAGTAAAAAAAAAAAGAGCACAGTTGTTTTGCCTGTCTTACTGGCAAGTGCAGCTACCCTGTGGCTGCCACTGCTTTTGGCATCCTTCAAAGACATGAGAAGATGCAGCTTTTCAACCTTCCAATATGGACTGAAGACTCATGTCTCTCCAAGAATCCTCCAACCTTCAATGCCAGATGGGGACTGCTGAGACATTCAACTTGTGGACTGAGCTACTACTGGGGTTTCTGCCTCTTCAGAGTATAGATTGCCATTGTTGGACTACCCAGGCTGTATCATAGAGACCAGTACAGGAAGACCAAGACAGGACACGGTGCTTACTGGAGCTCATTTAGTGACCATGGGAAGGGAGAACCCCAGTGTGGAATACAAGGGCAGAACTGATGGTGGTTTGGGCTTGCAAGGAGGAGCCTTCAAACATGACATCTTTCAGCCTAATAAAGAAAAAAAAAAATCATAGGCTGAAGATGCTAAAACCTATGATATATGTGGCATGCATATGTGCATATTTTGGAGTGATGCATATTGGAAGGAATAACAACAGAAAAGACTGTGTCAAAGAACTGACTGAAATGGTGAACTTCTGCTCAAAACCATAAACTTCTGCATTGAGAATTTTGAGACTGAGAGAAAGATGAAAAACATTTTTGTCAGAATGCATGAGATCAGGTGGCATGGAGGGGACAAAGAGAAGGGCATGGTTCTAGATTTGATTTGTAATTCTGTATGAAATGCACAGAGCTTCAATAAAAATTTGGCAAAAAAATGTAATTCACATGGTGGCACACCACTTTAATCCAAGCATTCAGGGGACAGAGCCTTTCGATCCAGATGTTTGATACACCTGTACAATTCAGGGAAAGTGTTAAAAACCTCTTCTCTGCATTTTGCACAGTTGAGGGTTTTTGTGTTAAACATCATCTACTGCATAAAGAATCTTCTCAGGCAAAAGAAGCATTAATCTATGGGAAGAATAGCTGACTTTTAGTGCTA
>VZQC01014038.1:463658-479994 GCA_009823505.1 Rhizomys pruinosus | reverse complement strand
TTTTTTTGTCTTTTGGAGACAGGGTCTCCCTGTAGCCCCAGCTGGCCTGGAACTCATTCTGTAGACCAGGCTGGCCTTGAACTCACAAAGATCCGCCTGCCTCTGCCTCCCGAGTGCTAGGATTAAAGGCGTGCGCCACCACGCCCAGCTGCTTCTGTTTCTTTAGAGAACCCTAATATACACTGCTCTTGCAGAGGACCCGAGTTTGATCCCCAGCACCCACATGGCAGCTGAGAACCGTCTGTAACTCCAATTCCAGGAGAACTCCAGTTCCAGGGGAATCCAAGACCCTCTTATGACCTCCGAGGCATTGCACAACATGGGTGCACAAGCCTACATGCAGACAGTACATTCATACATATAAAAATAAATAAAAAAGAGATATAGGAGAGGAAATTTACTGTGGCTGGGCAAAGGGGCACCCATTCTTGGCAAGGGGGTGCCAGCAGACGAAGGCACAATGTGGTGGCATTCAGAAAGTATATTGAAGCCGGGCGTGGTGGCGCACGCCTTTAATCCTAGCACTCGGGAGGCAGAGGCAGGCGGATCTTTGTGAGTTCAAGGCCAGCCTGGTCTACAGAGGGCGTTCCAGGACAGCTGCGGCTCCAGGGAGACCTTGTCTCAAAGACAAAAACAAAACAAAAAAACCACAAAGTATATTGAGAAAAGGCTACACAGTGGACACAGATGAAGCAGGACTGAGAATCCACTGCAGCTCAGACAAGTTTTTTTTTTTGAGAATATTTTTTTATTTATACATATATTTTTTATCAAATCTAGACCCGTGTCCCCCCACCCTCCCCCATCCCTCGACAATTGTTTTCAAGTACTAGAGTGTTCAGGGGCCTAGGATTGAGGATGGACTTTAGTCAAAGCACCTTAGTCTGAGGTAACAGTGCAACCTCCTGAGAAAGACATCCTGTGGTACCCTGAACCAAGGGTCTGACGTTAGCCAGAACTGTGATGTGGGCAGGTAGGCCCCAGCTAGTGAGCTGGAGGGTATCCTAGTTACCTTTAACTGTCAACTTGATACAAACTCCAATTATCTGGGAGGAGAATCTCAACCAAGGGACTTCCTGACCAGGGTGGGCTGTGGGCACACCTGGTGGGGAGTTGTCTTGTTCATTCATGGAGGGTGTATTACAATCTGGCCAGGACCACCCCCTAGGCAGATGGTCTGCCTGCCTGCCAGCCAGCAGCGCTGCTTTGGCTGAAGAGCGGCAGCAATGTTAAGTAGAACAGCAAGCAGGCCTGCCTTCAGGTTCCCGCCCTAACTTCCTCCATGAGAGACTGTAAACCTAATAAACCCTTTCCTCCCCCAAGCTGCTTCTGGTCAGTGTTTATAACTGCAACAGAAATCAGACTAAGAATAGAGGGTTTGGCCACCAGGCTCAGGTATACACTCAATCTAAGGGACAGAGGAAGGTCAATAAATGAGTAAACAGAATTGAAAAGAGTTCAGTACTTAGAGGGCCATGGCCCTCGTGCAGTCTCCAGCTGATACAATGAACTCATTGTTTAGGACCAGAAGATCCAAGGAGGTGAGAGCTTTTGTCTCCACTGTGTCTACTGCACATGCGGCACCTGGCTCAGGGTAGGTGGTCATGGTTGAGTAGTAAAGGATAAGGGAGCGGCTCCAAGCCGTCACTTAATTTGGCAATCAGAAGGCGCTGCTGAGGGCTAGTGTGATAGCTTGGCAGGTAATCACACTTGCCACCAACCTGATGACCCAGGTTCAATTCCCAGAACCCACATGGTGGAGGCCTGCAGATTGTCCTCTGACTTCCACTCAAATCAAAGCACGTGTGTACACATACAGAATGACTACGTACAAAAAACAACCTGTAAAAGCACTGATACCTGACGGATACCCACAGACATTCCTATCTCCTCTCACACTCCTAGTCTATACACATCCACCTGAGCAGAGCACTTTCTGGAAAACAAAGTGTTTAGCTATGTGCCCCAGTTCACCTTTAAACAGAAGGGAAAAGCTTGCTTTTTCATGCCTCATCCATTAAAAACTTACTGCATTCATTATGGCTGTGTGGGGGTCTGTGTAGGCCACAGTACATATGTGGAAGTCAGAGGACAACTCGTTGTCATTGCTTCTCTCCATCATGTGCATCCTGGGAATTGAACTCAGATCAGGCTTGGTGGCAAACACCTTTACCTGCTGAGCCATCTCACAGGCCCCCAAGTCTCACCCATTTTGTTGGTCAGTCATGGGTAGGCACTGTCCCGATGACCTTCAATAATGCCAGTAGAATTTATGTCATGTGGAACAGCTGAGCATGGAAGTGAGATTAAAATTAGTTTCATATGAGCCGGGCGTGGTGGCGCACGCCTTTAATCCTAGAACTTGGGGGGCAGAGGCAGGCGGATCTTTGTGAGTTCAAGGCCAGCCTGGTCTACAGAGAGTTCCAGGACAGCTGGGATTACAGGGAGACCCTGTCTCAAAAAGACCAAAAATAAAATAAAATAAGTCTTATATAAGCGAAAACAAATGAAGAAATCATCCCAAGTATTAATCTGTTTTTTATGAGTTTTCACATTTGCTTACAAGTGAGCACACCCTGATGCTCTTTACAGCTCCAATTCCCACCAATTGGTGTTGGCAGATTGCCAACTACACATACAAATCAAAAAAGATCAGAATGAGACTTCAGATGCCACGATTCCGAGCCCTCCAGTTTCTGAGGAGGACTCCCATCCAGACCGACTGCTGGGACTTCACAGCCCTCATCACCCACTTTGGCAGGCTCAGGTTTCTTGTCTCAGCCCCTTTCAAGCAGGACTTGTTAAGCATGCATGACACAGTAGGTTACCCATGCAACAAACACCCGCGTCTCTTCTGACTCTCTCAGAATTCTGTTCTTCACTGAGGCAGCCTAACTTGGCACACTATACACATTTCTCACTCAACTTCCTCACAGAAGACATTCCTCTCCAGCTTATCACCTCAAACACATCCCTATGGACTCAACATTTCACAGGGCAAACATTGAGTATTTAGTCCCGGTATTTATCCAATACTCTTCCATACTTAGGTCACCATGTGGTTCTCTTCATACTTATCTGCATCATGGTTCTCACCCTGCCTTGTGAGGTCCACAGGGCTGGCCCACTAGCTATGATTTATAATGATTAACACAGGATCACAATGAAAGAGCTCCGAGATGCGTGTCAACAGAAAGGACGAGGATGAAGACGTGGGTCCTGAGTAAGGGCCCAGACAGGCTGCCCAACCCACAGAACCCGAGGCCCAAGCAAAGCCCGAAGGTCCATCTAAGGGAGATTCTAAGGCACTGTGGTGAAGGACATGATTGGCCCACCAAGTGTGGTCTCCTGGTGTCACAGCAGCCCCTCTCCTGGAACCAGGCAACAAGCATTCCTATTCAGAAGGTCTTTCTGAAAACTTGCAAGCAGCATTTGCTGACGAAAATGGAGACAAGGTCTTTCTTGGAACAGAGTGCCTCAGCATACACTCTCTGTCCCAAGACCAACCAGGTCCCGTCTAAGGTCCCTGAGAACAGCAGCCCGGGAGCAACTAAGACTTTCAAAGGCTGACAAGGCACAGAGTGGATATATGAAAAGGTAACAATACATGAAAAACAACTTTGGCTTATATAACCTCCAACCTGAGGCGGGGTCCACAATGTCCACTACCAACATGCAGAACAGGTGAGTGCAGCAGAGATGAGCTCAGAAACCTATCAGCATCCCCACACTGCCCACAGCCCAGGCCCAGCTCTCCCTCCCACAGCACCCCAATACACACAGACACACAGACAGACAGACACACACACACACACACACACACACACACACACACACACACACACAGGATCTGCAGAATCGGTCAGAGGTTGGCATTCAAGGCCTGATGTCAGGAGAGAACTCTTGGCACTCTGCACTACATCATTAGTCCCAAACAGACATGAAGAGAATGTTGGCCTAAGCGTCATCCAGGTTGAAAAATTAGGCTGTGCCCAAGACAGCCAGGTCTGGAAAGTCTTTTACTTCTCCTACTTCGCTGAATGGCTGTCCACCCTGGTTGAAAGTCAGCTTATACCGCAACCGGATAGGTTCCTGGGTCAGAAGAGAGGATAACACTGTTAAATCGGAGGGGAGGAACAGGAGGTATGCCCACAGTGATAGCCTTCACCCAACCTAGCAATCTCGGGAGCTACAGACACAAGGGGAGCCAGGCATACATCTGTGAGCCCTGCATACTTCCGCAGCCCCAATGGACAATTCAGAGACTCAGAAGACAGGCTGCGTCCTTCAGAGGATTCTCAGTACCACATGTTTCCCAGATGGGACAGATAATCCATCACAAATCTAACAAGCCCCAAAGTAAATGAGACCTCAGCGAGGGCTGCCCCACCTCCAAAACCCTACCCCAAACCACCCAGATGGTACAGTACAGCCTTGGTGGGCTCTCTCCTGTTTGTCGCCTCACTCCTGCTCAGGCTCTACTCTCCTGTTACCAAAGACTCCAGAACGTACTTTGTGCGGGTTGTCAAGCAGCAACATCTGAGATATCACAGCTGGAGGTGTCAACGGACTGAAGGCAGGGAGCTTGGAGCTGGACGCTGGCTGTAGCTTCACTCTCATTGACTACGGAGGAAACCCAGAGTGTAATCAACTCATCCCTAGCAAGCCATAACCAGTTCAGATACTTGGGCCAACAGCAGTTTGACCCCTTCAAGGCACCACAGGGTCCCACAGACTTTTTCTACCAATGGATTAAGGACACTCCAAAAGCCTTTCTGTAGATACAAATATATCTGAAGGTTTGTGGTCAACAGCTAGCATTTGACAGGCAACGTAAAGCGTTAAAGAAAACTTGGGGCTGTGAAGCTGGAGAGATGGCTGAGCAGTTAGGAGCTCTGGCTGCTCTTGCAGAAGATCCAGGTTTGGTTCCCAGCACCCCCATGGCAACTCCCAAGAGCCCGTAACTCCAGTTCCAGAGGATCAGACTCTTCTGGCTCCACAGGCATTGCATGAACTTGGTGCACTTATTATACGTGCAGGCAGAGCACTATAAATATACATAAAAAAAAGAAAGCTGGGTGTGGCGCATGCCTTTTTCCCAGCACTCTGGAGGTGGATCTCTGGGAGTTCAAGGCCAGCCTGGTCTACAAAGTGAGTTCCAGGCCAGCTGGGGCTACAAGGAGACTCTGTCTCAAAAAGACAAAAATAAATAAATAAAAGAGTAGAGTCTTGTTACCCAGGCTAGATCCAAACTTCTAATGGATTTTGAGCTTGAGTAATAATGAAAAAGCTTAAAAGCCACATAACCCCAAAAGCTACTGATCACTTTGTAGACACAAACAGCCCAAAGAGGACGGCAAAGTCAGTATCTTAATCTTGGCAAGGCGTGATGGCACAAGCCTGTATTTCCAGCACTCAAGAGACAGAGGCAGGTGGATCTCTGTGACTTTGACGCTGGTCTACAGTTCCAGGCCAGCCAGGGCTACACAGTGAGACCTTGTCTACAAACAAACAAACAAACAAACAAACAAACATTTTATATTACTTTGTCTTCATGAAGAGTCCGTCTCTTACACCTAATAATGTCCCAGATTACATGCTCAGAAATGGATAGTCAATGCTAGAAAGTTCAATGATGCTGGCCAGCAACTGAAGGCTTACCTTTGGCACAGCCACCTGAAACATGATGTCCCAGACTGGCTGGGTGGCAGTGCTCATCATTGTCAACAGTAACACCTGTACCTCAGGGTGGCCGGGGGCCCCAGACTGGGAGAAGTGGAGCAGAATTCTGAAGCCGTTCCGATCATACACAGTGAGAGGTGGCAGGCTGCCTGGCAAACAGGGATGACAAGGGTCAGTTCTTACGATCACCACCACTGCCACCACCCCATTGCTTCACCCCAACCTCTGCACCACTGTAACCTAAGTTTTCACTGGACTCCTCTACTCAAAAACGTCTCTAACTCACCCAACCGAACTCTTGACACATCACTAGGTTTTTGTTTTGCTTTGTTTTTGATCTTTTCAAGACAAGGTCTCCCTGTAGCCCCAGCTGTCCTGGAACTCCCTCTTTAGAACAGGCTGGCCTTACTATGTAGACCAGGCTGGCCTTGAACTCACAAAGATCCACCTGCCTCTGCCTCCCAAGGGCTAGGATTAAAGGCACGTGCCACCACACCCAGCGCAACACATCACTAGGTTTTAAAAGAAACAAATGTTAGCTGAGCATGGTGGAGCACATTTTTAATCCCAGCACTCGGGAGAGGCAGAGGCAGGTGGATCTCTGTGAGTTCAAGCTCAGCATGGTCTACATAGAGAGTTCCAGGACAGCTGGAGCTACAGGGAGATCCTGTCTCAAAAAGACCAAAAATTAATTAATTAAAAGTTAATAATATAAGCTTATAATAGTAAATATAAAAGTCAAAGACATATGAAATGATCTAAATAATGTAGTGTCAATTTATTAGGAGTGACATTTACAGGGCTGGAGTGAGTGTTTGGTGCACAATCAGGAAGATCATACTTGATCCTAGCACCCCTGTAAAGCAGGATGGCTGGGGTGTGCTGAAAAAACATAAGCCCAGATTCAGGGAGAGACCCTGCCTCAAAGGAACAGGCAGAGAAAAAAATGGACACCACACCTACCACCCTCTTCTGGACAAAGTTGAACAGTACTTACTGGGCTTCACAGACTCCAGGGGGACGAACACTTGTGCCAGAGGTGTATTCTGTGAGGCAGGGGAAGAAGCCAGAGGGC
The DNA here is from genome assembly GCA_009823505.1 of Rhizomys pruinosus. Classification (NCBI taxonomy): domain Eukaryota; kingdom Metazoa; phylum Chordata; class Mammalia; order Rodentia; family Spalacidae; genus Rhizomys; species Rhizomys pruinosus. The sequence continues at coordinate 473,237 of VZQC01014038.1, read as the reverse complement.
CAGCCTCCCAAGACCAACCTGGAGAGGCCTTGGTACCTGGGGGCACTTCCTTGGGGATACTTTTCTGTGGAACATAATTCCTACAAAGAAATAAAAAACAATGCCTAGCAAAAACTAGAGAATTCCAGGAATCTGTGATTAGTTTTTTTCTTTAGAACAAGCTGAGGAAAGGAAAAACACATGTACACACCAACATCTACAAAAGGAAAATGATTAACTAAATCCATACGAGTCATAATTGTAGCTATTAAAGAGAATCGGGAGCATTTACATACAAAAGAGTAAAGAAATGCCTCACGAACAAAATGATTTGAAAAATGTTATACCTATTACAGCTGGTGAGATGGTCCAGAGGGCAAAAGCACTTGCTACGAGGCCTGATGACCTAAGTTCGATCTCTAGGACCCACAGGGTAGGAGAGACCGGACTCCCCCAAGCTCTCCTCTGACCCCCACGTGTCATGGCATACACACACAAAACAAACAACTATCTTTGAAAAGAAAAAGAACTCTCGACTTGTTTTTAGGGAGTGGCAGTTAGGACTGACAGTTAATTCTCCAGTTGTCAAGTTTTACTCTGAATACCTCCCTCTGCCCCCGGCATTAATTTTGTTTTGTTTGTACTAGTAAACTTTAAAAAAAAAAAAGGAAGCCAGGCACAGTGGCACACACCTTTAATCCTAGCACTTGGGAGGCAGAGGCAGGTGGATCTTTGTGAGTTCAAGGCCAGCCTGGTCTACAGAGCGAGTTCCAGGACAGCTGGGGCTACAGGGAGACCCTGTCTCAAAAAAAAAAAAAGTTTTGGAGGGCCAAGCAGTAGGTGCATCCAGGAGCCAGCTTCGAGCACCCACACACATTATACCTCTGCGTGCTTCTCTTGCCAGGGGCAGGGCCTGCAGGCAGCCAGAGCCAAGCACCCATGGCTGGCCAACCGTCATTACCCAGGTGACCAACCCAAAGGAGGATGAGAGCTGATCATCACTGGCAAGGAAGAAAGAAAACGGCTGGTGAGTCAAGATGGCAGCCGTGGCAGCTCTCGGTAAAATGTGACTCTGGTAAGATGTCTCATCACCGGCTCCCTCTGACTAGGGGGGAAGACTGTAAAGGCCACACACACCAGAAAGTCAACTGGAACCTTGGCCAGGAAGCAAAACCCGAGATCTTCTTCAGAAAAAGCTCCGAGTAGTTTTCTACACTAGTTGATGTTCTTCTGTCATCAAGACACTCAACCCAGCAAGGAACTGTTGCCTCTGCTGCACAGAAGCTAAAATGTTCTGTCTTCTAGAGGACATCAATGCTGAGTGAAGTAACACAGTCCCAGAAAAACAAACGACAAACAGTATCCCTCATCTGTGGACGCTAGTGCCAATTACCTAGTTCTAAGTATTTCTTGTGCACGGCCCCTTGAGCTTCTGTCCAAAGCAGTTGGGAGTGATGCATACTGGAAACAACAACAACAACAACAACAACAGAAAGGACTGCATCGAAGAACTGACTAAAACAGTGAACTTCTGCTCAAAACAGTCAACTTCCTCATGGAGAATATTGAGAAAGACCGAGAAAGAGATGAAAAGCATGTTTGGCAGAATGCATGAGCTCTGGCAGGGTTGGGGCATAGGGTGGGGGACATGGATCTAGATTTGATTAAAAAAAAATAAATTTATGTGAAAATAAATAAAAGCAGGCTGTAGCAAGGAAAAAAAAAAGTGTTCTGTCTTAAACACAAGTATATGTCAGGCGTGGTGGCGCACGCCTTTATTCCTAGCACTTGGGAGGCAGAGGCAGGCAGATCTTTGTGAGTTCAAGACCAGCCTGGTCTACAGAGTGAGTTCCAGGACAGCTGGGGCTACAGGGAGACCCTGTCTCGAAAAGACCAAAAAAAAAAAAACAACCCAAATAAAAAACAAAAAAAAAAAACAAGTATAAGCACATAGGCAGAACAATGGAGACAGAAACACTGTAGGAACCAGTGTCAATAAAATCGTGACCCCTCCCATGGGCCTGGAACTGTGGTCCTCTCCTGTGGATTTAGAGCTGTGATCCACTTCTAGGAACCTGGAGCTGTCATCCCTGGTGACGCAAGTTCAACCCTTAGAACCAATGTAAAGGTGGAAGGAACTGACTCCATAAGATTGTCCTCTGACCATCTCAGGAAAGCTGTGGCACACCTGCCCATATACACGCCATGGACACACACCCACACCCACAATAAACGACATTTTCTGTTATTTCTCTCCACTAGCCCTTTAAAGAAGACTGCCACATCACCTACTACCCTCTCTTTCTAGATGTGTCTGATTTAGGATGGGGATTAAAACAATAGAGGGAAACAGCATCTTGTGCTTTCAAGAGGAAGAGCATGTCCCAAGGGAGAGGCCTCCAGCTCCTGAGAGTGCTGTCCACCCCTGCCTGTGCAGGGAGGAGCTGCAGGCAGAAGCCACTGAGTCAGAACACTCACAGGGGTCCTGGAGATGGGTGTGGCGAGGGGAAATGCAGCAAGTTCTTGTCGGCAGGGGCGGTACCCCCAGGCAGAGTGAGGGCAGTCAGCTGCTTCTTTTCCTTACAGCAATTCTGTCAAACAGGAACAGCTAAAATGAGGCCCTGGTCCACACATGCTGTGGCATGAGAAGAAAGGGGAAAACAAAGTACTCCTGCACAGAACTTCAGAGAGTCAAACCTGGTACAATGGAAGGATGCAGACTGCGAGAGGGAGAGATACCTCCACAATGAGGACGGTGGGCACGAACCAGACAGAACACAGGAAGAAGAGCCCTCAACCCCACGCCCACCAATCATGGGACTTCCAAAGAATGGGCAGTTGAGTTCTTCCCACAGGCGCCTTCCCCTTAATGCCCATACAGAAGAGCTTCCTACCTTGTTCAGGACAGGCGGATCACTGATCCCTGTGAGGAAGAGGCAGAGGGAGATAGGCCACTGTAACTGCATCTGACAGGACACAGCGAAGGATGGCACACCCGGCCTTTCCAGGACATCAAGAATCCCAGGGATACTCTACCCAAAGTGATTTCCCAAAACTGTATAATGTGTGAGAGTCCCTTAAAAGGAAGAAACCAACTCGCCCATCCCTCTCCTCAGGACCATTCTGTGCATGCATAACACCCCTTTCTCACCTAAGGCTGCTAGGTCCTGATGAAGCAAAGATGGCACCTCCAGGTCGACGAGGGGACAGTTTTTCGTGCAAGCTGGTGGTTTCTGAAAGGCTAGAGAACACACGAGGTTAGAATATTCAAAGGTGAAGACAAAGTCTCCGTCGAAATCCCAGTGCTGTCCTCAGGCCTCCCTCCTAACTCCTGCCTTGGGAGGGTGCTGACGGCCTGCCATTCAGCATGTGGCCTCGCTGCCCTCCACACAGGGTCAGGTCCCCACAGCCTGCCATTCAGCATGTGGCCTCGCTGCCGTCCGCCCAGGGTCAGGTCCCCACAGCCTGCCATTCAGCATGTGGCCTCGCTGCCCTCCGCCCAGGGTCAGGTCCCCACAGCCTGCCATTCAGCATGTGGCCTCGCTGCCCTCCGCCCAGGGTCAGGTCCCCACAGCCTGCCATTCAGCATGTGGCCTCGCTGCCCTCCGCCCAGGGTCAGGTCATTCAGCATGTGGACTCGCTGCCCTCCACCCAGGGTCAGGTCCCCACAGCCTGCCATTCAGCATGTGGACTCGCTGCCCTCCTCCCAGGGTCAGGTCCCCCAGGCTCCTTCTATCAATCAGCTGGAGCAGCAGGCTTAGGCTACTTTAGCTTAAACATTTTTTTTTAATTTTATTGTTTTAAATTTTATTTATTTTTGTATATTTTGAATGTACTGTCTGCATGCAGGTTTGTGCACCCATGTCGTGCAATGCCTCGGAGGTCAGAAGAGGGTCTCGGATTCCCCTGGAATTGGAGTTCTCCTGGAATTGGAGTTACAGATGGTTCTTAGCCGCCATGTGGGTGCTGGGGATCGAACCCGGGTCCTCTGCAAGAACAGTCGGTCCTCTTAACCGCTAGGCCATCTCTCCAGCCCCAGCTTAAACACTTTTAAGGTTTCTGATCACACTTGATCAGTCACCCACAGAACTTGATAAACACAGGTCTCTAGGCCCAGCTCTAAGCACTCCTAACTCTGAAGGTATAAGCGAGAGAAAAAAAATGTGAAATTTTCAGAGCTGAAGAGATGGCTTAGCAGTTCAGAGCACTAGCTGTTCCTGCAGAAGCTCCAGGCGTTACTTCCAGCACCTGCATCAAATGACACACAGTGTCCAGTTAATGCCTCCAAGAGCATTAACACGCATGGTATACTTACATACATGCAGGCCAAAGTCATACACATAAATCAAATGAAGTAAATATTTTTTTAATGAAAAGCCTATTTTTTAGCAGTGCTAGGATGCTAGGCAAGTCCCTACCACTGAGGCCAAGGAGGATCATTTTCCTTTGGTCTCAGCTCATGTGAGCACTCATGAGAGGGATTCAAACCAGGCACACTAGAGTCATCTGCCCAGTCTGGCATAGGTATGGTTCCTCAGACTGGCTATCTGAAACCTGTTTCCACAGGAAAGGGGTCAGAGGCAAGTGCTCTCCTGTCTACACCACAGCACTATAAGGGGCTGTTTCTTTCCTGACTTATGCAGTGCTCTAAGACAGAAGGCAAGGAAGGGCTGCTGGCACATACCTCTGGGGATAGGAATGTCTCCCACTGAGTTGGTCACTGCATTCCCAAAGGTGACCGGGCCTTCCATCACCTGCTTGTACAGTAGAACCCCTTGGGTGAGAAGGTCATTTGCCTGAAGAATCTCCGCTGAGGAACGAGAGAAGAATGAGAGAGAGCTCCAGGGTTCAGCCACAAAGCATGTCTTTTCTCAACCATTCCCTGTGTCTCTACTAGGTTCGGCACACCCTGTCCTCCTGCCCCTGATCATGTGACCAGGTTTCTACCAGACTTCCTCACCCCAGTATTTAACTCTGTTTCCAATAATGGAGGAACAAATTCTACCTCCACATCCCACTGTCCACATGACGTGACAGTAAGCACTCCAAGCATAGCTCTTTCAATGAGGAATGTTTTGGGGACTTTGGGTTGAGACAGGGTCTTACTAAGCCGTGTGGGCTGGCCTGGAACTCGCTGCTTATCCCTGGCTACCGCTGATTTTCCAGTGATCCTCCTGCACCAGCCTGGTAGGTGTTACATTACAGATGGGTGTAAATCACATGGCCAGCAGAAAATGCTTAACTTGTAAGTCTAAAACTGAACCTGGCTAGGGAGAGAGCTCAATAGTAGTGCACTTACTTAACATGCATTGAGTCAGGCCATAGTTGTGTGCCCCCAAAAAGGTGGGCATGTGGGCACACTCCTGAAATCTCAGCATTTGGGAGGTGAATGCAAGAGACCAGTAGTTCCAGGTCACCCGCAGCTACATGTCAAGTTCAAGGCCAGCCTGGACCACACGAGCTACTGCCTCAATAGTAACAATAGCATCAATTTTAGCCAGTGTGCCTTTACTCCCAGCACTTAAGAGGCCAAGGAAGAAGGACTGTTGTGAGTTCAAGACCAGCCTGGGCTACAGTGTGAAACCTTGACCCAAATGAATGAATTTAAAGCCTTGAGGTGACAAAGCTCCTGCTCTAACTGGCAATTTTGTCGATATGGATGTCAATATTAGAAGAAGTCCTTACTACCTGATTCAGTTACTCAAAATTATTACATATTTAGAGAAGTGACTGGTACATGAGCCAGTTTTATGGCTTATCTATTTTACCAGTCTAGAAATACAGATCTGGTATTTCTAGTGAAAATTTGTGATTCTCACTGAAACACACTTAATCGTGTAAAATGCATGCTCCATTCCAAAACTGCCATTATCCCATGGTCATACTAACCTGCAATCAAACCTCTTAGAGTAAGAAGTGCACGAGCTAAAGCGCTAGAAGCTGGAAGCCCCCTTTCCAGGAGTGACCAGCTGCTGGAAGCTGGAAGCCCCTTCCAGGAGTGACCAGCTGCTGGAAGCTGGAAATCCCTTCCAGGAGTGACCAGCTGCTGGAAGCTGGAAGATCCCCCTCCAGCAGTGACCAGCTGCTGGAAGCTGGAAGCCCCTCCCAGGAGTGACCAGCTGCTGGAAGCTGGAAGATCCCCCTCCAGCAGTGACCAGTTGCTGACTTCTGGCCCTACTCCCACCCCCCATTTTCTGGCTGTAAAAGGAGAATTCATTTTCAAGTGTTTTTGTTTGTTTATTTTTGTCTTTTTGAGACAGGGTCTCCCTTTAGTCCCAGCTGGCCTGGAGCTCACTTTGTAGACCAGGCAGGCCTTGAACTCACAGAGATCCACCTGTCTCTGCCTCCCAAGTGCTAGGATTAAAGGCATGCACCACCATGCCCGGCCTTTGTCAAGTGTTTTTATTTGGCATCTGCAAATCTGCAAGTTGTTTACAAACTTTGACTGTCACTGAGCTCACTGCAATCTGGGTAAGTCATGGCTTTGATGCTCATTTCAACTGTCCACCTGATTAGGTAACACTTAGGGCACACTGGGCTGGAGAGATGGCCTAGTGGTTAAGAGCACCGACTGCTCTTACAGAGGAGGACCAGGGTTCGATCCCCAGCACCCACATGGCGGCTGAGAACCGTCCGTAACTCCGATTCCAGAACTCCAGTTCCAGGGGAATCTGACACCCTCTTCTGACCTCCACGGCATTGCACAACACAGGTGCACAAACCTACATGCAGACAGTACATTCATACACATTCAAAAATAAATAAAAATAAAAATTAAAAAAAAAACAAAAACACTTAGGGCACAGACAAGACATGCATTGGGTGAATCTGCGAGGGCATTTCCAGAGAGGACTGAGGGAAGGAGACCCAATCTCAGCGTGGATAATGCCACCCCCAGGGCTGAATAAAAAGGGTAGGAGCATGGCCGGGCGTGGTGGCGCACACCTGTAATCTCCGCTCAGGAGGCAGAAGCAGGCGGATCTCTCTGAGTTCAAAGCCAGCAGAGCAGCAAGTTCCAGTCCAGCTGGAGCTACAGGGAGACAGTGCCTCAAAAACACCCAAAAATAAATAAATAAATAAATAAATAAAAACCAATAAATGGTAGGAGCAGCCAGCTGAGCACTGCCTCCTCTGCCAGATGGGAGTAGGGAGGGCATGTCTGGCCGCTGTGTCTTACAGACCACGACAGAATGTATCCTCAAAACATGAGCCAAAATAAACCCTTCCTCCCTTAAACTACTTGTCAGTAACTTGGTCACAGGAATGAGAAAAGTAACTAATACAACAGGTTAGAAATACATCACACCAAAAAAAAAAAAAAAGAAAGAAAAAAAAAAGTGATCACCTTTAATCCCAGCACTTGTGAGGCAGAGGAAGGCAGATCTCTGTGAATTCAAGGCCAGCCTGGTCTACATAGTGAGTCCCAGGACAGCTCCTACAGGGAGACCCTGTCTCAAAAAAAAAAAAAAAAAAAAAAAAAAAAATCACAAAAAGGAGGTACTGTAAGGCTTCCTGACACCCTCGATGATGATGATGTTTTCTATGGTGTTCTTGAGACTAGGTCTTTGTTATATAACTCAGGAGGACAATGAACTCAGGAACCTCCCTGACTCAGCAGCCAAAGTGCTAGATTACAGGCATGTGGTCACCATGTTGGACTACAACATTTTTTTTCCTATTTTTTCCATTTTTTTTTTTCCTGTTTTTGAGACAGGGTCTTACTATGTAGACCAAACTGGCCTTGAATGTGGAGACCCTCCTGCCCCTCCTTCCTAAGTGTTGGGATTAAAGGCATGCACCACCATGCCTGGCTAACACTTTCATGGTACATTTTGAGCCTTTACTAGGCTTTCTGATCGTACTTCCTGTTCAAGCCTAGATTCTTCTGAAGTCCTATCTGGTCACTCAGCCCCCACCCTTACCAGCCAAAGACCAAGGCACACAAAGCCCATCCTTCTCATTCCTGGCCCCAGAGCAGCTAGGCAGGGAGGACTGAATCTGTTTTGCACTTGGAATGCTGCAATACCCAGAGAAACAGAGCTGTTACCCAGTGCATCGTCGTCATCTGTGGTGTCACTTGCCAGCCGGAACAGGGTGGGCCGAAGCTTCTCACACCTTTCATACACAACCTGGGGAAACAGAGCCTGACTCACAAACACACCGGGCCCCCCCCCCCACCAGGCCCCAAATACCTCCCTTCAGCAGTCTGGGACTGAAGCAGTCTTCCTTAGGTTGTGCCAGATCCGTGACTACAAATCTGAGGTAACGTGACAGTATTAGAAGACAGGCTACAGCTCAGTGGCAGAGCAGACCCCCACACAACACCCTAGGTTCAATTCCCAGTATTTTACTTCCACAAAAAAAGAGACAACATTTGGGCTAGTCAGGAGTGGTGCTGCACGCCCATTATCTCAGCACTTGCTAGGTGGAAGTAGGAGGGTTAGCCCAAGCTAAATGAAGACCTGTTTCAAACAGTAACGATGATGATACCAAAAGGGCTAGAGTAGTAGCTGAACAGATGGCTGAGTGGTTAAGAGCACTGGCTGTTCCTGCAAGAAGACCTGGGTTCTGCCAAGTGTGGTGGCACATGCACTGGGGAGGCAGGGACAGGCAGATCTTGAGTTCCAGGCCAGCCCTCCCAGTCTGCACAGCAAGTTCCATGCCAGCTGGGACTAAAGGCAGACTGTCTCAAAAAGACCAAAAAAAAAAAAAAGTTCAGGGTTCCAAATCCCAACACCAGCATGGCGGCTAACAACCACACATAACTCCAGTCCCAGGGGCTCTAACGCCCTTTTCTGACCCCCATGGGCATTTCATGACATGGGTATTCCTACATGCATGCACATAATATGTATACTCATAGACATCATTTTTATTTTGTTTTGTTTTCGAGGCAGGGTCTCCCTTTAGTCCCAGCTGGCCTGGAGCTCGCTATGTAGACCAGGCTGGCCTTGAACTGACAGAGATCCGCCTGCCTCTGCCTAGAGACATAATTTTTTTTTTTTAAGAAGAAAAAATAAAGAGATGAAGAAGTAGCTCAGTAGGTAAAAGCACTTGCTACCCAGCCTGGCCATCCAAACTTATTCCTCAAACCCACTTGTTGGAGGAGAACCAACTTTTTCCAAGTTGTCCTTGGACCACCTCCAAAAAGTAAATGAATCTTAGAAAAACTTTTTTAAAAGGAAAAAACTGAGGGCTCTTATCCCAGGAAAGAGCCCACTGTTTCTAGCTACCAGAGCTAACTCTTCCTGGGCTATTCTCCCTGGCCCAGAGCTACCTGTTGCCACTGAACAATGGAAGAGTTCCATACAACCAAGAGGGATGGCACCTGAAGAGTAACACCAAGGCTGGCCAGCCTCCAGCCTCCACATGACATGGACCCACAGACAGAAGCATTTTCATAAACACACAAATTTTGTGCCTTAGAAGAAGCTATTGAGGCTGGAGAGATGGCTTAGCAATTAAGAGCACTGGCTGTTCTTGCGGAGGACCCAGGTTCCATTCCCAGGGAATCAAATACCCTCTTCTGATCTCCAAGGGCACTGGACCTATCTACATGTAGACAATGCACCCACACACATAAAATTAAAAAAAAAAAAA
>VZQC01014038.1:336065-462396 GCA_009823505.1 Rhizomys pruinosus | reverse complement strand
AAGAAAAAGAAAAAGAAAAAGAAAAAGAAAAAGAAAAAGAAAAAGAAAAAGAAAAAGAAAAAGAAAAAGAAAAAGAAAAAGAAAAAGAAAAAGAAAAAGAAAAAGAAAAAGAAAAAGAAAAAGAAAAAGAAAAAGAAAAAGAAAAAGAGGGGAGGGGAGGGGAGGGGAGGGGAGGGGAGAGAAGAGAAAGGAAATGGAATGGAAAAAGGAAATGGAATGGAAAAAGGAAATGGAATGGAAGGAAAAGGAAAAGGAAAAGGAAAAGGAAAAGGAAAGGAAAGGAAGAAGAAAAGAGAGTAAGAGAGTAAGAAAGAGAAAGAGAGAAAGAGAGAGAGAGAAAGAAAAAGAAAGAAAGAAAGAAAGAGAAAGAAAGAAAAAAGAAAAAGAAAAGAAAAGAAAAAAAGAAAAGGAAGGAAGGAAGGAAGGAAGGAAGGAAGGAAGGAAGGAAGGAAGGAAGGAAGAAAGGAAGAAAGAAAAAGAGAGAAAATAAATGGAGAGGAGTTGTGTCCACTAGATGGTTACCTGCAGGGCCTCCTGGTCAGGTGGGGCCTGGCCAGGCCTGCGGTACAAGCTCAGCATCTCCTGCAGCACCTTCACGTGGCTTCGCACTTCTTCTACTGCACTGACTCGCTTGGACACCTTCTCAGATTTTTCTTGTTCCTTTGAGGAAAAAGAAGTGCGAAGTGAGGACAATAACTCTTCAATCAGATACTGTGGGTCAGGAAGTCATAGAACAAACGCCAAGTAAATAGGGTTGCTTGCCCAGAATTCGTGGGAACCACAATGCAGTGTGGGGTTCTTCTCTTCTCTTGTACACCTAGTCTCAATCCTGCTGGAAAAACGGACTCCAGCACGTAGACAGACCCTGTCCACACCAACACGTGTCCCTGGGACAGAAGTGTTCCCAAATGATTTATGCCTTAACAAATGAAGCTGGGAAGCATGAGAGAACTGTCACAATTTCTAGTCACCAACTTGCTGTCCCTATTCAAAATGAGACCATCCTTTCTCCTACCTAGCTGTGCACGCCTTATACCCTTGGACACATTGTGGTGGTTTGAATGAGAGTGTCCCCCCATAGACTTTAAGTTTTCAAACATTTTGTCTCCAGTTGGTGGCACTGTTCTTGGAGGTCTTAGAAGGTGTGGCTGTGCTGGAGGAAGTATGTCATTGGGGGCGGACTTAGTGAGTTTAACAAGCCTTGCTGTCTCCAGTCTCTCTCTGTCTCTCTCTCTCTTCTTCCTGTGCTCATTGAGAGATGTGACCCTCGGCTTGCTGCTCCAGCCCCAGCCGCCATGCTTCCAGCCACAATGGACTCTGATTCCCTGGAACTGTCAATCATAAGCTCAAATAAACTCTTCCTTTGGTAAGTTCCCTTGCTCATGGTGGTTTTATCACAGCAACAGAAAAGTGACTAATACACGCATATATACACACACACACACACACACACACACACACACACACACTGTCCATCATCCCTGTCAAATGCTGGGCCTACAGAACCATGGGAAAAATGCCCACCTCCGCAGGGCATGGTGGCGCACACCTTTAATCCTAGCACTTGGGAGGCAGAGTCAGGCCGATCTTTGTGAGTTCAAGGTCAGCCTGGTCTACAGAGTGAGTTCCAGGCCAGCTGGGACTACAGGGAGACCCTGTCTGGAAAGACCAAAAAAAAAAAAAAAATGCCCACCTCCTTGACCAAATTCTTGATCAGCCGGTTTGCAGCCTGAAGATCCTCAGGGTGGTTGCTCTTCAGAAGCCTTGTCAGAAGCTGAAGAGTGAAGGAGAGCAGGTGAAGCTGTAATTCCCTCCAGCCCAGAGTGGGAGAATTCCCAGGATAGCCCACGCTATGCGCGCATCATCTTACCAAACCATGCAGTGATACTGCAGTGTGGGTACCGGGGTGGGAGATGGAGGATGACATCCCCTAGAGAGTATCTGGCAAAGTCTGGATATATTTTCAATGCCACAACTGAAGAAAAGGGATTAAGTCTATCTAGTGGGTAGAGCCAGGGATGTTGAAAGATCCTTCAGAGTACAGTCAAGCAGCAGAGAATTACCTAGCTCAAAATGTCACAAATGGGGCTGGGAGTGTCACTCAGTTATTAAAAGAACTGTAACTTTGCACAGTGGCAGTATCGTAGCCAATGAGGTTTATCCGAGGCGCGATTATTGCTAATTGAAAAAAAAAAAGCCAGGTGTGGTGGCGTACGCTTTTAATCCTAGCACTCTGGAGGCAGAGGCAGGCGGATATTTGTGAGGAATAAGATCACAGCAGGTAAAAATAGTTCAAATTGTTTCTACTTTTTTTTTTATTTTTTAATTAATTTTATTTCTGTATGTGTATGAATGTACTGTCTGCATGCAAGTCTGTGCACCCGTGTCGTGCAATGCCACAGAGGTCAGAAGAGGGTGTCGGATTCCCCTGGAACTGGAGTTCTCCTGGAACGATTCTCAGCTGCCATGTGGGTGGGGGATCGAACCCGGGTCCTCTGCAAGAGCGGTAGGCGCTCTTAACCGCTAGGCCATCTCTCCAGCCCTGTTTCTACTTCTTGTGCATTTATAGTACTTGTATGTGTGAGTTTTGTACTTAGCATAGCAAAAATTACATAAACCACTAAGAAGCTAATAAGAAAAACAATTATAAGTGTATTCAAGGCCAGCCTGGTCTACAGAGTGAGTTCCAGGACAGCTGGGGGCTACAGGGGGACACTGTCTTGAAAAGACCAAAAAAATAAAATGAAAGCACGTGTCTAGCATACACAAAGCCCTGGGTTCCATCCCCAGCAATGCAAAAATAAATGCAAATAAATAAATGTCTGAGTACTGAGAATGATGTGGGCCACATGCTCTAAGACAGCAGACTTTGAGGATCCCGTTTGTCATGTAATCCCCATGCCTACTGGGCTGCCTAGCACATAGGAATCCCTCACAATGTAGACAGCACTGATACTTAATCTTCACTGCCAACTTGATTGTAATTGGAATCACTTATGGGATACACCTCTGGGTAAGTCTTTGAGGGCATTACCAGATAAGTTTAACTGAGAAGGTGAGACCCACTCAGAAAGTAGGTAGTGCATCCCATGGGCTAGAGTTCCAGAATGAAAAAAAATAAAAGGGAAAAAGAAATGTCATATGGAAACCACCATTTGCCTCTCTGCTTCCTGACAGCAGACCATATCCTCAGTGCTCCTGGCTGTGACTTCCCCCCACAGGAGACACTATATCCTCATACTGTGATCCACAATAAACCTTCTTTCCTTACGTTGCTTATGTCAGGTTATTTTGTCACAGCAAAGAGAAACATAGAAAGGGCATGGAAGCTGGGCAGGGTGGCACACTGACAATGACAGCACTTGGAAGTATTAGGCAGAAGACTGGGAGGTCCAAGTTAGCTTCAGCACATGTTAAGTCTGAAGCAAGTCAACCGCAGGTACATATTAAAAAAAAAAAAAGCCGGGCGTGGTGGTGCACACCTTTAATCCTAGCACTTAGGAGGCAGAGGCAGGTGGATCTTTGTGAGTTCAAGGCCAGCCTGGTCTACAGAGTGAGTTCCAGGACAGCTGGGACTACAGGGAGACCCTGTCTCAAAAACACCAAAAAAAAAAAAAAAAACAAGTTGAGTGAGGTGGCACAGGCCCTTAGTTCTAGCACTTGAAAGCAGATTTCTCTGAGTAGACCAGTTCCAGGCCAGCAAAGGCTACCCAGTGAAACCCAGTTTCAAAAAACATACAACAAACAAATGAACAAACAGGACTGGAGAGATGGCTCAGCAGTTAAGAGCACTGTCTGCTGCTCTTGCACGGGACCTAAATACAATTCCCAGCACCCACATGGAAGCTAACAACTGTCCATTAACTCCAGTTCCAGGAGATCCAATGCCGTTGTCTGACCTCAGCAGGCAATGCATGACATAGGTGCACTAACACACATGCAGGCAATATACTCATACACATAAAATTAATTTATATATATAAACATATATATAAATTAATTTTAATTAATAAATTAACCATATATATGTAGAGAAAGAGAAAGAGAGAGAGAGAGAGAGAGAGAGAGAGAGAGAGAGAGAGAGAGAAAGAAATGCAGGGGAGCCGGGTGTGGTGGCGCACGCCTTTAATCCTAGCACTTGGGAGGCAGAGGCAGGAGGATCTCTGTTGAGTTCCAGGCCAGCCTGGTCTACAGAGTGAGTTCCAGGCCAGCTGGGGTTACTGGGAGACCCTGTCTCAAAAAGACCAAAAAAATAAAAAGAAATGCAGGGGTTGGAGAGATGGCTCAGTGATTCAGAGAACTGGCTGCTTTTGCAGAGGACCCAGGTTCAATTCCAAGCACCCACATGGCAGCTAACAGCTGTCCCTAACTCCAATTTCAGGGGATCCAATGCTTTCTTCTGATGTCTTCAGGCATTGCACAACACAGGTGTGCTTACACACATAAAGGCAAAACACTCATACACATAAAAGTAAAAATAAAATAAAATAAAATAAAATAAAAAGAAATGCATGCATGGATGGAACCCTTCCAATTCTGTGCTCACCAAAATGCACTGAGGAGCCAATGTCAACGTTCATGCAGAAGGACATCCAAGACGCCCTCCTGGTCTCGGCCTAGCATTTAAGTACCATCTGCTTCCCTCAATGATATGTGAGGACCAACAGCCCTGGGAGCCTCCAGGGGAAGGACAATGGCAGGGTCTATGCCAGCACAGGGTCCTGCTCCATCCGCCACGCCCTCCCCAATTCCACAGGCACTGAACCGGATCCATCAGCCCACACTCCAAATTCCCTTTGGATTGTCCTTGAAACACCCTCCTCCCAACGCACATACAGATAAGGGACATGGTGCACAGGGTGACCTTTACTATCCAGCCCTTACTCCACCTCCACACACCAGAGGAGGATCAAAGAGGTCAGGGAGGAGTTCTTTACCTTTGACTTTTCCTCATCAGCATCAAAGATGGAGCTCTTCGGCCAGGGAGAAGGTGGAGGTAAGATTTTATCCATCGGTAGCTTAGGATCTTGCTTTATGATCCCTAAAATGGGCAATTCATGAAGTTAAGCCATCGGTATTGGAGGGATGCAGAATAAAGTCCACAAACCTGATTCCTAACAACTTGAGACCATTCTAAGCAGCCAGTCAGGAATTACCAGGCTTGGGTGATCCCCTACAGCAGGCGTTCATAATTAGCTATAGACCCTTATTTTGTGCACACATGTGCATGCCAGAGTCCACATATGGATGTCAAAAGACAACTTGTGGGACTTGGGTTCTTTTTTTTTTTTATTTCTGTATGTGTATGAATGTACTATCTGCATGCAGGTCTGTGCACCCATGTCGTGCAATGCCGAGGAAGTCAGAAGTGGGTGTCAGATTCCCCTGGAACTGGAGTTCTCCTGGAATTGGAATTACAGACGGTTCTCAGCCACCATGTGGGTGCTGGGGATCGAACCCAGGTCCTCTGTAAGAGCAGTCGGTGCTCTTAACTGCTAGTCCATCTCTCCAGCCCCACTGGACTTGGGTTCTTTACTTCTACCCTTATGTTATTGAAGATGGAACTCACTCAAACCATCAATCCTGGTGGCAAATACCTGTACCACAGAGCCTTCTCACTGGCCATAACCTTAAATGGAAGAAAAGGAGAAAAAAAAAACCTAATGCAGAGCTGGAGAGATATAGCTCAACACCATTAAGAACACTAGTTGTTTTTGCAGAGAGGACACAGGTTCAGGTTCCAGCATCCAGATGGCAGCTAACTACCACCTGTAACTCCAGTTCCAGAGAATCCTTTCTTCCCTTCCCCTTCCCCTTCCCCTTTCCCTCCCCTCCCCTTTCCTTCTTTCTTTCTTTCCTTCTTTCTTTCTTTCCTTCTTTCTTTCCTTCTTTCTTTCTCCATTTTTGTCTTTTTGAAGACAGGGTCTCCCTTTAGTCCCACCTGGCTTGGAGTTCGCTATGTAGACCAGGCTGGCCTTGAACTCACAGAGACCCGCCTGCCTCTGCCTCCCAAGTGCTGCGATTAAAGGCGTGTGCCACCACACCTGTCGGGAATGACTTTTTTTTTTTGTCTTTTTGAGACAGGGTCTCCCTGTAGCCCCAGCTATCCTGGAACTCACTCTGTAGACCAGGCTGGCCTTGAACTCACAAAGATCCGCCTGCCTCTGCCTGCCAAGTGCTAGGATTAAAGGCGCGTGCCACCACGCCCGGCTTTTTTCTTTCTTTCTTTTTTTTTTGGTCGGGAATGACTTTTAAATGGATGTGATCTGGACTAATGACTCTTAATTTACCCTGGCAAAACCATGTCACTGTGTCTCAAGTGCTGGGATTACAGGTGGCCACCATACCTGTCCGACTTTTATGTGAGTTCTGGGGATCTAAACTCTGATCCTCACGTTTGTACAGTAAGCACTGAATCCACTGGACTCTCTTCCCAGCCCCAGAGTTCTAACTTTAAAAAAGCGTTTTCTTAAAAACAAAACAAAAAAATAAAACCCTTTTTCTTTTTCCATGTGTAGGCCCACAAGTGTGCACACCCTGGAAAGCCAAAGGACGACACTGAGTATGTCACTCTAACATGTTTTTTTTTGGTTTTTTTTTTTTGTCTTTTTGAGTCAGGACTTAGGTCCTCATGCTTGCAAAACAAACACTCTCCACCATATCTGACACCAGCTCAAATCCTAGGCGCCCCTGCCCTTCCCCCACAGGGCGCTATCTGCTTCCAAGGCTACTAACTCGGACCGTGTGGCATTCTGTGTTCCTCTTCGCCATCTCCCTCCTTCCCAGCAATTGCTGAAATTTATAGCTTGTCTTGTATTTTTTTCTTCTTTAGCTCCAAGAAAACTGTCATCAAGTTTCCTTTTGCGTGCATTTTATCTATGAGACATGCAAAAGGGACTCTGATTCCCTGGTAACAATTCTACTAGGTAAACATCACCAACAGCCTTAGAAAGACAAGCCACTGCCTTGAAGATGTACCTTAGTGGAAGAGAGCTTACCTAGTCCCTTACCTAACAGACCTTATGCAGGTCCCTACCCCAAATAAAATATCTTTATGCATAAAAATAAAAACAGCATACACACACGGTCTGATTAAGGCTCACTATCATCCTGGGAATTCAAGGAACTGCCACAAAACCAGAGACATCAGAGCAGATGTGTGCCCAGGTCCTGTACTCAGGGGCCTAAGGTAGCTACATCATGTCCAGCCCCCAGAGAGGACTGCACAGCCTCCAGTGTGGCCCAAAAAACCCTACATGAGTGCACACAGCAAGGAAAAACAGTGCCGACCCCAGTTCCTGCTTCCAAAGACCCTGGACATGAAAGGAAGCCAGGGACCAGACAAAACACAAGTAGGAGGCTGTAAACTCCCACACTGACAATACCAAGACACCACTGAGCACCTTGCAACTTAACTCTTCTTGAAGCCCCAGACCAACAACCAATCAGCCTGAAATCCAAGAAAAGACAGTGCCCTCAAAGAGCAGTGAGAGGCAAGTCTGTAAGAATAACTCACCTACTGACCATGTCCCAGCACTTGGAGGCTGAGGCAGGAGAATCACGAATTCAAGCCAGCCTGAACTACATTTATATTATGTTTATTTATTCAGAGACGAGAAGGGACGCACGTGCGCCAATGGCTGACATGGGAAGGTATGAGGACAACTTGTGTATTTCAAAAATGGAACTCAGATCGTCAGGCTTAGTAGCAGGCATCTGTACCCACTGAGCCATTTTGTTGACCCTAGCCTGAGCTATAAAGGGGAAGCTGGAGGAGTGCTTGCGTGACGTGCATAAAGCCCTGGGTTCAATTCCCAGCACTGCATTCAAAAAAAAAGTGTGCCGGGCCATGGTAGGTGGAGGGGTGGAGGGAGGAGGCTAAGGAGGTAGGTTCAAGGTCACCTTCCGATACACCAGGATTTCCACACCAGCCTGGGCTACATACAACCCTGCCCCTGCCAAACAAAGGAAGCTAAGGAGGTAGGTTCAAGGTCACCTTCAGATACACCATGATTTCCACACCAGGCTAGGCTACATGCAACCCTATCCCTGCCAAACAGACAAAGGAAGCTAAGGAGGTAGGTTCAAGGTCACCTTCAGATACACCATGATTTCCACACCAGGCTGGGCTACATGCAACCCTGCCCCTGCCAGACAGCCAAGGGAAATCAGCCATGAATGCTGGCAGGCAAACCTTGTTTCTTCAGCATCTGATAAGCATCTCGGATTTTGATGTCTTCTGGAAACCAGACTGTCCAACTGAAGAGGATTTCCACGACTCTTCCTTTAACTTTGTCTGTGGCCCAGGTCCCCAAGTACTACAAGTGAAAAGGAGAATTAGACTGAGAAGGCCCAGCTAGAGGCCAAATCCGAGGGCGCTCAGTCCCAGAGCCTGTCTAGCTTTCAAGGAACCAGTGCCCACCACTGAAATTAAAGCTCATCACACAGCTAAGTGAAGTACACCTCAATGCCTGTAATCCTAGAAGCTGGGAGAATGCGGAAGGAGGACTGATACAAGTTTGGGGCCAGCCTGGGCTACAATGGTGAGGCCCTGCCTTAAATAACCAAAACAATGCTAGGCATGAGAGCACACATTGGGTCCCAGCACCCGGGAGGCAGAGACAGTTCATCTCTGCCAATTCCCAGGCTAAACAGTGAGACCCTGTCTGCAAACAAACAAACAAGTAAAACACACCCAACCAAACCAAACCAAACAATTCCCCAAACAACAGTGTTGGCAGGCCACCCAGCGCCTTTCCCACACCAAGCTCTGGGTCATCTCCATCTGTTACACTCAGAGGGCAGCAGTACACTCCTCTCCCATGTTCCGAAGAGGCGGGGGTCAAGAAAACCACCGAGTGCTACTCTGCAGTGCCCAAGTTAAGTACCGCAAAGATACCCAAAGCTTGTGACTAGCACTTGAACTGGGTGGTCTAGATAGGACTGAGGTCTTCAAGAGAAGGTGCAGGAAATGTTTAAGACCAGGCAGGGTCAGAATTCAACTGAACTGTTGGGACACACCACGTGTCAGAGGTGGCTGATTCCATGCAAGTAAGGAGTCAATCAACACTGGTTGCACGTGAGTGACAGCTAAGATGGGGCCAGGAGGAAAAGTACAGGGATCAGAAAAGCAGCAGCACAAAGCTCGACAGTCACACCTGCCTGTCACCTTGTTCTCTACCAGGAAACCTGGCCTCCTGATAGTCTCGCTGCTTACAGGCCAACAGGTCATGCTGTATTCGAGGGGAAAACGAAAATGCTAAAACTGAGGGGCTGAGGGTAGCTAATAAGCATGGCTGCCCTTCCAGACCTTGGAGAGGAGTCATGTGCTCCTAGCAGAAGAGCGGGAGCTGTCTAAGGGGCTACGACTGGCCTGCAGGGTGACAAGCCTGAAAGTGGGACACGGGTACAGTGCAATGGCAGGGTACAGGTACTCACCTTTGGGGACAATACTTTGATCAACTCATTCAGGAAACGGAACTTGGCCACTTCGCTGTGGAACTTCTCTCCACAGTGGTTCATGCACGTCTCCAGCACCTGCGGACACAGGATCCGTGTAAGAGAAAGCCACCAGCTCCAGCTCCTGAGGTTCACGGGCAGCTACTGTTAACGAGTGAACTAACCCTTCCTCAGGTTACTTCTCAAGATCTTTGACGTTTGACAAAGGAAACATCTTTAGATCACAAAAATCACACTGGGCTGAGGATGCAGCTCGGTTGGCAGTCTTGGCTAGCTAGCATGCTCATAACCCTGTGTTCCATTCCCAGCACCACATAAACTGGGTGTGCACACCTGTAATCACAGCACGTAAGCAGAGGCAGGAGGGTAAGTTGTTCAAGACCATCTTCAGTTACACAGCCAAGTTCAAGGCCAGCCTGAGCTACATGAGATCCCGTATAAAACAACAAAAACGAAAACCCAATGTCACTTGTTCCGATGTGCCACGTCTGAACCCTCAAGTAGCCCAGTGGAGTTAAGGTGACTCGTGGCAGATGAAAGCCCGACAATTGCGCCATCACCCCAGCACTCAAAGGCAGCCGGGACTGCACCCCACCCTGAGCCACCACGGAAATCTATCAAATGAACCTTTCTGTTGTTTTTGAGACAGAGCCTCAGTGCATGGCCCTGGCAGACTTAGCTCCCTGTATAGTCCAGGTAACCTCCTCAAGCTTGTGCCAATCTTCATTGCCTCTGCCTCCAGAATGCTGCCTATACCACCAAACCCAGCTTTACCAACTTTCCCTGAGACAAGGGTCTTGCTATATGACCTAGGCAGGCTGTTGTGCAGCAAGTTCCTGAGGTAAGACATTCCATCTCGAAGCGTAGTTCTTAGGATGCAGGATGGTAATTAAAAGGGAGGTGAAACAACAGAATCTTCTGAGGGGAGGTTAAGATCTCATCTAACAGATAAGGTCATTACCCTCATTAAGCTCAGGAAGTAAACAACTAAGGCTTTAAGTTCCTGAAACTGACCAGCTAGAACTTGGCTCTCAGGAAGTAAACAACTCTAAGGCCTGACCTTTCTGAAACTGACCAGCAAGCACTAGGCTCTCCCCTCTCTAAGCATATATGGGTCCTAAGGACTCCAGAGAATCCTAGAAGAGGCAGACAGAGGGCTGGAGAGATGGCCTAGCGGTTAAGAGCACTGACTGTTCTTGCAGAGGACCCAGGATCGAAAGGTTCGATCCCCAGCACCCACACGGCGGCTGAGAACCGTCTGTAACTCCAATTCCAGGAGAACTCCAGTTCCAGGGGAGTCCGACACCCTCTTCTGACCTCCGAGGCATTGCACCGGGTGCACAAACCTACATGCAGACAGTACATTCATACACATACAAAAATAAATAAAATTTAAAAAGATATTAAAAAAAAAAAAAAAAGGCAGACAGACCAGCTGGGCCTCCTAGAAGAGGCCCTCTCCAACCTGCCCAGCTGCCTGCAGGATGGAGTTAAGCGAGTTCCAGGTTTCCATCTTTTGTGAGCTGTCACCCAGGCTGATGTGGGCCATGATACAGCCATGTTTGTCTCCTTCATCCATATTCCTATATGTAATGTAATTACAACAAAACTCTCTGGTTCTGAGTGTGTACAGTTAAGTGTATATTTTCATAAACATCTACATACTCAGAGAATTTATATTACAATCTAGACTTCTGGTCTCTTTTGCAAAAGCAAAAAGTCCAGTTAACACTGGGCCCAAACCCAGGCCAGCAACCATGAGCGAGTCCCACGCTGCAGCTACCTTTATAAACAAGGCACACACTCTCTTCCAGCCGTCTTTCATTTGTGTTATTCTTGTTGTTTGCCAGCCCTAATTCAAGGGGGTAAATAGAAAATAAACCCTTTCTGCTGGGGGTGGTGCCACATGCCTTTAATCCCAGCACTTGGGAGGCAGAGGCAGGCGGATCTCTGTGAGTTCAAGACCCGTCTGGTCTACAGAGAGAGCTCCAGGCCAGTTAGAAATGAAGGGAGACCCTGTTTCAAAAAGACCAAAAAAAGAAAAAGAAAAAGAAAAGAAAAGAAACCCTTCCTTTGTCTCTCCCAATGTAAGTTCACCAGCTCAGGTAACAGGTCTGACAGGCACAGAGACCCTGAACTCCCTCCCTCCAACCTCTTCAAGGCATGGTAAAAAGAACCAGTCTGATGCCCTCGGGGCTCTTTTTACAGTTGAGACTGGAAAGCTTGGGCTGAGGAGCCAGCCAAACTCACCGTCAAGGCGTACAGAGCTTCCTTCTCTTGCGGAGACTGGATCTTGTGGGCCAGAAGCCAGGGTGCATGTGTTGGGCTGAGGAAAATAAAAAGACCTCAACTCTGGGTGTGGTAGAAAACCCAAGTGGTCAAGCAGAGTACTCTTGCCCAAGCTGCCTCTCTTCCAGGATGCTGTTCCAAGGCAGAAGAGGAATGTGCCTGCCAGACCTCAGGTACAAGCCCTTGACAGACTGACACCTCCCACTCCCCACCCCTAAAGTCAGCTCTGCCCCAGCCATATCAACCTCCCCTTTTCCATCCCCAGAGCTGCAGGCCAGACAGAGTCCACAGTCCCCATCTACCCAGTGACTACTCAGTAAACACTGGAGCAGAACAGGGGAAGGGTATGGCAAACTCAAAACAACTGACCATTTAGCGCCATGTAGCTCCAACATCTGGTGAATAACTGTTTTTTACTTCCTATTCAGGGATTTGGGGAATAAATTCAACAAAATCCTACTGTGGGGTGGAGATGTGGCTCAGTGCTGGCTTAGCATGAGGCCCCAGTCCAATCCTCTCCACTTGGAATCAAAGTAAAGCATTGCTTTGCCCTTTTTCTGCTTTTTCCTATATAAAACTGCACTTAAATTATGAGAAATACTTTAATATGTTTCAATCATTATGAAACCTAGCTCCATTTGTTTCATAAAAAAATTTCAGAAAGTTTTAGTAAAAGAAAAAAAGCAGTAGTTACAATTTTTTTTTTTTTTTTTTTTGGTATTTTTGAGACAAGGTCTCCCTTTAATCTCAGCTGGCCTAGAGCTTGCTCTGTAGACCAGGCTGGCCTTGAACTCAGATATCCTCCTGCCTTTGCCTCTCAAGTGCTGAGATTAAAAGCATGCGCCACCACGCCTGGCACAATTATTGTTTCTTAGCTATACCAATTTGCTTAGATTGTGGAGGAAAAAAAGAATGAAAGAATTCCCAACTGCAGTTCCCCAGAGCCAAGGGTCTGAATTCACCCTGGGCACCCTCGGAGTCATGTCTGTGAGAGAATGACCTTACCCATTGGGCTCCATGTTCACCTGCTCACAGAAATTCTGGATAGCTGACCAGTCCTGCTCCGACATGCTTGGGTCTGTGGCTTTGTCTGTCAAGGAAATCAAGAATAAACTCAAAGAACAAAAGAAATTTATGCCTTCTGCACAAAGTTGGAAACTCAGGGCTGTGATGTCACAGGTCTAGGGGTCGGATCAATGGGCAGATAACTGAAAAAGGCAGGGCCCAAGCATGTGTTGTTCACCGCAGTGGAGTACCACGTGCAGGAGACAGTATGTCCTTACTGAAATTCACTGGATACATGAGTGAGAAAATGAATTGGAAAGTGATGGCCCTGTTTACAAGCCCTGCAATGAGCCTGATCTCAAAAGCCCACCTACTTTCAAGACTCATCAAAGGACTAGTGAGATGACTCAGCAAGTAAAATTGCTTGCCCCTAAGTCTGATGACTTCAGTTTAATCCAATGGTGGAAGGAAAAAAACGACTCCAGCAAGTTGTCCTCTGACCTCCACATGTGCATGTGTGCACACACAAATAAAATGTAATAACAGCAAAAGAAACATTAGAATTCTCACTGCCTCAAGCTGAAGAGACAGCTCAGCAGTTTAGAGCACTGGCTGCTCTTGCAGGGGGGGTCCCTGGGTTCAATCCCCAGCACCCACATGGTGGCTAACAACAGTCTATAATTCCAGTTCTAGGGGAATCTAACACCTTCTGATCTCTGGAGCATTGCATGACATGGGTGCATTTACACATGCAGCAATACACTCATACACATAAAAATAAATAGGGCCAGAGAGATGGCTCAGAGGTTAAAAGCACTGACTGCTCTTGCAGAGGACCTGGGTTCAATTCCCAGCACCCACATGGTGGCTAAGAAAGTCTTTAGTGCTGGGCATGGTATCCCAGCACTGGGTAGGCAGAGGCAGGCGGATCTCTCTGAGTTCAAGGCCAGCCTGGTCTACAGAGTGAGCTCCAGGCCAGCTGGGACTAAAGGGAGACCCTGTCTCAAAAATACCAAAATAAACAAATAAATATAAATTAATTAAATTGAAAAAAAAATAGCACTTTCTAGACAGAGGCAGGCAAATCTTTGAGTTCAAGGCCAGCCTGGTCTACAGAGTGAGCTCCAGGCCAGCTGGGACTAAAGGGAGACCCTGTCTCAAAAATACCAAAATAAACAAATAAATATAAATTAATTAAATTGAAAAAAAAATAGCACTTTCTAGACAGAGGCAGGCAAATCTTTGAGTTCAAGGCCAGCCTGGTCAACAGAGTGAGTTCCAGGACAGCTGGGGCTACAGGGAGATCCTGTCTTGAAAAGACCAAAAAAAAACAAAACAAAACAAAAAAAACAAGAATTCTTACTGCCTCCAAAAACCCTCTCCTCCCCACACTGCTCCAGCAGCAAGTCCCCTCCCTTAGAATTAGCCAGGGCTCCATCCAAACAACCTAGACTCCAATAACTGCTTCCTAATGAAATCATATTCACCTCATGTGGAGGTCATGTGAGAGAAAAGGTTTATCTATAGACTCCATTCTAAACACAGAGAACATGCCTGTCAGCTCCTTCACCCCAATCCTATCTGCCAACCAGATCATAATGCAAATACCCTTCCATGAGGACTTCCTTGAGGGCTGGGAGTGTAACCCAAGGGTATAGCCCTTGCCTTGTGTACATAGGGCCCTGGTTCCAACTCCAGTATCACAAAAATAAAATTAAAAGAAAATAAAAATCTTCCTTGATCCCTTTTCCTTTTTAACAGGGTCTGAACACTTTGTGGAGCTGGGTCTGCAGCTACCCAGCTGTGGGTATGCACTACGCCTGACTATAACACTGGCATTTTAATGCTCCCCACCATCCTAATAATCAGACATCAATTAATGTCCTTGAATTCTCCGAACCTCAGCTTCAATAACAAAATAAATAAAGTGTTGGAGCTTCAGTTACGCAATGGGTTAGAATGCAGTATGTATAAGACAGTGCATGGGACAGTCATGTGACTTGAGCAGCCCATGTCACGTGTCTAAAGTACCAGCACAGAATAAGTAATCAGGAAAGTATAGCTCATAGTTATTTTAATATTCTCTGCCATTTCCTATAAACATACCTATGCCTTATTGTACCTAATGGGACTATACACCAAAAGCCACATATTCCCAGAGAGCTTAGCACAATGCCCTCCACAAAGGAGCAAAATACAGATGCTCCCTGAGGTTACAAGCCAATAACCCTACACTTCAAAATTTCTAAGAGCTGGGCAGAGTAGCACACACCTTTAATCCCAGCACTTGGTTCTCTGTGAAACTCAGGCCAGCCTGGTCGACATAGTGAGTTCCAGCTGGAGCTTAAAAAAAAAAAATCCTATCTCAAAAAAAAAATAGATTCTTACAAGCTGAGAGCTAGTAAAATGGCTTAACAGGTAAGGATGCTTGCTGCCAATCCTCATGACCTAAATTCCATCCCTGGAACCCGCCAGATGGAGGGAGAAAACACCAGCACACACCTGTGTATGTGTAACACACACACACACACACACACACACACAAAATTAAAATTTTTAGTGTAAAGAAAACTATTTTAAGTCAGGACCATCTCCAGCTATTCAAGTCAGTGATTCTCAGACTCAGCATCTGAATCATCTCAGAGTGATTCACCATTTAAGTTTCAGCTTCAAGGCACAACAAGGTAAGGTTGACATCGCAATGGAATTCGGACCTGGAGGCAGAGTAAAGAACAGGTAGGTAGAGCCCCAGAATCTAGCCTTCTCCTTTCTTCCCTGCCATGGAGTGCCAGAAGAGTAAAGGCCACTAACAGACAGCTATGGTTTCAAAGTTAGAAATCTATGAGGTCCAGTCATGTCTCAAACCCTTAGCCAAGACAAAGTATGAAAAGTTCTACAAGATGTCGGAGAGTTTCTTTTCTACCTGTTAAAACTTGGAAGTGAATTTGCTCAAAGTTTATTTTGGCCCCAAAGTAAGAGTAATAGTAATGGATCTCACTTTTTTTTTTAATTAATTTTATTTATTTCTGTATGTGTATGAATGTACTGTCTGCATGCAAGTTTGTGCACCTGTGTCGTGCAATGCCGAGGAGGTCAGAAGAGGGTGTCGGATTCCCCTGGAACTGGGGTTCTCCTGGAATTGGAGTTTCAGACGGTTCTCGGCTGCCATGTGGGTGCTGGGGATCGAACCCGGGTCCTCTGTAAGAGCGGTCGGCGCTCTTAACCGCTAGGCCATCTCTCCAGCCCCCCCCCTTTTTTTTTTGAGACAAGGCCTCTCTGTAGCCCCAGCTGGCCTAGAACTCATTATGTAGACCAGGCTGGCCTTAAACTCACAGAGACTTACCTGCCTCTGTCTCCCTGAGTGCTAGTAATTAAAGGGGTGCACCTCCGGCCATTTTTTCTTTATCCAGCTCCCTTTTGACCAGGATGCCACACCAAATGTCCTCAGGATGGCTTGTCCTGGCATTGTGTCACCCCTCACAGCTGAAGAAATGGCCCAGTCACAAAGCAACACAGTGGTAGAAAAAAATGTGGTCCCAGTGCAGCCTTGGCTCCAAGCTCCAGCCCAAGGCTTCTGTGCTTCTGAAACAGGGTCTCCCTGTATCCCCAGCTGCCCTGAAACTTGCTACATAGACCAGGCAAGCCTTAAAAAACATGCCCCAGGGCTGGAGAGATAGCCTAGCGGTTAAGAGCGCCAACCGCTCTTGCAGAGGACCCGGGTTCAATCCCCAGCATCCACATGGCGGCTGAGAACCGTCTGAAACTCCAATTCCAGGGGAATCCGACGCCCTCTTCTGACTTCCGTGGCATTGCACGACACGGGTGCACAAACCTGCATGCAGACAGTACATTCATACACATACAGAAATAAATAAAATTTAAAAAAAAAAAAAAAACTTGCCCCACCACGCCTGGCCCCAGGGTTTGGAGCCTTGATAAAAAAAGAGAGCAGGGCTGGAGAGATAGCCTAGTGGTTAAGAGCGCAGACCGCTCTTGCAGAAGACCCGGGTTCGATCCCCAGCACCCACATGGCAGCTGAGAGCCATCTCTAACTCCAATTCCAGGAGAACTCCAGTTCCAGGGGAATCCGACGCCCTCTTCTGACCTCCGCGGCATTGCATGACACGGGTGCACAAACCTCCATGCAGACAATACATTCACACACATAAATAAATAAGTAAATAAATAAATAAAATTAAAAAAAAAAAAGAAAGCAAGGCTCTCAGGAGGAATGTGACTGTCTTTCCAGAAGTTACATACTCCCTCAAGGCACGAAAAGGAGTCTCACCTCTGCCTGCTCCAGCACTAGAACCTCATTGGCAGACGCCCACTGCATGAATGGGTCCTGTCAGGCTGGGCAGAGCTGGACCAGCTGGACTTAGGGTCACCTCCAGGAGGTGACTATTTCAGTTCTGAAATAACCAGGCCTCTGAACACATAATCCGAGCCTGCCCGAGCTATTTCAGAGGTCTTGGGCAGCTACTGAAAAATGACCCCAGAGGACAGGGCAGCTGGGTCTGACAAAGGGAACAGCAGATGCTCAGACCTGACACAAATCTGACTCGAGGAGGTAGAGCACCAGAAGGGCCCGGCCAGCAAAGGATTCCTTCTTTGTTTTGTAATGTTCACAGTCTTCAGGGAACTGAGAATGACCATCCAAGCTCCGAGACTGTTTACTACGGCTGGCCTTGGAACAGAAAAAGGGATTCTAAGAAACAACACTATTGCCATACATGTGCTCAATAAAGTATACCTATTCAAAAATGAAAAAAAAAAAAATTGGCTGGGCATGGTGGCACAAGCCTTAATCCTAGCACTTGGGAGGCAGAGGCAGATGAATCTTTGTGAATTCAGGGCCAGCCTGGTCTACAGAGTGAGTTCCAGGACAGCTGGGGCTACAGGGAGACCCTGTCTCAAAAAGAACAACAACAAAAAAACCAACAACAACAAAAAAAGTGTACCTATGATTTGCTGCAAGCCCGTTCTTGTTCTGTTCTGGGTCACAGGTATTAACAAAGCAGCTGAGACTACAGCTGTGAGTGAAATGGCTCGTCCTGGAGTGACTGGGAAGCCAAATCATCTTAGTTAGCTGCCAAGCAACCAGGGTCATGACTCTGGCACTAGCAACAGTGTGTGCTGGCAAGGAGAAACCCATAGCCTGGGAGCAGTCACCTCCAGGAACCCAGCCCAACTCTCCAGCAGTGTATACTGCACAAGGAGTCCTTCCCCAGTGCGATGACCAAGGACCAAGGGCGGTGTGGGGGTGTGTGTGGGTGTGCGTGTGTGTGTGTGTGTGTGTGTGTGTGTAAGTTAGACTCCAGGCCAAAGGAGAGAGGGGCCTGAGGAGGAATAAGAAAAGCTGCAAGGAAGCTGGACGCCTGGAACAAGAGCAGGGTCCACATTACCCGTAACATTCACTATACTGCGGCCTCCCTCAATATTCCCAGAGCCAGAACCCACATTCAGAGGCCAAAGGGTGCAAGTGTCCTTAACAGCAAGGTCCCAGCAGGGAACCAGCTCACTGAATTACAATACCCTCATACAATGAATGGCGCACAGCGGGCTTTTCACTAGCAAGAGGGCAAGTCCATGTGGAACACTGAGCAAATGCACTAGCTGGCAAGGGGCTGCTTCCCTGCCACCCCGTCAAGGGGAGGCAGAAGCAGACATCTCTGGAGTCTGAAACCAGCCTGGTCTAAGTAGCAAGTTCTAGGCCCAGCCAGGACTGCAGTGAGACCCTGTCTCAAAAAAATAAAAGAAGATAATAAAGTTTGATAGCTTGAACACACATGGTAGAGAGAGAACTGACTCCCACAGGCTGTCCTCTGACCTGCCCACACACAGTAAAGGTAAAAGCAATAAAAAAAATGGGTTCAATCCTGGAAGAAAAATGCACTGAGTGCTGAGCTCTGTATTTTAAAACCATAGTTTCTGTAACAGCTTCCTGGCTTTTCTTTGGGAAACTACCCCTTCTCAACCTAAGTCCAAAGTTCAGCTGGACTGATCTCTAATCTTTTCTTCAATTCTGGGGAAAGCACTCCATCCTATTGGTCTGGTAACCGTCCATTTCATCTCCTAGGTACTCTAATTCCAAGATAGACACATAATCCAACCCAGAACATGACTCAGGCAGAAAAACAATAACTTTCCTAAGTCATAGGAGTACAGTGGAAAACAGAGGAAATTCAAGAAAACAAATCTTGAAATCATGATGCTTGTTCCTGGACTGAGTTCACCCCTCCTCTGGGCCTGCCTTTCTTTCTCTCTCCCTCCCTCCCTCCCTCCCTTCTTTCCTTTTTCCATTAGCCAGTTGATAGGGCCTTTACCATACATTATAGTAAGGCATTATTTTAAGAACTTTATAGCCTCGGCACGGTGGTGCACGCCTTTAATGCCAGCACTAAGAAGGCAGAGGCAGGCAGATCTCTCTGAGTTCAAGGCCAGCCTGGTCTACATAGCAAGCTCCAGGACAGCTGGGGCTACAGGGAGACCCTGTCTCAAAAAGACCAAAAACAAACAAACAAACAAACAAACAAAAAAGGTGCCGGGCGTGGTAGCGCACGCCTTTAATCCTAGCACTCGGGAGGCAGAGGCAGGCAGATCTTTGTGAGTTCAAGGCCAGCCTGGTCTACAGAGTGAGTTCCAGGACAGCAGGGACTACAGGGAGACCCTGTCTCAAAAAAAAAAAAAAAAAAAAAAAAAAAAAGTGGGTGCCAATGCCTGACCACCTTCATTTTGAAGACAGGGTCTCTCTGGTTTGGCTAGATGGCTGGCCAGCAAGCCCCAGGGATCTATCTTTGCCTTCCAGTGCTGAGTTACAGTTGCTTGCGGCCACGTGTGGCTTTTCACATGTGTGCTGTGTATCTGAATCTAGGTAGTCCTGCTTACTCAGCAACACCAACCTAGCCATCTCCTCAGCCCCTGCTATGCACATTCTGGAGTATACCCAACACTTCTAGTTCCCAATGGCTGAAGGGAGACAGTCAATGGAGGGGACTTCTGCTCCACCCCTCCTCCATCCTGAGAAATCTTACATTGTCTGGAGATCCCTGGGGCTGTCAGGACTGGCAAAGGTAGGTGTATAATTGGCACCTAGTGGGAGGAGGCCAGGATGCACTTAAATGTCCAGGAATGCAGAGGACGACCCACCACAATATAGAATTATCAACCCTAAGCTGTCAATCACAGGGGTTGAAACCCTGACCTAGGGCAGTCCAGCCGTGCCCGGGAATCTGGTTCTCTTCCAGCCGCTCTTGAACTTTCCCACCATGCTCATGTCCAGTGATGTGGCCAGGGCAAACTAGTTTTCGGTACAATCGATCACTTTCACCTCCTTCCCAGACACTCACAGGCAAAGGTTTCCACACCGTCAAGCCCCTTCCCCTTCACACCAGCACGGGAAGGAGTTCAGGTGCCCTATCCTTTACCCCTGCATTTCTACTCGATGCCCTCTCTCCCTTTCACAGCCATCTGAACACTCTCCCTACAGATGACTCTGCCTGCCCTTCACCAAGTTTCTTTGAAAGCAGCTGCCGGATATTGAAAAACCTAAGAAATTTCACATAAAAGTGAAGGCTCTAGCCCTCTCTGAAAAACCAGAGGATCCAGAAACTTTGGGACAGATTGCCCCGAGCAGGCTGGGGCTGAAGAAGCCCTCTCCTTGGGCAGGCAGCCTCTCCCCTCCAGGCCCAATTCCTTAATACGCACTAGAAGCTGCAGCTGTTGCCTTAGACAGCATAGATTCCCAACCCCCTCAACCTACAACTCCGCTTAAGCCTGCAGCTTCACCACTACACCGTCTGTCTCTGCCATTTAACTCAAGATCTCTCAACCTTTTACCAATTCAAAACTCCCTTTCCTCCATATTCTTCATTTTGGTGCAACACACCAGCAGCCACGCCCTTTCCACTGTGGCTCTCCCTCCCCAGCCTTCAGGATCAGTTCCCTCAGCTCTTCTTCACAGGTACAGCAGATGCCCCACCCCACCCCCAAACCACACCTCCAAGCTCTTCCCTGGAGCCTGACTGCTGCAAGCACTTCAAATTTCACAAGGCAACTGGCTCTAGAGCCAGTCTTCCTCACAAGTGGAGCATTCATCACAATCACTTCCGAACCCCAAAACCTGGGGCCGTTCCTTTACTTTTCTCCTCACCTCCGGGGTCCATCTCTGAAGCAAAGCTGCTGGTGGAGTCTACTCTTGCTCCCCACTGCCTTCGGCCCACGGTGGGCCCCCCCCCCAAGCTATCAAGAGCCTGAAGTCTCACCCTCTAACCAATTCAGCAGGTTCAGGTGGTGCTTTTATCAGGCTTAATCATGAATTCTCCCAACAGCTCACCCCAAGTGTTAAAATGTAAAGACCTAAGTAAATTCAATCACCAGAACCCACGTGATTTAACCTGAGAACCCACTCCTGCAAGTCATCCTCTGACCTCCACAAACGCCAGAGCAAGCCTCCATTCCCCACCCTCAAATGTAATGAATTTTTAAAATATAAAGTCCCTTCGGCAGCACACAGGCCGCCTACGTTCCTGCTCCCATTAGCTCCTTACTGCGCAGCCTCCTTTTAGGATTCTCTGCTCTTTAGGATTTATATTCCAGCTGACTGGCCTTCTTCCTTGCAGAACGTTCCACATTCTCGTCCTGAGCTTTTGCACAAGCAACTTCCTCTGTCTGGAATGTGGCCTCCTGTATTGTCCCTTCAAACTCTTTATCGGCCCGTGACATCCCCTGGTAAACAAACCAGCATCTACCACGTTCAACAACCGCCCCTCCTCCAGCTCCAGCTAACAAGGTGCAGTTCTGGTGCCCGATAAAAATGTCTCTGTGAGCAATGTCCCAGGTTTATCATCGTAGTGCATCATCTGCCCCTAGCAGAAACTACACAGCGGGTGGACTCTTTATCCTCTCTCAATCTCAATTCCTCAGATTAAATAGGGTCCTGAGAACCTCACCTCCCGGAACTGCCATGTAGTCAACAGCACAAGACAAAAATTTGGCCAGAGTAAAAAGCAAGGAAGCGTAAAAAGCTTGTTTTGCCCTTAAAAGTGAAGCAACCAAATGAGATCTTAGACCCAACGGACTGCTAGAAGCTGCGTTGCCTGCCACGACTGGGTCTCCTTAACCCTGAATGTCGGGTTAGCAACTGCAGCCACTCCAGGGTCTGCAAGCAGGGCTAACAATGGCTGCAACGCCTTCGCTCTGGGCACAAAGAGGGCTCTCTAGGCGTCCGCACTCCAGCTGTTCGCGATTGCGACGCGGGTCCCTGAGAACTGGGGAGTGGGGGTGGGGGGTTGGGCGGCCGCGCAGGTCCTCCGCCCCGCAAACTCCCAGCCCCAGACCTAGCCCCGGGCGGCGGGAACCCGGGGTCACGTGCGGATCCCGCCCAGCTACTCACTGAGCCACAGCTCCAGCGACGCCGCCGGCCCCGGGGCGCCCTCCGCCGACTCCGTCCCCGCTGGGGCTCCGGTTCCCGCCGCCACCGCCGTCGCCGCCATCGGTCCAACCGGGTACGTCGGCCAAAATCCTCTCCGTTGTGCAGCTTCAACCGCCAGGCCCCGCACGCTCCCCAGCTGCCGACGCGGCAGGCGCAGGTTAGCACGTGACGGAGGGCGGGGCCCTGTGGGACACGCCCACTTGTGCTACCACCTCTACCCGGCTCACAGGACTCTGGCAAGATCCTTGCTTTGACTCAGAGTCTCTCATAACTCAGGCTGGCCTTGAACTCAGTACAAAGGTGAGGAGGAACTTGAACTCTTGATCTTCTTGCCTCTGTCTCCAGAGTGCTGGAATTAAAAGTTTATAACACTTCCTACCCCCACTTTGTTCCGAATGGGTCTCATTCTGCAATCCAAGATAGTCTTGAGCTATTTGGTCCAAGCTCTCCTTACGTTTGTAGTAACCCTCCTGTCTCAGCCTCCCAACATGTGAAATTACCTGCATGAACTACCATGCCAGGCTTACATATGAAATATTTTATGTAGTTCTTAAATTAAATGAAGAAACCAAGCAGATGTTATAATTAGTATTCTACAAGAATAGTCACAAGGAAAATCTACCTGGAATGAAGGACTGCTAGATGAATATGCAAACCGGCACAAAACTGGCTCCAGCCAGTGAAGAAAGCTCTCTCCAATGGACAGAAGTAATTTGCATGTCTAGAGGCCAGAATAATTTTGCATTGCTGTCAGTGATCTACTAGAGACAGCACTGTGAGGAAAGGCTGCAGTCTGAAAGGGAATCTAGACAATGTTTAGTGTTTTTGTTTGTTTCGGGGGGGGGGGTTTGGACTTCCTGAGCCCCAGCTGTAGACAATGCATAGTTTTTTGTTTGTTTGTTTGTTTGTTTTTTGTCTTTTTGAGACAGGGTCTCCCTGTAGCCCCAGCTGGCCTGGAGCTCGCTGTGTAGACCAGGCTGGCCTTGAACTCAGAGATCCGCTTGCTTCTGCCTCCTGAGTGCTGATATTAAAGGCATTGCATGACATGGGTGCACCAACCTACATGCAGACATTATACTCATACACATAAAAAAATAATAAATAAATAAAATAAAAGGTTATTCGCTGTGCTGGGCATGGTGGTGTTACACATTTGTTTTTTTTTTAACTATGTTTTTTTTAATTAATTTATTTTATGTGTATGAATGTACTGTCTGCATATAGGTTTGTGCACCTGTGTCGTGCAATGCCAAGGAGGTCAGAAGAGGGTCTCGATTCCCCTGGATCTGGAGTTCTCCTGGAATTGGAGTTACAGACGGTTCTCAGCTGCCATGTGGGTACTGGGGATCGAACCCCGGTGCTCTGTAAGAGCAGTTGGTGCTCTTAACCGCTAGGCCATCTCTCCAGCCCCGGTGGTACACATTTGTAAACCCAGCATTAAGGAGGTTAAAGCAGGAGTCTTGTGAGGTGGCAACTAGGATAAGCTTGTCTCAAGAAAGAGAGAAGCTAGGCATGGTGGCTCATACCTACAATCACAGCGCTAGGAAGGATCCTGAATCTGAGACTAACTTGGGCCTGCATTATTGAGACTCTATTCAAGAAACTTAAAGGAGCTGGAAAGAATGCTCAGAGCACTTGCTGCTCTTGCAGAGGATCTGAGTTCAGTTCCCAGTACCAATATCAGGCAATTAGCCCCTCTTCTGGTCTCCAGGGAAGCCTGTACACACTTGGCCACATATATACACATAACTAAAAATAAATCTTTGTGGTTATTTTCTGGGGGGGTGGGTTTGTTTGTTTGCTTGTTGTCTTTTTGGGACAGGGTCTCCGTGTAGCCCCAGCTAGCCTGAAACTCACTGTGTAGACCCAAATGCAGGGATTACAGGCATGTAACAGCACACCCAGCTTCTTCTTGTTTATCAGGATATAATTCCAGTGTGCACCTTGCACCCTCAGGACCTCATGTAAACAATTCCCAAATGCCCCACCTTTAAGAGTACACTCGGTTATGGCTTCAGTGCAGATGGGGGGGCATATTTGAGTTCACATCACCCCTTCAGGGAAAGTTTGTACTTGAATGACAACTGTGCTGTCTTCAGCGATTCCTTCTGTGTTACCTGACTTGGCCCTTTGGGAGTTATTTCACATCTCTCTAGCCTATTGATAATTGATAACAAAGGAAATTGTCCTTGTCCATAGACATGCAAATAAGGACTGTGCAGGAAGCATACAAGCAACCCCCTTTCTGTGGAAAGACCAGTTTTGCCTCATTTGTATATTCATTTCAATATTTCCAATCTATAGACTTTTCTTTGGGTTTTCCTTTGAAGTCGTCTAAAAAATCTCACTAGTTTCTTCACCGTCTTTTTTTTCCAAACAGGATTTTGCGCCCAGTGATAGGTTCTGAACCTAGGGCTTTATGCATTCTGGTCAACACTCTGCCTGCTTAGCCCAGAACAACAGAGTTGTTCACTGCTTGAAAATTCTAGCACTGGGAATGTAGCTCTGATAGTAGAGTGTTTGTGTAGCACCTATAGGGCTCAGGGTTCCATCTCCAGTAAAAATAAATAAATAAATAAGGGGTGGGGGCTGTACGGGGTCAAGTGAAAAGAGCTCTAAGTAACCAAGGTTAGCACAGTTTGCAGCAAAGTTAAACCAGGTATGGTGGTATACGCCTATAATCCCAGCACTCAGAAGGCAAAGACAGGCAGATCTCTGTGACTTCAAAGTCCAGCAGCCAAGGCTACACAGTGACTCCTTGCCTCAAAACAAAAAATAGTATTGGATCATAACCTTTGCCATCAGATAAGTATAAGACAAAACTGGTGTAAATGGTTGAATAAACAGAGGGAAGTGACAAATTTCACATGCAGACTTCCATGTAATTTTCACAACTATACCCCCCCCCAGGAGGTGGGACATATTCCTCAATGGCAGGCTGCACGTGGCAACTTCCTTCCAAAGAACACAGCATAGACGGTGGGGGCTGGAGAGATGGGTCAGAGGTTAAGAACACCGTCTGATCTTGCAGAGGACCTGGGTTCGATTCCCAGCACCCACTTGGTGGCTAAGAACCATCTTTAAGCTGTGGTGGGACACGCCTTTAATCCTAGCACTTGGGAGGCAAAGGCAGGCAGATCTCTGAGTTCAAGGCCAGCCCGGCCTACAGAATGAGTTCCAAGTCAGCTGGGGCTATAGGGAGACCCTATCTCAAAATAAATAAATAATAAGAATAATTTAGGGCTGGAGAGATGGCCTAGCAGTTAAGAGCGCCGACCGCTCTTACAGAGGACCCGGGTTCGATCCCCAGCACCCACATGGCAGCCGAGAGCCGTCTGAAACTCCAATTCCAGGAGAACTCCAGCTCCAGGGGAATCAGAGACCCTCTTCTGACCTCTGTGGCATTGCACGACACGGGTGCACAGACCTGCATGCAGACAGTACATTGATACACATACAGAAATAAATAAGATAAAAATTAAAAAAAAAAAAGAGAATTTTTTTTTTTTTTTTTAAAAAGAAAATGTTAAAAAAAATTTTTTTTAAAAAAGAATGTTAAAAAAAGAAGGTGGAGGGCAGAGGGGACAGTTACTTCACAGTGGAGAAATCTGACAAATATTTCCTCAGCTACGGGAGTCAGGGTAAGCACCGACAGTGGTAAGTCGTGTTGATGAAATGCCCTATTACCGAGGTAATAATAAATTACTTATAAAAAATAATGTTACGATGGTTACATGTTACTTTATTCTGGGTCTTCAATCAAATCATAGAAAAACAAAAGATATCTCAATAGAAAGGCCTCTGACAAAATATTCTGTCTAGTACGCCTCATAACTGTCTAGGTTGTATAAATAAATAAATAAATAAATAAATAAATAGCAGTCTGAGAAGCTGACACCAGCAAGACAAGCCAGAGGAGTTTTTCTGTGGTATCACATGGTATCAAGGAGGGATCTGGGAACCCAGGAGACATTAAGTAAAAAGCAGGGAACTGGGCGAGGTGACATGTGTACAGTCCCAGCACTGAGGTCGTTGGACCTGGAGCTCCAGGCCAGTCTAGGCAACTGAGTAAGACTGTCCAAAACAAAGTAAAACTAAGGGAATCAAAATAAAGAACAACAAATATTGCACTAAGTTATAAATCACAGGGAAATGGGGTGTGGAGTAATGGTTGCTGATGGCGGTGGGTTGCTTAGCATGTTGTGAGGCCCTCCCATTCTATACCCAACAACACTTAATAAATAAATCATAAAATAGACGACGGAGGGCGCCAGGGCCGGCTGGTTTAATCCCAGCACTTCGTGAGCAGAGGCTGGCAGGATACCGCTAGTTAAAGGTCCAGACCTGTATACATATTGCGACTCAGGTGTTAGACCGCTTTCACGGACGGGGTCACCGCGCCAATGGGTGACGAGAGGAGACTAACACATAGTGAGGAAAGAACTCCAGCTCGGAGAAGAAGAGTACAGAGGGGAAAGAGCTCGCAGTCTCACAGCACGTTAGGCGCAGCAGCGGCTAAAAAAAAAAAGCGGCCGTAAGAAAACAGAATAGATGGCAGGCTGGAGAGAATGGCTCAGCAGTTAGGGCACCAACTGTTCGCAGAGGAACCAGTTCGATCCCCAGCACCTACATAGGCGGTACTGAGAACCGTCTTTAACGACCAGTTCCTAAGGTTCGAATCCGAGGCTCTTTTGACCTCCACAGCATTGCACGACAGGTGTGCCACAACCCATGAGACATACAAAAAAAAAAAATCATACACAGAAGAATAAAATACAAATTTAAAATAAATAAGTTACAACACCAATTTCTTTTATTGTTTTTCTTTCATGTGGTCTTGAATGATTGCTTGCACATAAGTACCACCTGTTGTTGCAAATGCCTTGAGGAGGCAGGGAAGATGATGTAGAATCCCCTTGAAAGGAGGGTTACACAGTGTGTTGCGAATCAGACCCAACCTGAGTCAACCCTCACAAGAGCAGGACCAAGTGTTCTTAATCCACCATGACCCTAGCTCTCCACCCTTCCTGACAACAACTGTTCTTTTGTTCTTTTTTTTTTTTTTTGATATGTTTTTTTTTTTTTTTATATTTTTTTCATTTTTTTTTTTTTTCTGTTTTGAGAACAGTGGTCTCCCTATAAGCCCACATGCCTGGAACCCTCACCCGCTGTAGGACCCCCAGGCTGGCTTGCCTTGACTCAGAGATACACGCCTCTGCCTCTTCCAGCGCTGGCGATTAAAGTGAACGGGCTGGAGAAGGCCTAGCGGTTCAAGAGACGGCCGTCTCGCTCTTGCAGAGGACCCGGGTTCGATACCAACAGCACACACATGGCAGCCGAGAACCATACTAACAATCAACTCCAGGAGAAACTCCAAGTATCCAGGGGAACTGACCCTCTTCTTGACCTCCGACGGGGCATCCTTGCCACCATACGGTAAACAAACTTGCATGCAGACAGGTAACTATCATACACATACAGAAATAAAAAATTATAAAAAAAAATTTAAAGGCGTAACCTACTCCCTGCTTAAATTGTGTTCTTAGCCCCATGGTGAGTGCTAGGAAATCGAACCCAGGTCCTGACGCAAGGAGCAGTTGGTGCTCCTTAACACCTGAGCCATCTCTCCAGCCCAAACAACCTAACTTCTTAAGCAGCTGTTTCTTCCTCCCCCAGGATATCTAGAACCCTCCCAACGTAGACCTGTACACTAGGTCACTTGAACTGTCATCTTGGCAATACTTCAATGGTGTGCCTTTCCTCTTTGTCTTTTTTTGCTTAAGGTCTTATTGTGTAATGTCTTACTGGCTACTGGAATTCAACTGTGTAGACCTGGCAGGCCTGAAACTCACAGGAGATCCACCTGACTCTCCTCCGAGTGCGATTGCTTGATTAAACGTTTACCACGCCTAGCGCAAAAGTGATGGGTTTGTTTTTGTTCTTATTTGTTTTTTTTCTGTTTTTTTTGAGGCAGGGTCCCCTTTAGTCTCGCTGGCCTGGAGCTCAACTATGTAGAACCCAAGCCGGCCTTGAACTCAAGCGATCTGCCTGCCCCAGCCTCCCACAGTGCTGGGATTGAAAGGCGTCTGGCACCCACCACATAGGCAAGGATGGTTCTTTTAAGCCAATGGTCTCCTACTACATACCCTTCAGTTGGACTCAAAGCTACTTACGGCTTACTTGCCGCTCAGTCTCACAACGTAGTTACAATAAGTTACGTACTAGTTGCTGTTCAGGTACTAAAGTCATGAAAGGTAGGAGGTAAGTGGCTGGAGTTAGTTCTCTCATTCTACTGTAAAATCAGGGGATCAACGTCAGTCATCAGGGCTTGGCAGCAAAGTGCCCGGTTACCACTGTAGTATATCCACCATCGTTTTTTTTTTCCCATTTCCTCTGTCTGTGCTTCCTCCCCTTTTCCCCACTCTGCTTTCCTTTTCTGAAAGAGCATCTTATATATTACCCCTGGCTGGCCTAGAATTTGCTATCGCAGCCCAAGCTGGCCTGGCAACTGTCTAGTAATCGGTTTCGTTTTCCCTCAAGTGTCTGGAATTGCAGGTGACCTGCTCAGCCTGTAGCCCCAGCTGGCCTGAACTCACGTATTAGGCCAGGCGGGCCTTGAACGCAGAGAGAATCCCCACCTGCCTCAGCCCCCGAGGTGCTGAGATTAAAGGTGTACCACCAGAAGCCCGGCTCAGCCAAAAATATCTCACAAGTAGCAGTCAATAGAAGATGCTGGATGGTTGGTAGCACTTTTGAATTGAAGTTAGGAATCAGAGTTCAAGTCCAGAATGAGGTACATAGGGCCGTGTCTCAAAAATACGTAACAAATAAAGGTAACTGCTGCTTGCACAGTTAAGGTTTCCTCTGCAAACCCTCAGGCCTAACAGGACTTGGTGGCCAGTGTTTGTTCCATATGTGAAGACAAGAGGTGTTCTCCAGACAGAGATCCTTTGTTGGGGCTGTGCTACTGCAGCCACCATGGGAGAAGAAAAGGTAGGGGCAGAGCTGACTTTCCTGGATTAAGAGGAATGACTGGGACCCCCAATAATTTTCCCAGATCCAAAGGTACAGCTGGAAATCCCCAGGCAATCATAAAGTGTCAAAAAGCCAAATCTGGTTTCTCTAAGTTTAAAAAGGCTAAATCGAAGTCCAATGTTCAAGATCACAATGACTTACCAAACAAAATAGTAAACCAGCAAATGAGGTGAAGTTTCCTGGCAAGTGCAAAAATATTCTAAACTAAACATAGCCCACTGGGGCGGTCATGTGTGCCCTGTGTCCGCCACACTTAGCCACCCCGTGATGCAATTACATTAGATTGTCCTGTTTTTTCTTTTTCTTATTTTTTTCTTTTCAAAGGGGGGTCTCATGTATTCAGGCTGCATTCAAACTCCCCATGTGACTAGGATGACCTTGAACTTCTATGATTCTCCCAGGCAATGGTGGCCACCACACCAGGCTGAGTTGGGAATTGAACCCAGGGTTTTGTGCACAGCAGATAAGCACTGAATCAACTGAGCTTCTGTGTCTCAGCTTTCCTTCATAAATACTTATTAATGGCCTGCTATATGAGCAGGTGCTTACTGACCACCTACAATGTGAATAGGTGCCATTATCAGAACTTCCTGGGGATAAATCGGACAAATTCACCTAGATGAGGCTCCCTCCACTCATGCATACACAACCTGGACTCTAATAAGTGGCCGGAAGGACCTAGCCAGTCATTGTATTCATAATTCCCATAAGTCAATTCCAAGTGTGCGCAGAACCAGATGAAGGAATCGATGAGGGAGAGCGTTAAGGTTGTGCCCACCTAATCCCGAGGACTATCATGAGCCAACTGAGGGAGAAGGTCCGGAGAAAACAATTTCCGGAATTATCCGGGATTATTAGGAACACTTATCCAGACTGCAAATATCCTGCAACCTAGAAAGTTGCTCCACATCCTGCAAATCGTGGCTCACCTGAGGACGAACACAGGACCTCTCTCTTCTTTCTGTCTACCATGAAGTAAAGCAGAACCTATGCCCCATATTCCCAATCGGGAATCCTTGCCCCCACCTCCTTGTAAACTCACTTTCCCTACGTGCCTGGGTATACAACTACCATTCTGCCTGGGGCATTCTAGTGCTGTTTCATCCATAATCCTGACAGGCAGGGCCCAGCTGCCTGCCGTGAATAAACTCAATTTTCATTCGCATCTGAGTCTTGACATTTTCTCCTCTCTGTGCGGAGTCTCCCCTCAAAAGGAGCAAACTCTGGTGAACCCGCCCCTCCCTGTGAACTTTTGTTTCGAGAGGGTTCGAGAAACTGGCTTTTGCTTTGGTTCAGGCATGGCTGATGGACTTCCATCAGAGTGGCTTCCAGGTACAGGCTCTGCTCCACCGTGGGTCTACCTACGTCCAAAGGTATTGATCCCTTACCTAACTCCTCTCTCTTTTCCCTCTCTCCTCTAAGTCTCTCTTCTTGTTCTCCCCCAGCCCCCCATCCTTCTCTCTTCCAAACTGGGCTCTTGAGTCTCCTCCATGCACATTGCCTCGCTAGGGTCCTGTGTCTTTCCCTCTCATATCTCTCTCCATCTCTCACTCATCTCTCTCTCTCTCGCTCACGCGCTCTCCTTCTCCTTTCCTGCAGTGGTCACCTCTCATTCAAGTCACTTGTAGACCCATAAGGTCCACTTTTGCTCACTCGCTGGAAAATTGTTCTGGAACGTCGGGTGACGTTCCAGACAGGGATGCTTTCTGGCTGGTCACTTCTGTTCTGTTCGTGACCACCTGCACTCTCTCCTCTTTCTCTCTCTATGCCACTTTCTCCTTTGCTATTCTGCGACTTCTTGCAACCTCGCAGCCTTTCACTCAGGAAGTTCATGAGTGCCTCATCATAAGGGGCTCCAAAGACAAGAGGCACTTGTTTCCCACACAGCACCCTTAACCTTACCGGGTTGTGGGTGTCAGGGGGCATCCCCAGGATGTGCAAAGGGCTCATAGGGAACATCATACAAACATACCCAGTTCCTGGGTCAAAAGGAACTTTTGGCTTGCCCGGGAAGACACACATAAGGGGTTGATCACCCAGTGTCTTGAGCCCGCTCATGTTTCTTTAAACGTGCAAGACACACCTGAAACCCAGTGGGAGAAGACTGTCTCAGGGTGAAAGCTGAGAAATTCCATCCAAAAGCAGCACATAAACCTAATCTAAAACACAAAATTCCCCCAGCTAGCATATAGGAGGATGGGCAGATCCCTTCCTTCTTCTTCCTTTCTCCTCCCGGCATACTTCTCGCTCTTCCTCCTCTCTCCATCGTAATGACTGCCCTCCTGAAGAACCTCATTACCCCTCATGACAATCGTCGCCCTTTTCCTACTTCCTTAACCAAACGAAGCCTCATTTTTCCCTTTCTCTCGGATTCTTTAACTTATGGGGTTTCGTCTCATTCCAAGCAGGTCCGCCTGCCTGGACTCTGACAGGTTTGCTTGGAAGTCAGTCCCTCTGGACCATGACTCTAAATGCCCACTACTATATGGCACCATAGACATCCAAATGCTTAAAGATCTTGAAAACTATGGCCAAAGTACTAAGGAAATGGTCTTCCAAAGTCCCCTCCAGCACAGCTTGGATCTGGTAATGAGCGATCTAGAAGACAGCTTCACTTTCACAGAAAGGTCACTTTCACACATTTGCAACAGGTGGTGAGTGATGTGTGCCCCCTTGGTTTGAGACCATTCATTCCTTTGCTTGCTATTTGGGGTTTCCATACCTGTCCTCTTCAATTTTTTTTTTTCCTCTGCTCCTTAAAGTTGATTCCCTGCTCTTAGCTTCATCACACTCAGCAGAGTACTAACCTTTAGAGAAATGTTTTTAGGTTTTTTTCATTCACTGCAAATGTGTTTCCAGGTTTTTCTGTCAAGCCCAAGGACCGAACTCAGCTCTGAACTGTCAGATTCCAGCCTGACAACCCCAACCCCTCCCTTCACCCCTGACATCAGTGTCACCCCAAACCTCAACTCTAAGTCTCTCCTCTCCAGGTTTTTCCTCTCCAGCTGCTGCCTATGTATGGCCATCATTTTTTCATGTCATTTAAACTCACTAACTCACTGTGGTCGTGTCCTTATTGTTATTTCCATGCATTAACATCTAACGTATTTCCATGCAGAGAAACTGCAGAAAGATCTCATGTAATTATGTCATCCTTGTCTAGTCTCATAGCAATTTTAAGCTGTGGCCACCAGCGTTCTCCTTGTTCATTGGGGTGCACAAGGAAGCATAGTTTTTATTCTGGCATGCCTATCAGAAATATAAATATTTTAAATGGTATAAACCTGGGTAGCCAAAAAAATCTTTATCTATTATTCTACAAAAGTAATACTTGTTCATATACACGTGCTCAACTTAAGTTGTAGCCAAAAGAATCCAAAATCACAGGGGGCACGTCTCCTAGTGTAATGCAATATAATGTCTTTGGATAAATAGTTTTAAGCTTTACAACTTTGTTTGTTAAATTTTTTTTATTTTTTTATGTTAATGAATGTAAATTGTCTGCATGTAGTTTGTGCGCCCGTGTCATGCAGTGCCAAGGAGGTCAGAAGAGGGTGTTGATTCCTGAACTGGAGTTAAAGACGTTCTTACCGACCCGCCATGGGGGGTTGGGTGCACTAGGGATCGAACCTAGGTCCCTCTGCAAGATAGGAAAAGGGGAGTCGACGTTCTTCAACCTCTATGCCATCTATCTCTCCCATCCCACCCCGCTTACTTATTTTTAATCTG
This sequence comes from Rhizomys pruinosus, assembly GCA_009823505.1. NCBI lineage: Eukaryota > Metazoa > Chordata > Mammalia > Rodentia > Spalacidae > Rhizomys > Rhizomys pruinosus. The sequence goes on along the minus strand of VZQC01014038.1, from coordinate 429,446 downwards.
AAAGTCTGTATTTTCCTTTGGTGCCAACTGTCTCCCCAATATACCACACTGGGAGGCAGAGGCATGTGTATATATTTTGTCTGGTTTGGGTTTTGATACTTTTGGAGGGGGTTTGGGAATTCCGGAGGCAAGGTAATTGTGCTTCTGTTTCTCTAGTTGGAAACCCATTTGGGCTCCTGCACTTGGGTCAGTCAAGGTGATACATCCCAGTATGGTCTGGCCCAGTCCTGTCTTTTGCCTTCAGGGGTGGAAGAAGGCAGCCTGGGACAGCTATGGGGCTTTATTGTGTGTTGGCCGTGTAGTGATTTACCCTATCTTTCCTTTCCTCCCTCCGCCCCTCATAAGAAGCAAATGTACCTCCCTGGGCCTGAACTGCTGTCCTGCTGGTGGTCTGGCCACTGAAAAAAAAAGCCTGGGAGTTCCCTAGCCAGGTTGGTGGGCCACACATTTAATCCTAATATGCCTTCAATCCCAGCACAGCCTAGGTTTAGGTTAAGGTCAGAAATAGTGATGTCTAGCCGACGTGGTGGCGCACGCCTTTAAGCCTAGCACTTGGGAAGGCAGAGGCAGGTGGATCTTTGTGAGTTCAGTGCCAGCCTCCTGGTCTACAAGGTGAGTTCCGGACAGCTGAAGGCTACAGGGAGACCCTGTCCCTCGAAAGACCAAAAAGAAAATGCAAATTAAAACGAACTTTTTTTTTTTTTTAATTGAAACTACTTTAAGATATCATCTTAAGCCAATAAGACCGGGCTAGGATCAAGAAATAAATGATACCAAGTTGCTGGAGAGGGTTGGGGAAAAGGGAACTCTCATCCACTGATGGTGGGGAATGTAAACTCGTACAGCCACTATGGAAAGCAGTGGGGGAAAAGACTGGAATGAACTTGCCCCTGACCCAGCCCATACCACTCCTGGGTGTATACCCACAAAGACTCATCTTACTGCATTCTTTACTGCAAGAGATACAAATGCACAGCCATGTGGTATTGCAGCTCTCTCTTTACAATAGCAAGGAGCTGAAACCAACCCAAGGGCCCCTCAACTGATGAATGGATAGAAAATGTGGTACATCTCTACAAAAATGAGTTTTATGTCAGGGTAAAGAAAGATGACATCATGAACTTGTCAGGTAAATGGATGGAACTAGACGAAATCATGCTGAGGTGAAGTCCACAGTCCCAAAAAAACCAAACTACGAATGGTGAATCCCTTATCTGTGGATGCTAGCAAGCACCATTTACCTAATTGTATGGCAAAACTGACAACGTCAATGTGTTCTGAAAAATACTGTGCTCTTATATTATAGAATCCCTAAAAAAATAAAGAAAAAAAATATAAAAAATAGTTGTTTATTTTCAGAGTCCACTTCTGGCTTCTGCTGGACTCCCTATTACAGAGTAGTAGTATAGGGGGGGGTTTATGACAAGTAGTGGGTTACTCTTGCATACTGAAAGATGTACTTAATTAATGCTTCTTGGTATCATGCAGTGTCACGTTGTGATATTTCCTTCCTAACAAGATAATTTTGGGCCGCAAAAAGCCGAGGTTCTACCTCCCTGAATGAGTTTGAAATATGCAGTCCAGAAGGAGACAGTTTGGGAGGGGTTTTTTGGGGTAATCCCTATCATCTTAGTTCCTGTCCTTCTGGTATTGATACAACTTCCCCTACCTTTCGGGGAGACTATAAATCAGGAAAATGGGGGGGGGGAGTCTGGGAAAGAAAGAGACTCTTAAGAGTTTACATGTAAGGGGCTGGAGAAGAGGGCTCACAGTTAAGAGGCACTGACTGCTCGTGCATAGGACCCAGGTCCATTCCCCGCACATACATGGCAGCTAAGAATCAATTTTAACCTCCAGTTCCCAGAGGAAAACCCAACACCCTCTTCGGACCTCCGCGGGATTGCACAAATCTACATGCAAAAAAAAAAAAAAAAAAAAAAAAAAAACACTCTTACACATAAAAAGTTATAAATAATGGGGGCTGCAGAGATGGCCTAACGTTTTAAGAGCTGTTCTAGTTTGTCTTTCCATTGCTGTGAAAAACACTCCAACTGACACCAACTTGGGGAGTAACGGGTTTATTCAGCTTACATCTCCCTGGTCACAGTTCCTCACTTAGTGAACCCAGGTCAGGAACTCAGGTCAGGAAGTTGGAGGCAGGAGTTAAAGCACAGGTCACAGTGGAATGTTGTTTACTGGTTTGCTTCTCTGGCTCATGCCAGCCTGCCTTCTTATACTGTCAACTACTCTGCTCAAGCAATCAAGCAATAACAACAACAGAGTGACCACAGGCCAATCCAATGGAGCAAGTCCCCAACCGAGGCTACCTCAACAACCGGTGTGTCAAGTTGACACCAAGCCATCCCAGCACAATTGGACCCCTTGTCAACTTGACACACAAAACAATCAATATTAAACCACCTTTCCAGTTCTTATTATCCCCAAAGTATGATTTTAACACTAATCACAACCTAAGACAGTAAATCCTTAAAAAGCCCCACAGTCCCTAAAACTTCCAAACACTTAAGCCAAGTCTAATTAAAAGTCTCTTAACTGTAGGCTGCTGTAAAATAAATCCAAAACAAGTACTGTACATGTAGTTCAAAGGGAAGAATCAGGCACTCTCAACAAAACCGAAGGCCAGCAAAGTAGCTCAAAGCAGGACACCTGGGATTCACGAGCAAGATCGTCGGGCCCAAAGGGTCGCGGCAGCTCCCCTCTCCGACTCTGCCGTCCCTGGCACACACAGCTCAACTCCCAGGCCCAGGCCGACTCCATTCCACAACTGCCAATGCTCTTGGGGGTCGTCCCATGGTCCTGGCATCTCCAAAAACTGGGTCGCCACTGAAAATGAGGCAGCACACCTTCACCAATGGTCTCCTTCTGACCTTCCTGGTGCAAAGCCCTCAGCTTCTCTCCATGACACCCTGCAATCCTGGGGTCTTCAACTGCAACCGAGGTGCACTTCCACCAATGTCTTTCCTGACCTCTCAGAGTGCAAGCTCGGCTGCGCTCTGTGACCCCCCAAATTTCAACCCGGAACCATATAGGAGACCCCCACACGTCACCAAGTCCGGCCTCTGGCTCAAGATGGAGGGCTCAGGCCCCTTCTGGAATATATCTTCTGTGTGCTGACCTTGATGATATTCTCCCCAGAAGATTGCACCTCAGTGATGCTGGTCTCTTGTTACTTACAGCGGAAGGTTTTCAGCCCCAACTAACAAGCACATGGCCCAATAACCACAACAAAGATTTACATTCAGGTTCTGGTCTCTTTTACTTACAGCTGATTATCCACAAGCCCCAGCTGACCAAACCCACAGATTACACAAAAAAACCAGTCCGGATGATCTCTGCTCTCCTGTGAAACTAGAAACTTCACAAGCCAAGGCCTCCATCTTCTACAATCCTTCAGCGAAACTGCTCCAGCTTCCACAGCAACAATCTTTAGGCATTTCAATGATCTGCCCAGCCCAAAGTTCCAAATGCCTCCAAATCCTTCCCAAAACACCAAGATCAGGTCTGTCACAGCAATACCCCCACTCGTCTGGTACCAATTTTCTGTTCGTGTTGTCTTTCCATTGCTGTGACAAAACGCCCTGACAACCAACTTGGGGGAGAAAGGTTTATTTCACCTTTATCTCCTTGGTCACATTTCATCACTAAGGGAGCCCGACAGGAACTCAGGGCAGGAACCTGGAGCCTGGAGCTGAAGCACAGCCTATGGAGGAACTCTGCTTACTGGCTTGCTCTGCTGGCCCATGCCCAGCCTGCCCATAGTGGGCTGGGTGCTCCCACATTATTCAACAACCATGACAATTTTCCACAGATGTGGCCACAGGCAATCCAATGGAAGCCAGTTCCCCAACTGAGGCTCCCTCCGACCCAGGTGTGTCAGTTGACAACTAAAGCTATCCAGCAAAGAGCGCTGACCGCTCGTACAGAGGAACTGGGGTCCGATCCCCAGAACCCACATGGCGGCCGAGAAACCATCTGAAACTAATTCATGAGAAAAAGCCAGTTCCAGGGGAAATCCGAGACCCGCTGTCGACCTCCGCGGCATTGCTGCATGGGTGCACAACCGGTATGCAGACAGGAAATTCATACACATTAAAAAAAATGATAAATAAAAAAAAAAAAAAAAAGCTGGGCCGTGGTGGCACAGGGCACCTTTAACCTAGCACTTGGGAGGCGAGGCAGGTGGATATCTCTGGTGAGTTCAAGATCAGCCGGGTCTACAGATGGAGCTCCAGGCCAGGTGGACTAAAAGGGAGACCCTGTATCAAAAATCGAACCAAAAAAAAATTTTTTTTTAGTTTTATTTTTTTTTTGTTTGTGTTTTTGGCATGTGACTTTGTTTTGCTGTTCTTGTAGAGGACTTTGGTTTGGTTTCTAGCATCCATATGGCAGCTGAAAGCCATCTGTCTTTGACTCCATTTCCAGAGAAATCCGACACCCTCGTCTGGGACCTCCGTGGCAGCTGCACGACACGGGTGAATCGACTACATGCAGACAGTATAATTCATACACATAATAAAGAGTAAAATAAAAAGGGATGGAGAGATGGCCTAATGGTAAAGAGCACCAACGTAGCCTCTGCAGAGGACCCGGGTTTCGATCTCCAGCTCCATATGGCGGCTGGAGAACCATCTGAAACTCAATTTCCAGAGAACTAACTCTCCAGTTCCAAGGGATCCGACACCCTCTTTCTGACCACCGCGGCATTGCAAGACACGGGGCACAGACCTGCAAGGCAGATAGTACATTCATACCATACAGAAATAATAAATTTTAAAAAAAATAAAAGTTTACATTTAAGATAGGCCTAAAATTGTTTCATTCTCTCCCATGGCTTATGCCTGCTCAACCAATGGTGTTAAATCTCTCTTCCAGTCAGTGTTATACAAGGCTGCTTGAGGTTTTGTCCAAGCCTTATCTAAAATATTATACAATAATTAAAAGTATCAGACTGGCATAACTTAGCCTTTCTGAATGGATAATGACCATGCTTAATGTCCATACCAATTCAGCCAAGGGATTTAAGGGATAACTTTGTCCTTCCCCTCTGAGATCAACTAAGCCTCAGGACTATGCAATGGGGGCAATCTCTTGGAAATGTCCCTGCAAATGTGGGTCAGAAACCAGTTTTCTTGTGCAGGGAGGTCTTGAAGGTCTATTAATGGGACTTCAGCTAGTGTTTAGTCTATAAAGAGGAAAGTCCTCTCATGCTTCAGAAAAGGGAAGCCTTGAGCCCATAAGACGCGGACTTGTCCCCTCCGTGAAAAGCCAAAAGAATCCAGAGGCCTCCCCTCCAAAACATGAGTGACCCCTGAGGCCAGATCCTCAAGCCTGACCTTGAGAAAAACAAAATCTTGGTTAAGCTGGGCGGGGGCCTTAAACATCATCCAAAAGGGAAGTATAACAAGAAATAAATAATCGTAAAAGTCTGAGAAATTATACTTCAGGGTATAAAACTTCAGAGCTTGCAGGGTGTGGTGGCGCAACGCCTTTAATCCTACACGTGGGAGGCAGAGGCAGCGGATCTTTGTGAGGTCAAGGCCAGCCTGGTCTACAGAGGGAATTGCCAGGACAGCTGGGCTACAGGAGACCCTGTCTCAAAAAGACAAAAAAAGAAAAAAAAAAAAGAAACTTCAGCTCTTAGTAAAAAAGACAAAAAGTAGATAGTTTCTAGCACCAAATGCTGGGATACCAAAAACGTGTCATAACCCCCAGCCTCAAGTGGGAAGTCTGACAGCATAATCCCCATGGCTGTATCCTCTAATTGGACCCCTAAATAACTTTAGGCTTCATCCCTCATCCTGGTAATACCTCCCTGTCTTATCCAGTGCTTACAAGACCATATTCAGCAACTCACCCTTACCAGTTTTAATCAACTTTTGCTTGCTCTTCCTTCAGACAAATACGAACTTATTCCTGGTGACAATGGTTAAACCCAGGTGCAAAGGATCTCACCCTGTTGTGTATTAAATCCCTCTCTTGTCCCCCTCAGCACTAAGCAAGCTCAAATGAAAAAAACCCCCTATCCTATGACACAAAAGGGTGTAATGTAAAGGTTGTAGCCAATCTAAGTTAGGGACTTCAGGAAGCCAAGTGAGAAGTTCTGATAAATAATTATCCGTACTCGGCATCCCTGCAACCTGAGAAATGTTGCTCCAACATCCTGCAATCGTGGCTCACCTGAGATCAGAACCAGGTCCTCTCTCTCTCTCTTCCTCTCTCCTCTCCTCTCTCCTCCTACTGAAACCAGTCACAGGTCCCAGTCCCTCAAGTTGCTTCTACTGATACCAGCCACAGACCCACCTACCCCTATTCCCCAATCTCCTTGCCCCCACCTCCTTGTAACTCACTTCCTTCTTTGCTTGGGTATAAAACCTGCCACTCTGGGACATTCTGCCTGCTGGCCATCCTAATCTTGACACAGGCAGGCCAGCTGCCATGCCTAAAATAAACCCCGACTTCCTTCTCATTAGAGTCCTATTTTCTCCACTCTGCGCCGAGCTCTCCTCAAAATGAACCTAACAGAAAGGTCTTCTAGAAGTCAGGGACTGCGCTGTGGAGGTGACAGTGGAGCTAAGATCTAAAAGTTAAAAAAAAGAGCCAGGGAAGCGGGCATGGTGGGCGCATGCCTTAATCCTAGCACTTGGGAGGCAGAGGAGGCGGATCTTGTGGGTTCAAGGCCAGCCTGGTCCCCCTAACAGAGTGAGTTCCAGGATCGTTGGGGCTACAGAGAGACCCTGTCTTGACAGACAAAAAAATAAAAAAAAAAAAAGAGCCACGGGGCTAGGGAGGTGGCTCAGCAATTAAGGAACTGGTCAATCCCAGTGCCCACATGGTGACGAACAACCAACCTGCATAATTCCAGTTCTAGGGGATCAAAAGACCCTCTTTTGACCTCTGATGGCATTGTGACACATGGGTGTAATTACGTAATGCCGACAATACACTCTGCCCACAAAATAAAATTAATAAATCAGCCGGGCCGGGGGTGGCGCATGCCTTTAATATCCAAGCACTTGGAAAGGCAGAGGCAGTTGGATCTGTGGGAGTCAAGGCCATCAAGCCAGCCTGGGCTACAGAGGAGTTTCAGGACAAGCTGGGGCAACAGGGGAACCCTGTCTAAAAAGACCTCAAAAAAAGGTCATATATATATTTTGTCTTGTCGAGACAGGGTCGCCCTGTAGCTCCACGTCCTGGACTCGCTCTGTAGACAGGCCTGGCCTTGAACTCACAGAGATCAGTCGGTCCTCTGCCGCCCAAATGCTAGGACTAAAGGGGTTCACCAGCCTGCCTAATAAATCAATATCTTAAAGGGAGTGGGGAGATCCAAGGCAGAGTGGGAAAAGAGTGGGCGGACAAGTGTTCTAGACAGAGAACAGTATGAGGAAAGCAAGAAGGAAGCAAGGGTGCGTGATGTGGCCAAGGACTAGAGGACACTAGCATGGCAGCAACCAATGCAGGGCCAGGAGAGCAGATGGGCCACATCCACCAAGCCCCTTTGATGTTATCCATTTAAAAATTTTTTTTTTTTTTTTGGTTATCAGCAGGTTTTGTTTTTTTAAATTGAATTTTGTTGTATTTTATACAAGACATCTCGATCAGTGTCTGATAATCACTTTTATACCCCTTTCCCCATTGGCACCTTCCCCAGCCCCCCCACTGTCATTTGTGTCCAGTTAGTGTTCCCAGGCCTTCTTCAGTGTCAGTTCATCAACTGAGCTCGGTAGTCAGCCTATCCGGAGTCTCTCACTTTTTTTTTTTTTTTTTTAATGTGTATGAATGTAACTGCTGCATGTAGTTGGTGCACCGTTCGGGCAATACCGAGGAGGTCAGAAGAGGTGTACGATTCCCCCTGGAAATGGAGTTAAAGATGGTTCTTTGCCCGCCATGTGGATGTGGGTGCTGGGGGAATGGAACCGGGGCAGTATCGCCTGAAAGAGCAAGTCAGCGCTCTTTAGCTGCTGAGCCAGCTCTCCAGCCCCGAGTTTGAGTCTCATCACTTTTAAGAAAGACCACTCTTCCGCACCCAACAGTAATTAGTTCCCAATATTTCTTGTAGGATTCTATTTCCTATGGCCTGCCATTCTCCCTGGTTCTTAACAATCTTTCTGCCCTTTCTGCCCCTCTTCTACATGGTCCCTAAGCCCTTAGGCTGAGTGGAAGCTTTATAATAAGATCATTTCAATTTTTTGTGTGAGAAAATAGGACCTGGGTTCAATTCCAGCACCCCCATGGCAGCTTAACAAGGGTCCACTCCCAGCTCCCAGGTCTGGGGCACTGTATGCAAGGTGGTACACTTAGATTACATGCAGGCAAAGCACACATACACATAAGAAAATAATATATATATATATATTATAAGAGACNAAAAAAAAAAAAAAAAAAGAAAAAAAAAAGTTGGGGCTGGAGAGATGGCTCAGCAGTTAAGGGCACCAACTGCTCTTGCAGAGGACCCAGGTTCGATTCCCAGCACCTACATAGCGGCTGAGAACCGTCTTTAACTCCAGTTCTAAGGGAATCCGATGCCCTCTTCTGACCTCCACAGCATTGCACGACATGGGTGTGCCTACCTACATGGAGACAGTACGCTCATACACATAAGTAATAAATAAAATTTAAAAATAAATAAGTTACAACCCAATTTCTTTTATTGTTTTTCTTTCATGTGTCTGAATGTATTGCTTGCACATAAGTACACCTGTGTTGTGCAATGCCTGAGGAGGCCAGGAGAGAGTGTAGAATCCCCTGGAAATGGAGGGTTACACAGTTGTTTGCTGAATCAAACCCAAACCTGAGTCAACCCTCTACAAGAGCAGCCAGTGTTCTTAACCACTGACCCTCTCTCCAGCCCCTACAACCTAATTTCTTTTTTCTTTTTTTTTTTTGATATTTTTTGTTTATATTATTTCTTGTCCACATATATTGATTTTTTTTCTTTTTGAGACAGGGTCTCCCTATAGCCCCAGCTGGCCTGGAACTCACTCTGTAGACCAGGCTGGCCTTGAACTCAGAGATCCACCGCCCTCTGCCTCTCAAGTGCTAGGATTAAAGGCATGCGCCACCATACCGGGCTTGTTTTTTTCTTTTTGAGACAGGGTCTCCCTATAGCCCCAGCTGGCCTGGAACTCACTCTGTAGACCAGGCTGGCCTTGAACTCAGAGATCCACCTGCCTCTGCCTCCTGAGTGCTAGGATTAAAGGTGTGCACCACCATGACTGGATTAAAGGTGGTTCTTAGTTGCCATGTGGGTGCTGGGAATCAAACCCAGGTCCTCTGGAAGAGCAGTCGGAGTTCCTAATGGCTGAGCCATGTCTCCAGCCCCTTATCTTACTATCTAAATCCTATCACCAGCTCCATTACCCTTGATGGTCCCCACTGCCCCAGTTAAAATGTCTGTAATACTGTAAAAACACTTGGCCCTGGAAATAATGTCTGATTCTTCGTCAGATAGCTACAAATAAGTGAACTATTAGGAAAAAACCAGGAAGTCAACACTAGATCATGTGTTTGGAATGGCACACACAGAGGCATGTGCATCAGCCAGCTTCTAGAGGAGTTTTCCGAGTCCATCTAGGATCAAAGTACTATGTTAAGCAGACAAATGTGCTTAGGGCTCTCCTCCACAAACCACCAACCCTGTTCTGGAGAACCAAGATTTTGTGATGAAAGAAGAGCTCTAAAACGTGTTTAGAATGACTTGAAAAGAGGCGAATTAGCACAAGAATACAGTGATTGGGCCAGGCATGGTGGCCCACACCTTTAATCCCACCACTATGGAGGCAGAGGCAGGCAGGTGAGTTCAAGGCCAGCCTGGTCTACAAGGTGAGTTCCAGGACAGGGAGACCCAGTCTCAAAGAGACAAAAAAAAAAAAAAATTAAGAACAAAAAAAAAAAAAGAAATACAGTGATTTTTAACACCTTTGCAAGAGTACAAGAGTACCAAGTTAAGAAAAATAAGATTGTTATGGACAATCTTATTTTACTTCATTCAAATAGAAAATAGAGTCCCAAAGAAATGTAATTCTCAGTAGTTTGCCCTGTTCTTGCGTCTAGAAGCCCTTAAGTGCATGCCTTGGTGGTGTGTGTGTGTGTGTGTGTGTGTACAGGTGTGCATGTGGAGACCAGTGATCAACATGATCAAGTCCTCAATTGATCTCCACTGTTTTGTTTTTTTGAGACAGTCTCTTCACTACGTTGCACTTGCCAATTCACCTGGACCTACCCTGGCATTACCCATGAAACCATTTTCCCAGTCCGCTGGGGTTTTTAGATTTTTTTTAGGATTTCAGGGTAGGGTGGGGTGAGGGTCATGGCTTGAGATTCAGTGCTAGCCTAATTTATGAGGCCCCAGATTTAACCCCTCGTACTTTTAAGGGGGAAAAAAGGAAGAGAGAAAGACGTTGGGGATAAGGACAGCTACATGGGTTGAGAGGCCTGGAATAGTTGGCAAGTCACACTGCACAAAGTTTGTTCATCCCATTACACAACATCGCTGCAGTGGCACTGTGATCACTTGAACAAATAAACTGACTCTTAAAATAGTTTTTGCTGTTGTTCTATTAGTTTTGGGCTTTTTGAGACAGAGTCTCCTAGTGCCACAGCTGCCCAGAACTCACTATGTAGTCCAGGTTGCGTCCTTTAACTCACAAAAGATCCACCTGCCACTGCATCCCAAGTGCCAGGATTAAAGGCATGTGCCACTCACAACTGGCTAGAAAAAAACATTTTATTTTAACAAAGGGAAGTACTAAAGCTAGCAAGGCTGGTGCAAAGGTGTGCCCCTCCTTGTATATCTCATACGCTGTGACCAGAGCATGATGGATTCAGCGAAGTTTAAGGCTGGTCTGGGCTACACGATGAGACCCTAATCAAAAAGGAAGACAAGGAAGGAGCGGGGAGGAATGGCACTTAGGAAGGAGGGAGGAGGCTAAGGGTGAAGGGTTTCAGTCGTACATACGATTTCTTGTTGAGAACTGCTATAGGAACTATTGTGCCTACAATTAATACTGTGCCAAGCGCGCACCCGTTTATTACAAGGTAGAACCTGTGGTAGGCATTCTTATAGCTGCAAAGTAAAAGTGAAGCTACCTGGTAAGAGAGGCTGAGTTTGGGAACTGGAGATTCCGCTACCCACCCTGACTTCCAAAGGAATGCTTCAAGTTGCCCTCACAAGCATTGTACTTTCATACATGAAATATTCAAGTCTAATGAGATAAGCACGACAGAGACACTCACCACCTCACTTAAATACAAGATCCGAAGAGTTAACTCCACAGAGAAAATAAGGAAATGGAATTTATGGGGGAGGGGGGTTCACGGCCAAGAGGTTTACTCAAGACATTGTTGGTCAGGAACACTAAAACCAGTTAGGAATAGAGTAAATCCAAAAGATTTTATTGTTGTATTAGGGTGACTAGAGTAATGACATTTTAATGTTACACCTGAATTGCTTAGTCGTATATTTAAAGGTTTTTCTCACAACTATGTATTATAATGTATGTTAGGGCAATAAGTTCTTACATATCTTTAAGATTTTCACAATTTGCTTATGGATATGAAAATGATTTTATTTGAAAACTATATCGATTTTTTTTTATATTTTTTATTTTATGTGTATGAATGATCTGTCTCCATGGCACCAGTTTGTGTCCCTATGGCTTGCATGGCTGCGCGAGGTCAGAAGAGGGTTCGATCCCCTGGACTGCGTTCATCTGAGTTAGTTCAGAACAGTTCTCGAGCCGCTCATGTGGAGTGTGCTGGATCAACCTGGACTCTCTGCACAGAGGATCGGCGCTCTTGATCTGCTAGGCCATCTCTCTCCAGTCCTAAAGAGATTTCACCTTTAATTTTTTAGTTGTCAACTAAAATGCATCTATCAGCTTTATTGGAACACAGATGGTGGGATGCCTCTTTGATTCCTTTCATTTGATAGTATAGTTGGATTTATCTTTGCTTTTTCAAAGATGAAGTATAAGTGAAAATATAGTTCATTGGAGCTAGAAGATGACTTCAAGGACAAGAACACTGGCTGCTTATGGCAATAGACCTAGGTTCGAGTTTTAGCCCACATGGTGGCTCCACTATCTATAAAAGTCCAGGAATCTGAATGTCTCCCTTCTTGGCCTCTGTGGCCACGAAGCACAGCATGTGGTACACATACTTATATCATGCTAACACTCATATCACAGTAAGAATAAAAAATATAAAATGCTTAAATAATCTTAATATATATGTATTTATTAAATAAGAAATATCTTGAGAGTCAGAGATGATTTGGCTCATGTGGTTATATGCAGTCATTTGCTGCTCTTTCCACAGTAGTTTCCCAGCACCATGATAATTGGCAAGGGCTCATACCACCTGTAATACTCCAGGCTTTCCAGGGGTATCTGAATGGCCACTTCGTCTGGCCCTCCACAGGCCACTGCCTGATATGTTATGTCCATATCCCCACACAGATTTAATTATTCACATTAATTAAAAAATAAAAAATCTAGCGACGTGGTGGCGCACTAGCCTTATAGCCTACACTTGGGGGCAGATGAGCAGGTGGATCTTTGTGAGTCAATGGCAACAGCCTTGGTCTATACAAGTAGTGAGTTCCGTGAACTAGCTGGAGGCTACAGGGAGACCCTGTCTCGAAAAGAACCAGAAAAAATAAAAACTAAAGCTTATAAGAATAGAAACAAATTCCTATCTCGACCTTTACATAATGAGATAGAGAAACACGATGTTCATAGTAACTGAGTGTCTCTACAGAACACAACGTGCAACACAGCGATAAGCAAGATGAATTAGGGACAGGATAGGATGAATGCCTCAGAAGAGCCGGAAGGGGAAACCACATTGAGGGCAGGGTGGTGGGCAGGCCAAGTGCTGTCTGTAGGCCGTCAGGATGACCAGGACAGACCTAGGCAGTCCTCTATGTGAGGATCAATTCCCCATCTTCTCAAATGCCACCAACAAGAACAGACTTAGAGAAATTCTTACTCCATGTATGTAACTAGTTTCCATACCCTCAACTTGGATTCAACCAACCATGGTTCAAAAATACTTACAAAAAAATAATTGCATCCATACTAAATATACACCATTCCTCCTCCCCTCTTGTCATTATTCTCTAAACAATACAGTACAACTACCTACAAAGTGCAGTGTAAGTATTGTAAGTAAATCTGAAGATGATTAAAATACACATGAGGACCTAGCACTTGGGAGGGAGAAAGGCAAGGCAGGAACCTCTGTGAGTTCAAGGCCAGCCCTGGTCTACAAGAGCAAGTTCCAAGCCAGCCAAGGTGGGCAGGGAAGACCCTGCTCAAAAAGACAACACAACACACACACACACACACACATCACACAAATACACAGGATGCACACAGGTTATGTTGCAAACATTATACAAGTTTACACTATGAGCATTTGGTAATTCCGGTGTTCATGGAAGATATCTAATGATGAGTATAACATATACGGGCCTGGTTACACATTAGCCAAGTGTCAGAGACTTCTAGAAGAAACAGCTGGTATCCAGCAAGGCCTGGCAGGAAACTACAATCCTGTCAGACTACTGGGCTGGGAGTGTCCAGCAAGCTGATGAGGGCAGAAGGCAAACATCTCTTCTCACTGTAGTGGAACTCAGCAACTATTCTCCAAGAGCAGGACAATCTCATAAAAAAATAGGCCAAGGGATGGCAGAGCCCCCTCCTGAGGCTTTCCAGGAGACTCAGGAGATAGGAGACCAATGGGAGAAAGAAACCCTGGACAGGTGTGCAACACAAGGGGGGAGATCGGCAGGTGCTTTTCAGGAAGCCACTCTGGAAACTCGAAACTAGAAACACGCGAACAAAGTATGCCACCTTCCAAAGCTAATAGTGAGAAATCCTAACTTATTTTAAAAAATATTTCTTTTGGGTCTGACAAAGCCCAGTTAAGAGCATGCACTATTTTGCAGAGGAACAGAGTTCAACTCCACATCAGTACACATAGCTCAAGGATGTGCCCATGGACAACCACTTGGAATCCAAGATCATCTACCATTAATGGGAAAACCTGACTTCACCCATAAGATTTCCAAGGGACACCTAGACAATCTTATGTGATTTATCTTACATGCACATATTGACAAAAAACACACACCAATATTTCCACAACAGAAAATCCATTAAGGATGATCCTTTAATGTGGGTGGACGGAGGCTCCAGTCCATAAGTTAGGAGCACTGGCGGTCGATCTCTTCAGGAGGGACCCATGGTTTGGATTCCCACACACTCACACAACTGTCAGTTAATTCGAACAGTATCTGTTATCACTAAAACGTTCATATGGGCATTGTGCTGACATTACTTTTCTTCTGACCCAGCGCATTCGGGCATTGCACAACACAGATGCCATTTACACAATATGCAGGCAATAACTGCATACCACAAATAAAATAATAAAAATTTAAAAGACAAGTAAATATTCTTAGAGTTTATCTAGTACTTTTGCAGGATATACAGGACATAGACAGCTGTACCTCATTCGCATACGAGAAAGGACCTAAAATCTGTAAGAAAAAAAAATNTCATGGAGATCCACCGCCTCTGCCTCTCCAGCGCGGGATTAAAGGTGAACCGGGCTGGAGAGATGGCCTAGCAGTCAAGAGCGCCGATCCGCTCTTGCAGAGACCCGGGTTCATCCCAGCACCCACATGGCGGCCGAGAACCGTCTGAAACTCAACTTCCAGAGAACTCCAGTTCCAGGGGAATCTGACACCCTCTTCTGACCTCCGCAGGACATTTGCACCATACGGTACACAAACTTGCATGCAGACAGTACATTCATACACATACAGAAATAAAAAATTAATAAAAAAAAATTAAAAGGCGTGAACCATCATACCCTGCTTAAATTTGGTTCTTAGCCGCCATGTGAGTGCTAGGAATCGAACCCAGGTCCACTGCAAGAGCAGTTGGTGCTCTTAACCACTGAGCCATCTCTCCAGCCCCACAACCTAACTTCTTAAGAAGCTGGTTTGCTTCCCCTCCCAGGATATCTAGAACCCTCCCACTAGACCTGTACACTTCATCAACTCAGTCTCCCTTGAGACTGTGACCTCTTCAAACAGGTGTCTTTCTCTTTTTCTTTTTTTGCATAAGGTCTTATTGTGTAATGTCTTACTGGCTAGCCTGGAATTCACTGTGTAGACCTGGCAGGCCTGAAACTCAAGGAGATCCACCTGTCTCTGCCTCCAGAGTGCTGAGATTAAAAGTATGTACCATGCCTAGCTCAAAAGGATGGGTTTTTTTCTTTTTTTTTTTTTTCTGTTTTTTTTTGAGGCAGGGTCTCCCTTTAGTCTCGGCTGGCCTGGAGCTCACTCTGTAGACCAAGCTGGCCTTGAACTCACCGAGATCTGCCTGCCTCAGCCTCCCAAGTGCTGGGATTAAAGGCGTGCACCACCACATCAGGCAAGGATGTTCTTTTAAGCCAATGTCTCACTACATACCTCAGATTGGACTCAAAATTACTTTACTGCCTCAGTCTCACAAGTGTTACAAAGTGAGTACTAGTGCTGTGGTACTAGTATGAAGGTCAGAGTAAGTTGCTGGAGTTAGTTCTCTCATTCTACTGTATAAATTCAGGGGATCAAACTCAAGTCATCAGGCTTGGCAGTAAGTGCCCTTACCCACTGAGTCATCTCACCATCTTTTCTTTTTCCCATTTCCCTTTCTTTGCTTCCTCCCCTTTTCCCCCACTCTGCTTTCCTTTTCTGAAAGAGCATCTTACTATTTACCCCTGGCTGGCCTAGAATTTGCTATGCAGCCAAAGCTGGCCTGGCACTTCTAGGTAATCCTGTTTCTGTTTCCCAAGTGCTGGAATTGCAGGTGTACTGCTCAGCCTGTAGCCCCAGCTGGCCTGGAACTCACTATGTAGACCAGGCTGGCCTTGAACTCACAGAGATCCACCTGCCTCAGCCTCCCGAGTGCTGAGATTAAAGGTGTGCACCACCAAGCCCGGCTTCAGCCAAAAATATCTCAACAATTATCAGTCAATAAGAATAATGGCTGGATGTGGTAGCACTTTTGAATGGAAGGTAGGAAAATCAGGAGTTCAAGTCCAGAATGAGGTACATAGGGCCGTGTCTCAAAAATACATAACAAATAAAGGTAACTGCTGCTTGCACAGTTAAGGTTTCCTCTGCAAACCCTCAGGCCTAACAGGACTTGGTGGCCAGTGTTTGTTCCATATGTGAAGACAAGAGGTGTTCTCCAGACAGAGATCCTTTGTTGGGGCTGTGCTACTGCAGCCACCATGGGAGAAGAAAAGGTAGGGGCAGAGCTGACTTTCCTGGATTAAGAGGAATGACTGGGACCCCCAATAATTTTCCCAGATCCAAAGGTACAGCTGGAAATCCCCAGGCAATCATAAAGTGTCAAGCCAAATCTGTGTTGTCTTCTAAATTTAAAAGGCTATCGAAGTCATGTTCACATCACATGACTTACCAAACAAAAATAGTAACCACAAATGATGTGAAGTTCCTGGGCAATGCAAAAATATTCTAACTAAACATAGCCACTGGGGCTGTCATGTGTGCCCTGTCCTGCCACACTTACCACCTGATGCAATTACATTAGATATGTCTGTTTTTTCTTTTTCTTTATTTTTTTTTCTTTTTCAAGGTGGGGTCTCATGTAATTCAGGCTGCATTCAAACTCCCCATGTGACTAGGATGACCTTGAACTTCTATGATTCTCCCAGGCATGTGCCACCATGGCTGAGTGGGGATTGAACCCAGGGTTTTGTGCACAGCAGATAAGCACTGAATCAACTGAGCTTCTGTGTCTCAGCTTTCCTTCATAAATACTTATTAATGGCCTGCTATATGAGCAGGTGCTTACTGACCACCTACAATGTGAATAGGTGCCATTATCAGAACTTCCTGGGGATAAAGTGCTGGACAAATCAGATGAGGCTCCTGCACTCATGCATATCACAACCTGACTCTAATAAGTGGCCGAAGACCTAGCCAGTCATGTATTCATTCCCATAATCAATTCCAATGGTGTGCTGCAGAACCAGATGATGATCGATGAGGGAGAGCGTAAGGTTGTGGCCCACCTAAATCAGGGACTTCAGGAGGCCAACTGAGGAAGAAGTTCGGAGAAACAATTATCCAGGAATTATCCAGGATTATTATTAACAATTATCCAGGACTGCATTCCTGCAACCTGAGAAATGTTGCTCCAACATCCTGCAATCGTGGCTCACCTGAGATCAGAACCAGGCCTCTCTCTCTCTGTGCTCCTACTGATACCAGCCACCTATGCCCATTCCCCAATCTCCTTGCCCCCACCTCCTTGTAAACTCACTTTCCTGTGTGCCTGGGTATAAAACTACCATTCTGGGGACATTCTAGTGCTGTTCATCCTAATCCTGACACAGGCAGGCCAGCTGCCATGCCTGAAATAAACTCGAATTCCTTCTCATCAGAGTCCTGACATTTTCTCTTCTCTGTGCTGAGTCTCCCCTCAAAATGAGCCAAACATCTGGTGAACCCTCCCTGTGAACTCGAGAGGGTTCGAGACTGGCTTCTTTGGGTCAGGCATGGCTGACAGACTCCAATCAGACCAGCTTCCAGGTACAGGCTCTGCTCCACCGTGGGTCTACCTACGTCCAAAGGTATTGATCCCTTACCTAACTCCTCTCTCTTTTCCCTCTCTCTCTAAGTCTCTCTTTCTCCCCCAGCCCCCATCCTTCTTCCAAACTGGGGCTCTTGAGTCTCCTCCCTTCACATGGCCTCTCTAGGTCTGTGTCTTTCCCTCTCATCTCTCTCTCTCTCTCTCTCTCTCTCTCTCTCTCTCTCTCTCTCGCTCACTCGCTCTCCTCCTTTCCTGCAGTGGTCACCTCTCATTCAAGTCACTTGTAGACCCATAAGGTCCACTTTTGCTCACTCGCTGGAAAATTGTTCTGGAACGTCGGGTGACGTTCCAGACAGGGATGCTTTCTGGCTGGTCACTTCCTTCTTGTTCGGTGACCACCTGCACTCTCTCTCTTTCTCTCTCTATTCCCTTTCTCCTTTGCTATTCTGCGACTTCTTGCAACCTCGCAGCCTTTCACTCAGGAAGTTCATGAGTGCCTCATCATAAGGGGCTCCAAAGACAAGAGGCACTTGTTCCCCACACCCTTACCCTTACCGGGTGCGGGTGTCAGGGGCATCCCCCAGGATGTGCAACGGCCTCATAGGGAACACCCTACAAACATACCCCGTTCCTAGGTTAGAAGGAACTTTTGGCTCATCCGGGAAGACACACATAAGGGGCTCATCACCCAGTGTCTTGAGCCCGCTCATGTTTCTTTAAACGTGCAAGACACACCTGAAACCCAGTGGGAGAAGACTGTCTCAGGGTGAAAGCTGAGAAGTCCATCCCAAAAGCAGCACATAAACCTGATCCAAAACACAAAATTCCCAGCTAGCATAGAGAGGCTTGCGATCCTCTTCCTTCTTCTTCCTTCTCCTCCTCCTTCTCTCTTCCTCCTCCATCTTAATGACCTGCCCTCCTGAGACTCATTACCTCGTCTCCCTTTTCTACTTCCTTAACCAAACTAGCTCATTTTCTTTCTCTCTGTCTTTAACTATGGGTTCTTCTCATTCCAAGCAGTCCTCTCTGCCTGGCTCTGCACATTTTCTTGGCTTCAGTACCCTCTGGACAATAAGTAAATGACCACTAAATGGCACTCTAGACTGCCAAATTCTTAACGATCTTGAAAACTATGGCCAAAGTACTAAGGAAATGGTCTTCCAAAGTCCCCTCCAGCACAGCTTGGATCTGGTAATGAGCGATCTAGAAGACAGCTTCACTTTCACAGTTGCAACAGGTGGTGAGTGATGTGTGCCCCCTTGGTTTGAGACCATTCACTCCTTTGCTTTGCTATTTGGGGTTTCCATACCTAGTCTCTTCATTGTTTTTTCTCTCTCCTTTAAAGTTTAATTCCTCTCTCAGCTTCATCTCACTCAGCAGAGTACTCACCTTTAAAGAAATGGTTTTAGATTTTTTTTTCATTCACTGCAAATTTGTTTCCAGGTTTTCTGTCTCCCAAGGACCCTCAGCTCTGTACATGTCAGATTCCAGCCTGACAAACCCCAACCCCTCCCTTCACCCCTGACATCAGTGTCACCCCAAACCTCAACTCTAAGGCTCTCCTCTCCAGGTTTTTCCTCTCCAGCTGCTGCCTATGTATGGCCATCATTTTTTCATGTCATTTAAAACTCACTGTGTCGTGTCTTTATATGTTTCCATGCATTAACATCTAACGTATTTCCATGCAGAGAAACTGCAGAAAGAGCTCATGTAATTATGTCATCTTTGTCTTGTCTCAAAACAGTTTTAAGCTGTGGCCACCAAGCTTTCCTTTTTCATTGTGTGCACAAGGATCACTAGTTTTATTCTGGCATGCCTAATCAGAAATATAAATATTTTAATGATATAACCTGGGTAGCCTAAAAACATCTTTATCTATTATTCTACAAAAGTAATACTTGTTCATATACACGTGCTCAACTTAAGTTGTAGCCAAAAGAATCCAAAATCACACAACTTCTCTATTTTAATGCAAAATTATATGTCTTTGGATAACTATTTTTAAGCTTTACTTATTTTTTTAAATTTTGTTTATTTTTGTATGTGTATGAATGTATTGTCTGCATGTAGGTTTGTGCGCCTGTGTCATGCAGTGCCAAGGAGGTCAGAAGAGGGTGTTGGATTCCCCTGGAACTGGAGTTAAAGACAGTTCTTAACCGCCATGTGGGTGCTAGGGATCGAACCTAGGTCCTCTGCAAGAGAGGTCGACGTTCTTAACCGCTAGGCCATCTCTCCATCCCAGCTTTACTTATTTTTAATCTGAAGTCCTGATATTTCCTTTGGTGTCCAAACTGTCTCCCAATACCTGGGAGGCAGAGGCATGTGTATATCTTGGTCTGGTTTGGGTGATCTTTGGAGTTTGGGAATTCCTGAGCATGGTAATTGTGCTTCTGTTTCTCGAGTTGGAGACCCATTTGGGCTGTTGCACCTGGGTCAGTCAAGGTGATACATCCCAGTATGGTCTGGCCCAGTCCTGTCTTTTGCCTTCAGGGGTGGAAGAGGGCAGCCTGGGACAGCTATGGGGCTTTATTGTGTGCCTGTAGTGATTTCCTATCTGTTCCTCCCTCCTCCCCTCATAAGAAGCAAATGTACCTCCCTGGGCCTGAACTGCTGTCCTGCTGGTGGTCTGGCCACTCCTGGGAGTTCCCTAGCGGATTGAGGTGAGGCCACACCTTTAATCCTAATATGCCTTCAATCCCAGCACAGCTGAGGTTTAGGTTAAGGTCAGAAATAGTGATTTCTAGCCGAGCGTGGTGGCGCACGCCTTTAATCCTAGCACTTGGGAGGCAGAGGCAGGTGGATCTTTGTGAGTTCAAGGCCAGCCTGGTCTACAGAGTGAGTTCCAGGACAGCTGAGGCTACAGGGAGACCCTGTCTCGAAAAGACCAAAAAGAAAATGCAAATTAAAACTACTTTTTTTTTTTTAATTAAAACTACTTTAAGATATCATCTTACTCCAATAAGACTGGCTAGGATCAAGAAAATAAATGATACCAAGTGCTGGAGAGGTTGTGGGGAAAAGGGAACTCTCATCCACTGCTGGTGGGAATGTAAACTCGTACAGCCACTATGGAAAGCAGTGTGGAAAAGACTGGAATGAACTTGCCACCTGACCCAGCCATACCACTCCTGGGTGTATACCCACAAGACTCATCTTACTGCAGAGATACATGCACAGCCATGTTTATTGCAGCTCTCTCTTTACAATAGCAAGGAGCTGGAACCAACCCAAGTGCCCCCAACTGATGAGTGGATAGAGAAAATGTGGTACATCTACAAAATGGAGTTTTATGCAATGGTAAAGAAAGATGACATCATGAACTTTGCAGGTACATGGATGTAGCTAGACGACATCATGCTGAGTGAAGTCACACAGTCCCAAAAAAACCAAACTACGAATGGTATCCCTTATCTGTGGATGCTAGCACCAATTACCTAATTGTATGGCAAACTGAGCAACGTCAATGTGTTCTGAAAATAACTGTGCTCTTATATTATAGAATCCCTTAAAAAAATAAAGAAAAAAATTATAAAAAATAGTTGTTAATTTTCAGTCCACTTCTGGCTTCTGCTGGACTCCCTATTACAGATTATTAAGTAAATAGTTATAGACAAGTAGTGGGTTACCTCTGGCTACTGAAAGATGTACTTTATGCTTCTTGGTATCATGCAAGTGTCACTTTTGATATTTCCTTTGCCCTAACAAGATAATTTGGCTCAAAAGAAGCTAGGTTCTACCTCCCTGAATGAGTTGCATACAGTCCAGAAGGAGACAGTTTGGATGGGTTTTGTAATCCCTATCATCTTATTTCCTGTCTTCTGGTATGTGATACAACTCCGACCTTTCTGGGAGAACTATAAATCAGGAAATGGGGGGGGGGGAGTCTGGGAAAGAAAGAGACTCTTAAGAGTTTACATTTAAGGGGCTGGAGAGATGGCTCAGCAGTTAAGAGCACTGACTGCTCTTGCAGAGGACCCAGGTTCCATTCCCAGCACCTACATGGCAGCTAAGAATCATCTTTAACTCCAGTTCCAGAGGAATCCAACACCCTCTTCTGACCTCCTCGGCATTGCATGACATGGGTGTACCAACCTACATGCAAATAGTACACTCATACACATAAAAAGTTATAAATAATGGGGGCTGCAGAGATGGCCTAGCGGTTAAGAGCTGTTCTAGTTTGTCTTTCCATTGCTGTGACAAAACACCCTGACACCAACTTGGGGAGGAAAGGGTTTATTCAGCTTACATCTCCTGGGTCACATTTCATCACTTAGGGAGCCCAAGACAGGAACTCAGGGCAGGAACCTGGAGGCAGGAGTTAAAGCACAGGTCACAGTGGAATGTTGTTTACTGGTTTGCTTCTCTGGCTCATGCCAGCCTGCCTTCTTATACTGTCAACTACTCTGCTCAAGCAATCAAGCAATAACAACAACAGAGTGACCACAGGCCAATCCAATGGAGCAAGTCCCCAACCGAGGCTACCTCAACAACCGGTGTGTCAAGTTGACACCAAGCCATCCCAGCACAATTGGACCCCTTGTCAACTTGACACACAAAACAATCAATATTAAACCACCTTTCCAGTTCTTATTATCCCCAAAGTATGATTTTAACACTAATCACAACCTAAGACAGTAAATCCTTAAAAAGCCCCACAGTCCCTAAAACTTCCAAACACTTAAGCCAAGTCTAATTAAAAGTCTCTTAACTGTAGGCTGCTGTAAAATAAATCCAAAACAAGTACTGTACATGTAGTTCAAAGGGAAGAATCAGGCACTCTCAACAAAACCGAAGGCCAGCAAAGTAGCTCAAAGCAGGACACCTGGGATTCACGAGCAAGATCGTCGGGCCCAAAGGGTCGCGGCAGCTCCCCTCTCCGACTCTGCCGTCCCTGGCACACACAGCTCAACTCCCAGGCCCAGGCCGACTCCATTCCACAACTGCCAATGCTCTTGGGGGTCGTCCCATGGTCCTGGCATCTCCAAAAACTGGGTCGCCACTGAAAATGAGGCAGCACACCTTCACCAATGGTCTCCTTCTGACCTTCCTGGTGCAAAGCCCTCAGCTTCTCTCCATGACACCCTGCAATCCTGGGGTCTTCAACTGCAACCGAGGTGCACTTCCACCAATGTCTTTCCTGACCTCTCAGAGTGCAAGCTCGGCTGCGCTCTGTGACCCCCCAAATTTCAACCCGGAACCATATAGGAGACCCCCACACGTCACCAAGTCCGGCCTCTGGCTCAAGATGGAGGGCTCAGGCCCCTTCTGGAATATATCTTCTGTGTGCTGACCTTGATGATATTCTCCCCAGAAGATTGCACCTCAGTGATGCTGGTCTCTTGTTACTTACAGCGGAAGGTTTTCAGCCCCAACTAACAAGCACATGGCCCAATAACCACAACAAAGATTTACATTCAGGTTCTGGTCTCTTTTACTTACAGCTGATTATCCACAAGCCCCAGCTGACCAAACCCACAGATTACACAAAAAAACCAGTCCGGATGATCTCTGCTCTCCTGTGAAACTAGAAACTTCACAAGCCAAGGCCTCCATCTTCTACAATCCTTCAGCGAAACTGCTCCAGCTTCCACAGCAACAATCTTTAGGCATTTCAATGATCTGCCCAGCCCAAAGTTCCAAATGCCTCCAAATCCTTCCCAAAACACCAAGATCAGGTCTGTCACAGCAATACCCCCACTCGTCTGGTACCAATTTTCTGTTCGTGTTGTCTTTCCATTGCTGTGACAAAACGCCCTGACAACCAACTTGGGGGAGAAAGGTTTATTTCACCTTTATCTCCTTGGTCACATTTCATCACTAAGGGAGCCCGACAGGAACTCAGGGCAGGAACCTGGAGCCTGGAGCTGAAGCACAGCCTATGGAGGAACTCTGCTTACTGGCTTGCTCTGCTGGCCCATGCCCAGCCTGCCCATAGTGGGCTGGGTGCTCCCACATTATTCAACAACCATGACAATTTTCCACAGATGTGGCCACAGGCAATCCAATGGAAGCCAGTTCCCCAACTGAGGCTCCCTCCGACCCAGGTGTGTCAGTTGACAACTAAAGCTATCCAGCAAAGAGCGCTGACCGCTCGTACAGAGGAACTGGGGTCCGATCCCCAGAACCCACATGGCGGCCGAGAAACCATCTGAAACTAATTCATGAGAAAAAGCCAGTTCCAGGGGAAATCCGAGACCCGCTGTCGACCTCCGCGGCATTGCTGCATGGGTGCACAACCGGTATGCAGACAGGAAATTCATACACATTAAAAAAAATGATAAATAAAAAAAAAAAAAAAAAGCTGGGCCGTGGTGGCACAGGGCACCTTTAACCTAGCACTTGGGAGGCGAGGCAGGTGGATATCTCTGGTGAGTTCAAGATCAGCCGGGTCTACAGATGGAGCTCCAGGCCAGGTGGACTAAAAGGGAGACCCTGTATCAAAAATCGAACCAAAAAAAAATTTTTTTTTAGTTTTATTTTTTTTTTGTTTGTGTTTTTGGCATGTGACTTTGTTTTGCTGTTCTTGTAGAGGACTTTGGTTTGGTTTCTAGCATCCATATGGCAGCTGAAAGCCATCTGTCTTTGACTCCATTTCCAGAGAAATCCGACACCCTCGTCTGGGACCTCCGTGGCAGCTGCACGACACGGGTGAATCGACTACATGCAGACAGTATAATTCATACACATAATAAAGAGTAAAATAAAAAGGGATGGAGAGATGGCCTAATGGTAAAGAGCACCAACGTAGCCTCTGCAGAGGACCCGGGTTTCGATCTCCAGCAATCCATATGGCGGAGCTGAGGAACCATCTGAAACTCATCTCCAGGGAACTACCGTTCCAGGGTAAGGGCCGACACCCTCTTCTGACCACCGGGCATTGCAAGACACGGGGTCACAGACCTGCAGCAGATAGTACATTCATACACATACAGAAATAAATAAATTTTAAAAAAAATAAAAAGTGTTATACATTAAGATATGGCCTAAAATTGTTTCATCTCCTCCCATGGCTTATGCCTGCTCAACCAATGGTGTTAAATCTCTCTTCACAGTCAGTGTTTTATACAAGGCTGTTTGACTTTTGTCCAAGCTTATCTAAAATTATGTATACAATTAATTAAAAGTATCAAGACTGGCATAACTTAGCCTTTCTGAATAGGATAATGACCATACTTAAATGTCCATACCAATTCGCCAAAGGATTTAAGGGAAACATTTTGTCCTTGCCCTCTAGAGTCAACTAAGCCTCAGGGACTATGCAATGGGGGCAATCTCTTGAAATGTCCTGCAAATGTGGGTCAAACCAGTTTCTTGATGCAGGGAGGTCTTGAGGTCATTAAGTGGGACTTCTACAGTGTCAGTCTATAAAGAGGAAAGTCCTGCTCATGCTTACAGAAAGGGAAGCCTTGGCCCAATAAGACGCGGACTTGTCCCCTCACGTGAAAAGCCAAAGAGATCAGAGGCGCTCCCCTCCAAAAAACTGAGTGACCCCTCGAGGGCCAGATCCTCCCTGACCTTGAGAAAAACAAAAATCTTGGTTAAGCTGGGCTGGTGGCCTGAAACATCACCAAAGGGAAAGTATAACACAGAAATAATAATCAGTAAAAGTCTGAGAAATTATACTTCAGGTATAGAAACTTCAGACTTGCAGGGTGTGGTGGCGCACAGCCTTAATCCTACACTTGGGAGGCAGAGGCAGGCGGATCTTTGTGAGGTCAAGGCCAGCCTGGTCTACAGAGTGGAATTCCAGGACAGCTGGGGCTACAGGGAGACCACTGTCCTCAAAAAGACAAAAAAAAAAAAAAAAAGAAACTTCAGATCTTAGTAAAAAAGACAAAAAGTAGCTAGTTTCTTAGCAGCCAAATGCTGGGAATACCAAAAACGTGTCATAACCCCCACCTCAGAGTGGGGAATCCTGGATGGCATAACCCCCATGGCTGTATCCTCTAATTGGACCCCTAAATAACCTTGGGCCTCATCCCTCATCCTGGTAATAGCTCGCTGCTGTATCAGGGGCTTGCAAGACCCTATCCAATAACTGACCTGTACCAGTTTTAATCAACTTTTGCTTGCTCTTCCTTCAGACAAATACGAACTTATTCCTGGTGACAATGGTTAAACCCAGGTGCAAAGGATCTCACCCTGTTGTGTCATTAAATCCCTCTTCATTGTCCCCCATCAGCACGAAGCAGCTCAAATGAAAACCCCCTATCCCTATGACACAAAAGGGTGTAATGTAAGGTTGTAGCCCATCTAAGTTAGGGACTTCAGGAGGCCAACTGAGGAAGTTCTGGAGAAACAATTATCCTGTACTGCATTCCTGCAACCTGAGAAATGTTGCTCCAACATCCTGCAATCGTGGCTCACCTGAGATCAGAACCAGGCCTCTCTCTCTCTCTCTCTCTCTCTCTCTCCTACTGAAACCAGTCACAGGTCCCAGTTTCCCTCAAGATGCTTCTACTGATACCAGCCACAGACCCACCTACGCCCATTCCCCAATCTCCTTGCCCCCACCTCCTTGTAAACTCACTTCCCTGTGTGCCTGGGCATAAAACTGCCATCTGGGGCACATTCTGATGCTGGTCATCCTAATTCCAACACAGGCAGGCCAGCTGCCATGCCTAAAATAAACCCGACTTCCTTCTCATCAGAGTCCTATTTTCTCCACTCTGCGCCGAGCTCCCCTCAAAATGAACCTAACAGAAAGGTCTTCTAGAAGTCAGGGACTGCGCTGTGGAGGTGACAGTGGAGCTAAGATCTAAAAGTTAAAAAAAAGCCAAGGGAGCCGGGCATGGTGGGCGCATGCCCTTTAATATCTCAGCAACTTGGGAGGCAGAGGCAGGCGGATCTTTGGGATTCAAGGCCAGCCTGGTCCCCTACAGAGTGAGTTCCAGGATCGTTGGGGCTACAGAGAGACCCTGTCTTGACAAAGACAAAAAAATAAAAAAAAAAAAAAGAGCCACGGGGCTAGGGAGATGGCTCAGCAATTAAGAGAACTGGTTCCAATCCCAGTGCCCACATGGTGACTAACAACCACCCATAATTCCAGTTCTAGGGGATCAAAAGGCCCTCTTGACCTCTGATGGCATTGGACAACATGGGTGTACTTACGTATGCAGACAATACACTCATGCACACAAAATAAAATAAAATAAATCAGCCGGGCGTGGTGGCGCATGCCTTTAATCCTAGCACTTGGGAGGCAGAGGCAGGTGGATCTTTGTGAGTTCAAGGCCAGCAAGGCCAGCCTGGTCTACAGAGTGAGTTCAAGGACAGCTGGGGCTACAGGGAGACCCTGTCTATAAAAGACTCAAAAAAAGGTCAATATATATATTTTGTCTTTTCGAGACAGGGTCTCCCTGTAGCTCCAGCTGTCCTGGAACTCGCTCTGTAGACCAGGCTGGCCTTGAACTCACAGAGATCAGTCTTCCTCTGCCTCCCAAATGCTAGGACTAAAGGTGTGTGCCACCATGCCTGGCTATAAATCAATATCTTAAAGGGAGTGGAGAGATCCAAGGCAGAGTGGGAAAAGAGTGGGCGGACAAGTGTTCTAGACAGAGAACAGTATGAGGAAAGCAAGAAGGAAGCAAGGGTGCGTGATGTGGCCAAGGACTAGAGGACACTAGCATGGCAGCAACCAATGCAGGGCCAGGAGAGCAGATGGGCCACATCCACCAAGCCCTTTGATGGTTATCATTTAAAAAATTTTTTTTGGTTTATCAGCATGTTTCAGTTTTTTAATTGAATTTTTGTGTATTTCATACAACATCTCGATCAGTCTTGATAACCTTTATACCCCTTCCCCATTGGCACCTTCCCCAGCCCCCCCACTGTCATTTGTGTCCAGTTAGTGTTCCCAGGCCTTCTTCAGTGTCAGTTCATCCACTGAGCTCTAGTCAGCCTATCCGGAGTCTCTCACTTTTTTTTTTTTTTAATGTGTATGAATGTACTGTCTGCATGTAGGTTGGTGCACCTGTGTCGTGCAATACCGAGGAGGTCAGAAGAGGGTGTCGGATTCCCCTGGAACTGGAGTTAAAGATGGTTCTTTGCCGCCATGTGGATGTGGGTGCTGGGAATGGAACCTGGGTCCTCTGCAAGAGCAGTCAGCGCTCTTAGCTGCTGAGCCATCTCTCCAGCCCCGAGTTTGAGTCTCTCACTTTTAAGAAGACCAACTCTTCCTCACCCAACAGTAATTAGTTCCCAATATTTCTTGTAGGATTCTATTTCCATATGGCCATGCACCTTCTCCCTGGCTTTAACAATCTTTCTGCCCCCTCTTCTACAGTGGTCTCTAAGTCCTGGCTGAGTGAAGCTTAATATAAGATCATTTTCAATTTTTTGTGTGAGAAAATAGGACCTGGGTTCAATTTCCAGCACCCACATGGCAGCTAACAAGGGTCCACTCCAGCTCCAGAGGATCTGGGGCACTGTATGCATGTGGTACACTTAGATTACATGCAGGCAAAGCACACATACACATAAAAAAATAATATATATATATATATATATATATATATATTAAGAGACTTTATTCTAATACCTATAATTACAGTGCTTGTTGAAATGAAAACTGAAAACAAGTATACAAAACAATTGCTTAGTAATTCTGTATTGAAAGCAGTAAGAGGTTCCACACCACCAAATAATCCAGTTCTGATGTTTCTGGTTTAACAGCTCCAGCTTCTTCAGTGTTTATCAAAATACAAAAGAAAAAAAAGTAGAGGTCATTTTTTTTTTTTTGAGGTCACCTTTCAATGGCAAATCAGACTCTTGCAGGCTGAGGGAGGAAGCTACTTCTCACATGGAGATGGGGGTGCTCTGCTAGACCGGCCGACCCTCCAACTTGTACAGGGTCCTGCTGGTGAGACCCAAGCCTCCTATCAGCATGTCTAAGGGGGCCCAGGAGCAAGCTGGGGATGTGGGCTACCATCTGGCCCAGCCACACACCAACAAAGGACAAGGCCAGGCCCTGCACCCCACAGTGGCCCCCAGGACCATGTGAGCACAAGTACAAGCACAATGCTATGGAATGCAGGTGACCCAAAGACAGGCGAGTCTGGTGGCTTAGTTCCACAGGAACAGCCAATCAGATGACGCAGCATCAGGCCATTGCCGCAAAACCTACACTAGGCACAGTCTCCCTTCTGTGTGTTCAAGTTTTCTTGTATTTTTAACTATTTTTTTAAAAATGCACTGAGTTTGGGTTAAAAACCAACCACTAAAGCCAAATGTGGTGGTGCATGCCTTTAATCCCAGCACTGGGAAGGAAGAGGCAGGCAGATCTCTGTGAGTTCAAGGCCAGCCTGGTCTACATTGCCAGCTCCCAGCCAAGTGGGACTAAAGAGAGACCCTGTCTCAAAAAAAAAAAAAAACAAAAAACAAAAAAACAAAACCAAAAACAACCACCAAATGGATCCCAACACCAGTCTATAGCCAAATGGCTTCTGAAAGCCAGGTGCTCTGACACCCAAATCCCTTCTCAGTACTGACAATGAGTTGATTCTCTTTTTACAATAAAAAAGCTAAGTAATATTGCATAGGAGTCCTGGAAACTCCCTCAGTGGGGACAGAAACTATTTACATTAAATAAAAACATGGCTGTGTGCAGTGTTTGTGCATGTACAGCACGGTGCAATGCACACTGTGACCAATCCATGGAGACAGTTTCTGACACTCAGGACACAGAGTCTCACATTTGTCACATGTGAGGAAAGTGGACGGCAGAGAAGAGGAAGTGGGGGGAAGGGAGGGGTCTGGTTCACTTCTGGTTCTGAAGCTGATTGGACAGGGAGCAGGTCTCTGCTGGTGGGACAGGTGGCCTGAATGTACCAGCTCCTGTGACGTAGAGAGTGCAGCCCCAGTTCATCTGTGATCTTGGCCTCATTCTTGGCATTGGGTAGGTCCTGCTTGTTGGTAAACACCAGAAGAGCATCTCTCATCCTCAGCCAACCTTCTCATGAGCTCCGTCGGCACTGGCTTGTTCACACGCTTTGTCCTTGGTGTCCACTACAAAGAATGAGCCTTGAGTATTCTGGAAGTAGTGGCAACCAGAGAGGCCAGATCTTGTCCTGGCCGCCCACATCCCACAGTGGAGGTTCTTTTTTATTTTATTTTTTTTTTTTTTAAATCTTTGTATGTGTATGAATGTACTGTCTGCATGCAGGTCTGTGCACCCGTGTCGTGCAATGCCGCGGAGGTCAGAAGAGGGTCTCGGATTCCCCTGGAACTGGAGTTCTCCTGGAATTGGAGTTACAGACGGTTCCTTAGCCGCCATGTGGGTGCTGGGGATCGAACCCGGGTCCTCTGCAAGAGCGTCGGTGCTCTTAACCACTAGGCTATCTCTCCAGTCCCGAAGCTGAGGTTCTTGTACTCATTCTCCACGTTGAACCAATGGTGGGAATGGTGGTCACGATTTCACTCAGCTTCAGTTTGTACAGAATTGTTGCTTTCCCTACAGCACCCAGGCCCACCATAAGAACGGGCATTTCTCTTTTTGCTAAAAAGGCCTTTGATGAGGTTTGCAAAGATAGGGGAAGTGGTACTGACCAGAGTCCACAGCAGTGGCTGCTCTGAGTCAGGCATTGGTTTTGCTCCCACAAGATGGCGGTGCTGACTGCAGTCAAACTCCAGTTCCAGGGGAATCCGAGACCCTCTTCTGAACTCCGCGGCATTGCACGACACGGGTGCACAGACTTGCATGCAGACAGTACATTCATACACATACAGAAATAAATAAAATTAAAATTAAAAAAAAAATAGTATTTTTTAAAATCTGTAAAACAGCTGGGTGTGGTGGCACATGCCTTTAATCCCAGAACCCAGGAGTTAGAGGCATGCGAATCTCTGTGAGTTCAAGGCCAGCCTGGTCTACATAGTGAGCTCCAGGCCAGCTGGGACTAAAGGGAGATCCTATCTCACAAGAACAAAAAAAAAAAAAAAAAAAAAAGGAAAAAAAAAGTGTAAAGCATAAACTTTACCATCCTAGCTATTTTCAGTGTATAGTTATGCAAATACATTCATAATACTATACAATTACCAAGAACTGTGATGGTTAATTTTATGTGTTAACTTGGCCATGGAGGCCCAGATAATTGTTTCAAAATTTGAGTGTGTCTGTGAGTGGATTCTCAAAAGTAAATAACATCGGAATTGGGGGACTAAGAAAAGCAGATGGCTGAACCCTGTGTGTGTGGGACACATCTGATCTGTTGAGGGACCTTGAAGAAAAGGTGGAGGAGGTTAACGTCTCCGGTAGCTCTGTGTTTTTTGTTTTGTTTTTTTTTTTTTTTTTTGCGCTTTCTTGTTGAGAGCTAGGGTTTCCCTGTAGCCCCAGCTGGTCTGGAACTTGCTCTGTAGACCAGGTTGGACTTGAACTCACAGAGATCCGCCTGGCTCTGCCTCCCAAGTGCTGGATTTAATCCCTTTAATGGCATGTGCCCTCCCGTAGCTTGAATTTTAAAACCGGCCATCTTCTGCCCTGGGTGGGTGCTCCATTCTAAAATGTGAGCCACTACCTTATACTGTTTTTCTTTCTTTCTTTCTCTCTCTCTCTCTCTCTCTCTTTCTTTCTTTCTTTTTTGGTCTTTTTGAGATGGTCTCCCTGGAGTCCCAGGTGTTCTGGAACTCCTCTGTAGACCAGGCTGGCCTTGAACTCACAAAGATCTGCCTGCCTCTGCCTCCCAAGTGCTTAAAGCGTGTGCCACCAACGCCGGGCTCCTTATACTGTTCTTCCTAGACACTTGTTCCTCTGGCTCTGTTTGCCTGAAGAACCCTAATACAAGCCCTTACAGGCCAGGCTGAGGAAACACAGCTTTGTCACGCCAAGAACATGCCTCATTCATGTCCAGTCATAGCCCCAGAGCTCCCTGCTTCTGATCTGGTCCTGTTCTAATCCCTTCAGCATGCTGCCAGAATGTCCTTCCAAAAAAACCATGACCATATTACCTCCCTGCTTTAAACACTTCAAGGCCCTTGACGCTCACCTCATGAACACCCAAATCCTTGTCTTCACTAAACAAACCCTGACTTGGTCCAGGTGCAGATCACTCCCTGCCCGCTGGTAGCCAAGTAGAGCTCATCCTGAGTTTGTCTATCTATGAGCACCCTCTCCTTCTTAGCAGTGATGGGTACCAAAATAGGTAAGTAGAGTTGATGGAGGTGCCTGAGGGGAGTGCCTTTGTTCTCAGGATAGAGCCACAGAAAGCCATTCTCCCCAGCAGACAAGAGAAGTGGCAGCCAACTGTGAGCAGACCCAAATAAGCCATTTAAGACTTAATTGGGCCTTTTTTTTTTTTTTGAGACAGGGTCTCCCCATAGCCTCAGCTGGCCTGGAACTCACAGAGATCTGCTTGCCTCTGCCTCCTGAGTGCTGGGATTAAAGGCACTCGCCACCACGCCTGGCTCCAAGATGCTATTTCTAAGAAGGAAAAGAATGGGGATGGCCAAGATGACTGATAGCAGCTACTCTGTACTAACACTGAAACCATACAGCCATTAGCAACAAGTCACCACTTCTTTGCCCTCAGCGTGATAGCCACTGCTTTTGCTGTCTCCTACTTGTCATTTTGTGACTAGCCTTGGCATAAAGTTGATCCCTGTTGTAGCCTATGCCACAATCAACTTAGTTTGTTTAAGTCTCATGGCCTAACATTTGAATGGAGGACCACTGAAAAGGCTTAGTGGGAAAGTACATGCAAAGGTCTGCTGACCCAATTTCAATCCCTGGATCCCACCATGAAGGATGAGAACCAACTCCTCAAAGTTGCTCTTTGTGTGGATGCACACGTACGCACATGGAGCCAAGGTTGGAGGCTGACACTGCTGGTCCTCCTGCCTCTACCTCTCAAGGGCTGGGATTATAGGCAGGAAACCATATCAGGTCAACTCAGCATTTTTCCTTAGGGAAGCATGATCTAGCAAGTTTCTTCTAATCATACTCCCTCTTTTTTTCCCTCCCTACTCTTACCTCCATTCCCCTCCTCTTCTTCCCTTCCTCTCTCCTTTTTTTGTGAGACAGTATCTTGCTATGTAGCCTAGGATGGCCTTGAACTCACCATCCTGGCAGTCTATTGAGAACTGAGATCACTGGCATATGCCAATTACATACAAAGTAACTATTCACACATATAGGCAGATCTCTGGGGCCAGCCTGGTCTACATGGAGGGGGGATTTCCAGGCTAGCTGGAAGGGCTACATAGTGAGATTCCAGCTTGAAAAAAAAAAAACAGAATTAGGTTTAGACTCTGAATTAAATGAGACATTCCCACATTTCATATCCCCAAAAGTGTTCCTTAACTTCTAAGAGCCTCAGTTTCCACACCTGTAATAGAGGGAAAAATTGTTAATACCACCTCTCTCCTGGGGTAAGATTTAATGAAATGGGCTAAAGCACTGATCAGCACCACCTGAAACCCTTACGCAGCAAAAGCTGATGAGTAAATATATAATAAATCACCAATGTGATTTTCCTGCACCCTTCTGCAGTCAATCTGTTATTTCTCTCATCTGATGTTTCTCCTGGAAAAGCTCCCTAGTTCTGTGGAAACTTTTCCATTGAGTATGTCTCTGTAACTGACTATTCCTGGTGAAGGAAGGGCGACAGGATCCCTGGTAGCAGACTAGACAGATGCAGAACCTGAGTCTTAAGCTCAGTCACCCAACACTAAGGGGGAAACAGCTGAAAAATAAATGGCCACTGTAATTCATGTGCAGTCCTCAGCCAGACAGGCCATCAGTTCCCGTCACCTGGTTCCCATCTCTACAATCTGGTTCTATGCTTTTCCAGAGATTCTGTCTCTCGGTCTCCACCAAACATCTTCATTTGGGCTCATATTTCTTGAAAACAACTTTATCTGGTGTACTTTATTATTTATTTATTGGTGTTTTCGAGACAGGGTCTCCCTATAGCCCCAGCTGTCGTGGAACTGGTGTACGTTATAAGCAAGGATTAATAAACTATTTCTTTTATTTTCTATGTGTATGAATGTACTGTCTGCATGTAGTTCTGTGCACCCGTGTCGTGCAATGCCTCAGAGGTCAGAAGAGGGTGTCGGATTCCCCTGGAACTGGAGTTCTCCTGGAATTGGACTTACAGATGGTTCTCAGCTGCCATGTAGGTGCCGGGGATCGAACCCGGGTCCTCTGCAAAAGCAGTTGGTGCTCTTAACCGCTAGGCCATCTCTCCAGCCCCAATAAACTCTTTAATATTCTCCTCATATTCCCATGGACAAGGAGAGAACAATAGTTCGCTATTTACTAGGTAATAAATTACCCCCAAAGCAAGTGGTTTTAAGCAATAGACATTTACTGTCTCACAATCCTGGGTCTGAAGTTCCAGAGTGCTTCACTGGGTGTTCCAGCTGCGGGTGTTTTAGGAGGTGCTTAGTTGGGGCTGAAAGATCAGCTTCCAACATGGCTCCCCTCACTGGCAGGAGACTCCAATGTCACATGGACCCCTCCAAACGGCAAACTGCTTTCTCCAAAATTCCTACTCATCTAAGATACCAACAATAAAAAGCCAATTTCAATCTGAAGACAATGATTTTCAAGTAATGAAGGAAGGGGTAGACATGAAGAAAGACACACAGGATAAGGGGAGTGAAGGAAGGTCTTTAGTCTAGGGACCACATCCAGAGAGAGAAGAGCAAATGATGTTCAGGGGAAGGAGACACAGGCTGCCCCAGAGTCCAGGGACAAAGAGTGACGTCAAACTTCTCCCTTTACAATCGGCAAGGAAAGTCTGATGTCTAGTTTGGCTTTGCTTGTGTCCATTATTGTTCAACCTCCAAATAGGGCCTGAGAACTGGGAAGTATGAATCCAGACTGGAACTGAACTGTTGTGGCTGAGCTGTGCCTTGCCTACTATATGTATGTAGAAACTCTGTGCTGGATAACTTTAGTGTCAACTTGACACTCCTGGGTTGAGGGAGCCTCAATTGGGGAATTGGCTCCATTGGAATGGCCTATGGCCACATCTGTGCGAGCAGTGTGGGAAGGCCCAGCCCCCAACCCCCAATGAGTGGTGCCACCCTGGGCAGGTTGTTGTGTACTGTATAAGAAGGCAGGCTGGGGGCTGGAGAGATGGCCTAGTGGTTAAGAGCACCAACTGCTCTTACAGAGGACTCGGGTTCGATCCCCAGCACCCACATGGCGGCTAAGAACCGTCTAGAACTCCAGTTCCAGGGGAATCCGAGACCCTCTTCTGACCTCCGCGGCATTGCACGACACGAGTGCACAGACCTGCATGCAGACAGTACATTCATACACATACAGAAATAAAAAAAAAAAAAAAAAGAAGGCAGGCTGGGCATGAGCCAGGGGAGCAAGCCAGTGAACAGCATTCCTCCATGGCCTGTGCTTCAGCTCCTGACTCCAGGTTCCTGCCCTGAGTTCCTACCTTAGGCTCCCTAAGTGATGAACTGTGACCCTGGAGATGTAAGCTGAATAAACCCTTTCCTCCCCAAGTTGGTGTCGGTCAGAGTGTTTTGTCACAGCAATGGAAGACAAACTAGAACAAACTCTAATCCCCAGGAACAAAGAATGTGGGCTGCAAGTGGACATCAGCCCTTTAAAAGGGTGTTATGTTAAAATGAGGCTCTTAGGGTAGGCCTAATCTAGCCTAACTGGTGTGCTTGTGAAAGACTAGGACACACAGAAAGGAACCAGGGACGTGTGCAAAGAGGAAAGATCCTGTGAGGACACAGTAAGAGGATGGCTGCCTGCAAGCCAGGAGAGGGCCCAGAAGAAACCTACCCTGACGACATGTGATCTTGAACTTTGAGTCAACCTCTGTTGCTTAAAATGTCGAGTTCGGTGCTATTTTGTTCTGGCAGCAAACCAAGACCTGAGCCCTGTAGATTATTTTGGAATGTTGACTTTACTATGAGCCAGCTCCTAACCCCTGCTGTGTATGTGACATGAAAACCCAGGCATGAGTTCAAGTACATCCTTCCCAGAGTCAAGGCGGGAAGACGGGCTGGCTTCCCTGGCCAGCTGATGAGGGTCATCAGAGATTCTGTTTCCACTCCTGTTCATCCTGCGAGGGTCCTCATGGGCCCCAGGCCTCCTGCTCTCTTCAGAGTGCAGTTTCCATGGGTACAGGCTCCCAGGGCCACCTCCATGTCCCGCACATCTGCTCCCTAGCCAGAGAGCACTTTCTGGATTCGTTCCCGAACTTCCTTTGGGCCCAAGGACACCATCATTTCAGCCACAGGAGGTCCTTCCTAAGAAGAGAAAGGGAAAATGTATTACTGTCTAAAAGTGAAGAAGGAATTCATGCCTAGTCTTAGTTCCAAAAAAGATATCCCCAGGCCAACCTTGACCTGGAGCCTGCAATCCAAGGAGTTTTTGGTTGCTGTTTTTATTTTGGTGGTGCTGGGGATCAACAACCACAGTGCTTCATGGATGCTAGCCAAATAAATGCCTCGTCCCTAAGTTATACCTAAGACCTTATTGGTTTTAAACTTTCGATAAAGTCAGCTCCCAGGAGCCTGTTTTCCCGAATTGGGCAAATTGGCGATTCCTCAATAACCTCATGGAAGCAAGGATCATGTATGCTTTGTTCACAGTTTCCACTACGTCTACTGAGGGGTTGGAATGCAGAAGATGCTCAGTAATACTGTGCTGAGTGAATGAGGGAAGTGGTCATGTTTCCTTAACTTCTTTTTTCCCTGACCTGGCCTTAGTGCCCGATAGTGAATCACCGAGGGGCTGTAGGCAATAGTACAGGCCGTACCCCACCTTACCAGCTGTCCACTGAGGGCCACTCGGAGGAGTTTCATCACAGTGCTGTACTTGGTGCCTTCCAGGTCTTCTGAGAGCTTCTTCAGTTCTCCATTTAGCACATCCTGAGTTAGGCTTGAACCAGATCTTTCTAAAAGCCTAGAAGATAGCCAGTTTATAAGGGGCCTGTAAAGCTAATGGCAAGTGGGTGGGTGAGGGTAAACTTCATAAGACTATTAGCCACCTATAGCATAAACCTGATTTTTTTTTTTTTGTCTTTTTGAGAAAGGGTCTCCCTGTAGCCACAGCTGGCCTGGAACTCACTACATAAACCAAGCTGGCCTTAAACTCACAGATAATCTGCATCCTGAGTGCTAGGATTAAAGGCATGCACCACTATGCCCGGCACAAACCTGATTTTTTTTTTTTTTTTTATTTCTGTATGCGTATGAATGTACTGTCTGCATGCAGGTCTGTGCACCCGTGTCGTGCAATGCCGCGGAGGTCAGAAGAGGGTGTCGAATTCCCCTGGAACTGGAGTTCTCCTGGAATTGGAGTTTCAAACCGTTCTCGGCTGCCATGTGGGTGCTGGGGATTGAATCCGGGTCCTCTGTAAGAGCGGTTGGCACTTTTAACCGCTAGGCCATCTCTCCATCCCACAAACCTGATTTTATGAGGGATAGGAAGAGAAATCTACTTCTTCCTCCAGTCTACATTGTAAAGTTGCAAACAATGATGAGACTGCACACACAGATGGCCCAATCAAGTGGGCAAGATATAAAGAACTAAGCCGGGCATGGTGGCGCACGTCTTTAATCCTAGCGCTTGGGAGGCAGAGGCAGGCGGATCTTTGTGAGTTCAAGGCCAGCCTGGTCTACAGAGTGAGTTCCAGGACAGCTGGGTCTAGAGGGAGACCCTGTCTCAAAAAGACCAAAAAAAAAAGATATAAGGAACTAAGA
Source organism: Rhizomys pruinosus (assembly GCA_009823505.1). Classification (NCBI taxonomy): domain Eukaryota; kingdom Metazoa; phylum Chordata; class Mammalia; order Rodentia; family Spalacidae; genus Rhizomys; species Rhizomys pruinosus. The sequence continues at coordinate 392,127 of VZQC01014038.1, read as the reverse complement.
GGACACTAGCCGGGTGTGGTGGCGCACGCTTTTAATCCTAGCACCTGGGAGGCAGAGGCGGGCGGATCTCTGTGAGTTCAAGGCCAGCCTGGTCTACAGAGTAAGTTCCAGGACAGCCAGAGCTATAGGGAGACCCTGTCTCAAAAAGACCAAAAAAAAAAGGAACTAAGAGGACGCCATAGGGCCAGAGAGATGGCTCAGCAGGCAAGGGTACCTTGATGACCTAAGTCCAATCCCCAGAGCCAACCTGGTATGAGAGAACCAATGGTCTTAAGTTGTCCTCAGACTTCCACACTCTACCCCCTCCTAAAGAAAATGTAAACAAAGTTAAATAAAAGGAAGATACCACAATAAGAGGATTCATTAACTGCCATGTAGTTGCTGTCTCAGTTTTCTCACCTGTCAAGTAGGGATAATGAGGGGTAATGAATAGCATTAAGTACAGTGCCTGAACACGCCTGGCGAATACTTGAGAATATTAGACATTGGGGCTGAAGAGGTCACTTAGTGGTTAAGACCACTGGCTGCTCTTGCAGAGGACTGGGGTTCCCAGAACCCATGTGGCGGCTAACAACCATCTGTAACTCCAGTTCCAGGGAATCTGACACCCTCCTTTATCTCCATGGGTACTGCATGACACAGGTGCACTTACATACACATGCAGGCAATACCTTCATACACATTTTTTTTAAGTTAGTCTTTGGGGGAGAGGCACAGAGAGTAGAAGACAAAAAATTAGGAAACCCAGCTAGAACCTCTTTTCTCATGAATGGAAACCAGTGAGCATCTAAACTCCAGTAACCACCCTCATATATATTCTTGCCAGTCAAGCCAAGATCCTTTCCCAGAAGGTTTGAGCTTCAAGGGAGGCCCAGTTGGTTAGAGCTGAACTTGTAGACCATCTGCCCTAGCTCTGACTGAATCATGACAGGAGATAAGAGTGGGGGGTGAATATACCGCACAGCAGCCTTCCAGTTTCCTTAAGATTGTATCTGAGGGGTTGGAGAGATTGCTCAGTGGTTAAGAGCGCTTGCTGCTCTTTCAGAGAACCCAGGTTTGGTTCCCAGCACCCATGTCAGCTGGCTCACCACTGCCTATAACTTCACTTCCAGGGGATCTGATGTCCTCTTATGGCTTCTCTGCACACTTGCAAACATCTATCATACACACAGATACAAATATAAATTTAAAAAAACTTTTAGTTCATGTGTATAAGTGTTTTTGCCTATGTGTATATAAGTGAACCCATGTCATGTAATGCCCACAGAGGCCAGAAGAGGTGTGTCAGATCCCCTGGAACTGCAGTTAAGGATAAATTATTAGACTCCATGTGGGTGCGGGAAGCAAACCTAGGTCCTCTGAAGCAGTAGCTAGTGCTCTTAACCAGTCCCTTAAAAAAAAATTATTTTGGTCTTTTTGAGACAGGCTCTCCTTTTAGTCCCAGCTGGCTTTGAGCTTGCTATGTAGACCAGGCTGGCCTTGAACTAACAGAGATCCAACTGCCTCTGCTAAGATTAAAGGCATGTGCCACCATGACCGGCTAAAAAAAATTTCTTAAAAAAAAAAAAAAAAGATTGTATTTGTGAATTCAAGGCCAGCCTGGTCTACAGAGTGAGTTCCAGGACAGCTGGGGCTACAGGGAGACCCTGTCTCGAAAAGACCAAAAAAAAAAAAAAATTGTACTTGAAATTGCAATTTGAGACAGGTAGGACAGAGGTTATATGCTAATTCTGTATAAGCAGAGCCAGCCCCAGCTATGACAGGGTCCATACACCTGTGTCCTAGGCAGTGGTTCAGGGTTGAGAAGTTCTGGCTTATAGAACTGGTTTATAATGGATTAAAAAAAAAACATGCTCGGGGGCTGGAGAGATAGCCTAGTGGTTAAGAGCACCGACTGCTCTTGCAGAGGACCCAGGTTTGAGCCTCAGCACCCACATGGCGGCTAAGAACCATCTGTAACTCCAATTCCAGGAGAACTCCAGTTCCAGGGGAATCAGACACCCTCTTCCGACCTCTGTGGCATTGCACGACATGGGTGCACAAACCTACATGCAGACAGTACACTCATACACATACAAAAATAAATAAAATTATAAAAAAAAAATTTTAAAAACACATGCTCTTAGTGCACAGCTTTTTTTACCAGACTGCAGCAACTGAGCTTCAATTTAAGATAAAAATAAGCTAGGAGTGGTGGTGGCACACACTTGTAATCATAGCACTCCAGAGGTGAAGGCAGGAAGATCAAGAATTCAAGGCCTGCTGGGCATGGTGGTGCACTTAGGAGGCAGAGGTAGGTGGATCTCTGTGAGATCAGGCCAGCCTGGTCTGTATTACCAAGTGCCAGAGAGATCCTGCCTCAGGAAAAAAAAAAAAAAAGGAATTTAAGGCTAGCCTATAATACCAGTCTCTTCTTCAAAAACACAAAAATAATTTCACTTAGGAGACTGAGCCAGGCAGCTGTGTGTGAGATCGAGGCCAGCCTAGTCTACATAATGAAGTCCAAGCCAGCTAGGGCTACAGGGAAACTCTGTCTCAAAAAACCAAAAAACAACTACAACCCCAAAGTAAATGAAAAACAAAATATAAAACTAACCATTTTGGGGGCTGGAGAGATAGTCTAGCGGTTAAGAGCACCGACTACTCTTGCAAAGGCCCTGGGTTCGATCCCCAGCACCTACATGGTGGCTAAGAACCATCTGTAACTCCAATTCTAGGGGAACTCCAGTTCCAGGGGAATCCGAGACCCTCTTCTGACCTCCACGGCATTGCACAACACAGGTGCACAGACCTACACGCAGACAGTACATTCATACACATACAAAAAGATAAAATAAAAAAGATTAAAAAAAACAACTAACCACTTTTTACTCTGTGTCTGTGATGTGTGTGCATATGTGTGTGTACATGTCTATGCATAGGTGTAGAAGCCAGAGGAGAACGCCAAGTACAGTCCTCTATCCTTGTTCCCAGGGGTCAGGATTCCTCAGTGAACCTGTTGCTTGGGGTATTACCCTTATCCCTCTCCCCATCTGCTTCCCAAGCTAGGCTGGTGGCCAGTTAGCCCAAGCTATCCACCTATCTGCCGTGCCCCTTCCCCCACCTCACCCTGCTAGCACTGGGGTTACAGGTCTGTATGGTGATATCTGAATTAAAAAAAAATTTTTAATTTATTATTATTTTAATTTTATTTATTTTTGTATGTGTATGAATGTACTGTTTGCAGGTAGGTCTGTGCACCCGTGTCGTGATGTCAGAAGAGGGTCTCAGATTCCCCTGGAACTGGAGTTCTCCTGGAATTGGAGTTACAGATGGTTCTTAGCCGCCATGTGGGTGCTGGGGATCGAAACCGGGTCCTCTGCAAGAGCAGTCGGTGCTCTTAACCACTAGGCTATCTCTCCAGCCCTCTTTATTATCTTTTATGTGTATGAGTGTACTGTCTGCATGTAGGTCGGTGCACCCATGTTGTGCAATGCCGCAGAGGTCAGAAGAGGGCATCGGATTCCCCTGGAACTACAGTTAAAGACAGTTCTTAGCCGCCATGTGGGTGCTGGAAATGGAACCAGGGCCCTCTCCAAGAGCAATCAGCGCTCTTAACCGCTGAGCCATCTCTCCATCCCCATACACATCTGGATTTTTATCTAGGTACTGGGGACCCAAACTTAGGTCCTTATGGTTGCACAGTAAGCACTTTCACCCACTGAGTCATTTCCACAGCAACACCTGCTCCTTTTTTAAGCTAGCTTCATTACGTTGCCTAGGCTGGTCTTGAGTGCCTAATCTTCCAGATAGCTATGATTATAGGCACATGCCCCCATGGCCAGCAAAAGGAACCACTGTATTGCATCCTTGTTATGGTTTGAATGTTTGTCTTCTGAAGCTTGTATGTTGAAAGCTAACACCCAAGTGGTAGTATTAGAGGGAGGAGCCGGAGGAGAGAATGAGATCAGGGAAAAGACTTCTAGAGAGATTCTTATCTTTTCTGCCACATGAAGACACAGAGAAAAGACCAAAGAGAAAAGGAAGGCATAATACACGGTCAGACACTGCAGCAGCTGGTACTTTGACTATGGACTCCTAGCATTTAGAAGAAATAAATGTTGCTTTCAACACAGTTTATGGTATTTTATTATAATAGCCACATTGGGCAAAGCCAATCATTAAGCAGGCAACATGATCACTGCTATTTAAGAAATCAAGGGGGCTGGAGAGATGGCCTAGCGGTTAAGAGTGCTGACTGCGGGCTGGAGAGATGGCCTAGCGGTTAAGAGCGCCGACCGCTCTTGCAGAGGACCGGGGTTCGATCCCCAGCACCCATATGGCGGCCGAGAACCATCTGAAAATCCAATTCCAGGAGAACTCCAGTTCCAGGGGAATCCGAGACCCTCTTCTGACCTCCGCGGCATTGCACGACATGGGTGCACAGACTTGCATGCAGAGAGTACATTCATACACATACAGAAATAAATAAAAAAATAAATTAATTAAAAAAAAAAAGAGTGCTGACTGCTCTTGCAGAGGATCCGGGTTCGATCCCCAGCACCTACATAGCGGCTGAGAACCATCTTTGACTCCAGTTCCAGGGGAATCCGATGCCCTCTTCTGACTTCTGTGGCATTGCACTACATGGGTGCACAAACCTACATGCAGACAGTACATTCATACACATAAAAAATAATAAATTAAGCCGGGTATGGTGATGCACGCTTTTAATCCTAGCACTTGGGAGGCAGAGGCAGGCGGATCTTTGTGAGTTCAAGGCCAGCCTGGTCTACAATGTGAGTTCCAGGACAGCTGGGGCTACAGGGAGACCCTGTCTCGAAAAGACAATAAAAATATATAATAAATCAATACATAAATCAAAAAATAAATTAAAATAAAACAAAAACAGAACTCACGCCTGGAAATTTCTACAAACTAATGCAATATGGCAAGAAAATAAGACAGTCTTCCCAATGCCCCTGTATCAGGGGAAGCAGGCTGCCAAGGAACCAGAGACAAAGCTCAGGCAGTCACTAAAGCAGCTCAGGACACAGCAGAGCTGGCTCAGAGCTTGGCAAGAGCACAAAAGGGATTTCTAGTGATCTGACAACTCCTGAGCATTTGGGAGTCAGCTTTCCTGACTTGAGCAGGAAACCCAGTGTCTGTGAGATCTAACCTATTGCAGGATAAAGTTAAGACACTGAGTCTTGATAAATCGGAATTAAGAGCCCTACTATGGAATGTCCAAAATTGCACATCTTATTGACAGTACTAGCTCTTGAGCACTGATCCTGGGGATGAACTTGTCAATATGCTTAGTAGTCTATGCAACCTTATTCAGCACAGACTTATTTTAGTCTTTTGGAGGCAGGGTCTCCCTGAAGCCCCACCTGGGCTTGGAACCTGTAGATCAGGCTGGCCTCCATCTCACAGAGATCCACCTGCTTGTGGGCTGTCTCCAGGACCCATCTTTTTTTTTTTTTTTGGTCTTTTTGAGACAGGGCTCCTATAGCCCCAGCTGATCTAAAACCCAATATGTAGACCAGTCTAGCCTAAATCTGTAATCCTCCTGTCTCATCTTCCAGCACTGGGGTCACAGGCATGCACCACCACACCCGGCTACAAATATTTTTTTAATTTTATTATTTTATATGTATGAATGTTACTATTTGCGTGTATGTTTGGCACCATGTCGGCAAATGCTTCGCGAGGTAGAGAGGTCTCGGATTCCCCTGGAACGGCGGTTTTTCCTTTGGAAATGGAGTTACAGACGTTTCTCAGACACCATGTGGATGCTAGAAAATCAAAACCAAGTGTTCTGCAAGAGCAACAATCACTCACTCTTAACCACTGAACCAACCAACCATCTCTCCAGCCCCACAAATAATAAAAAAAAAATTTTTTTTATTAAATTTATTAGTTGTATGTGTTATGACTGTAATGCTGCTTGCAAGTCTGTGCACCTGTGTCATGCTATGCCCACCACTGAGACAGCAGATGGTACTGGATTCCAATGGAACTGAAGTTATCCTGGGAATTGGAGTTTCAGACGGATCTTGGGCCGCCATGTGGGTGCTGGGGACCGAACCCGGGTCCTCTGTAAGAGCAGTCGGTGCTCTTAACCGCTAGGCCATCTCTCCAGCCCCACAAATAATTTAAAAAAAAATATTTAGTTGGGTGTGATGGTGTAGGCCTTTAATCCCAGCACATTCAGGAGGCAGAGGCAGGTGGATCTGTGTGAGTTTAAGGACAGCTTGGTCTACAAAATGAGTTCTAGACCAGCCAGGGCTAGAGTGAAAACCTGTTTCAAAAAAAAGTTTTAGGCTGGGTGTGGTGGTGGCATGCCTTTAATCCTAGCACTCAGGAGGAAGAGGCAGGTTGATCTCTGTGAGTTCAAGGCCAGCCTGGTCTACAGAGTGAGTTCCAGGCCAGCTGGGGCTACAGAGAGACCCTGTCTCAAAAAAAAAAAAAGTTTTAGAATGTATTAATAATAAAACATTATATTTAAAATAAAGTATCATGGGCTGGAGAGATGGTCTAGTGGTTAAGAGCGCCAACCACTCTTACAGAGGACCCGGGTTCAATCCCCAGCACCCACATGGCGGCTGAGAACCGTCTTTCACTCCAGTTCCAGGGGAATCCGACACCCTCCTCTGACCTCCGCGGCATTGCATGACACGGGTGCATAAACCTACATGCAGACAGTACATTCATACACATACATCAATAAATAAAAAAAGTATTGTAAGAATACGGTTTATAGATTTACATCCTTGACTATGCAGACATTTCAAACAGGAAACTGTTAAATGTGGCTGTCTTTCTGCTGGAGTTGGTGTAGGAGGGAAGTCTTATTAACTTATTTGCTATAAATGCTCTTAAATCATTTGGATGTTTTGCTACTCTGTTATTCTTATCTCTTTACTACAGCAATATAATGAAAGTTTTCAAGTATTAGGTATTGTCAAACCATTTTACATGTAGCAGCAGAAATTATGACTAGATGAGATTAAGCTATGATACCTCCCTGTGTGGATTAAACTTCTGCTCCTCCAACTTCCTAGCTGTATTATGTCAGAAAAGTTACTTAACTTCCCTGTGACTCGGTTTCCTCATATGTGAAATGAGGTGACAATATTCACTTGAGTAGATTGCTATAAATTAATTTTATTTATTATTTATTATTGTTGGTGTATATGATGTGCATGTGGGCACATGTATGTGGAGGGCAGGGGACAACTTCATAGAGTCAGTTCTCTCCTTCTACTTTTATGTAGGTTCTGGGAATCAAACTCAGGTCGATAGGCTTGTGTGGCAAGTGCTGAGTCATCTTGATGGCCCAGTTGCTGTGATCTGAAGTAGATGTGTGTGTGTGTGCGTGCGTGTGTGTGTGTGTGTGTATGTGTGTGTCCATATATGTCCATACAATGTACATGGTATACAAAACAGTACACTGGGGCTGGAGATGAAACTCAGTGGGCAAAGTGCTTACCTAATATGCATGAAGTCCTAGGTTCATCCCTCAGCACAAACTACTCAGCATGGTGGTGCACACCTGTATTCCTAGCATTAAGGACAGGCAGGAAGGTCAGAAGTTCAAAGTCAGCCTTGACTACATAGTGAGTTTAGGGCCAGCCTGGGCTATATTTGAGCTACTGCCTCAAAAAATAAATTGCATACTGTAAACAAATACAAAGAACATTTTGCTATTATTATCTAATATAATCCTTATAAGAAAAACAGAAGTACAATGAAATTGGTGAATTTTTGCTGCTCAGGATCCACAGACCATGGTCCCCTTTCTTCTGATACCAGTACCCAACCTCCAAAGGAAGTTATCCACTTCCTATTCTAGGCTCATGTGCCTGTCTTTTTTTTTTTGGGGGGGGGGTGTTAAGTATACTGCAAGGCAGCAGTGGACTAAACAGTATGTATAGTACTACCTGACAAAATCCAACTTGAAAACATCTAGGATGTGTGTGTGTGTGTGTGTGTGTGAGAGGGAGAGAGAGAGAGAGGGCGGAAAGGGAGAGGGAGAGAGAGGGACAGAGGCAGAAGGGATGAAGGGGACCCAGGGAGGTGGAGAAGGGAAAGAAGTGGAAGGATGAAAGGAATGTGAACAAGATGCAGTGATGTATAGATGTGTAAAAAGCACCATGATTTCCACTTTCAAGAAGAACCAGGTCATAGTTCCCTTACACAGGAGGAAAAGGAGGCCCTGGGAGTGACCTGGCCAAAGTGAAACCACCTGAGAAGAAAAACCCTGGGCAGGAGTGAGTGTGGCTAAAATGGGTCCACGTCACTGAGCCCACTGCCTGTGTCCAGGAAGAGCCTGGGCCCTCTCTGGTTGCCCTTCTGAGAACCAGTGAGTAAGCATTCTTCTGCTTGTCATAGGTATGTGGGGGGAGGGAAGCCCTGAAGGAGGCCAGGGCAGTCAGTGGGACAGGAGTGTAGAATGGAGCAGTTTGCACACTCACCCCAACACGCGCTCGGCAATGGCATCCACCTTCTCTGAGTCAGCGCCCAGCTGGGCTCGACCTACAGAAGGACGAGTCCACAGGTAGGAGTACTCTGGGGAGACCAGGTCCCGAAGGCGGCAGACATGGCCCTGGGGAGGGAGGTAATCACTGCATGTACTGGGACAGGGCTTGGAACATACTGGAAGGGGAAGGCGCTCCCAAACCCACACCTGTCGCAGCAGGATAATCCTCTCCACATATGCTGGGTCCAGAACACCTCTGTCTTGCAGCTGGGTCCCAAAAGCATCCTTCACCAAGGCCTGCAGCTTCTCCACCAGCTGGCGCCTCTGGGTTTCACTGCTTACCAGCCGCTGGAGGTGAAACCTGGGGGGGGGGGGGAGAGGCAAGGCCCCTGGTACTGGTATCCTAGCTCTACCCAAGTCCTCTGCACTCAGGGAAGCATCTGGGGTTTGAAGAATGTCATGTCTGCAGACACTACTCTTATGCTAAAAATTACAATTTTCTTTACATATATAAAAGGAGCAGGCTTTGACCAAGATCAGAGCCAGCCCAAAAGTCTAGGAGGCAGGCAGACATGGTTTGTTTTCATTGTCTTTCCTCCCTCCCTCTCTCCCTGCCCACTGGCTATTATTTTTACACTAGGAGATCACATTTCCCTCAGGAAATATACAGCTCTGGCTGCCAAGGGCCCTGGGCTGGACAGCTTTAACTGGCTGGAGCAGGCTGGAAGCAGCTGGGTCACTCTGGAAGCCTCCAGCTGCCCTGTCTCTCTCTCCTTGGTGTTTTACCACTCTCTCTCTACAGGTACCTGAGTCTACAAAGTCCAGTCTGAGAGTATCTGCCTCTTAGCCACACTTGAATTATAGGCCTCTGGCACAAGAGAAGTCAAAAAGTGGGTTCCTAGGATTCGGAGTAGAGAGCTCACGGTTTCAAACTTGGGTTTTCTCCTTGGTTTAAACCTTCTCTTTTCTGGAATGTTGTCTAGTTTTCTGTTTGTTTGTTTGTTTGTTTTCTTTCTGAGCAGCAACACCTCAAAGACTCCAACCCTCAGTCCCCAGGCTGCCCTTTGCCTTTCCCTGGCAGGATTAGAGGGGTCAGGAAGAGAAAGAGCAGTGCAGAACCAAGGATCATTCTGAATCACGTAGTTCCTTGTCTATGTCAGAGGAGATCCAGGCAGTAAGGGGGGGGGGTGACTGGAGTGCAAAGCCTGCCTGCTAGGTGTTTGCAGCAAGTTACCTGACCCTGGGAGGCTGTGGAGCCTTATCCATAGAGGACAAGTGGGCTTCCTGAACAGACAAGGCAGGAGTGAGGAATAAACATGCAGATATATGCAGGGCACTGATACCAAGGCCTAGAAGCCACATCCTAGGGCTGCAGACCTTCAGGGGTCTCAGAAGAGAACAGAAGGAGAAGACCCTGTGGGAAGCTATCGAGAATGTAGACTGGCCAAAAAGCGATTAAAAATTTTTTGCTGTTTTTTGTGTTTCAGACAGGGTCTATGTAGCCCAAGCTGGTCTAGAACTCTCCATCTTCTTAACTCAGTCTCCTGAACACTGAGATTACATGCATGTGCTGTAAAAAATTTTTTTAAAGGTGTCACAGAAAACATATGAAAGAAGTGCTAAGCCGGGCATGGTGGCGCACGCCTTTAATCCTAGCACTTGGGAGGCAGAGGCAGGTGGATCTTTGTGAGTTCAAGCCCAGCCTGGTCTACAGAGTGAGTTCCAGGACAGCTGGGGCTACAGGGAGACCCTGTCTCAAAAAGACATTAGGAAGATCCTTCCAGAAATAATATGGATAGTACGGTGGAGGAATGAGGAAGGAAATAGTATAAATAATCACCACCTAGGATAACCTGTCATTTGTACTTGNAATCTCCTTCGTAGCTAGACCAGGTAGTAGGAAGAATAAAACCCCAGGAGACCCTCCTGGCCATGCTTGAAGACACACGTAAAGCCTGGGGCCTAGGACATGGTGAGAGCTCTATAAATGTTAGTCACTGTTCCCACTTTCATATGCTATAGTCCCACTGCTGCTGTAACACTAATGTACTTACTACCGTTTCTGAAATAAGCATGGCATCGGCTTAATGACATGACAGAGAAGTGTCAAGATAATTCAGCTTGGCTAAAATAGGCCTGTGGGCATCAGTCCCCAAGTTTCTTCCCTCCCAAAGCAACAACCCACTCCTAGCTTCCTTCTGGCTACCCCTGGCCTTCAGGGAGACCTGAAAGGCATTGCAAAGCATCTTCTCTGACCTGACTTCACTTGCCCCTGAAATATCACCTCTCTGTAATAATAAAACATGACAGCCATCACACTGCACTGGCATGTTATACTGCATTGACTCTTGCAGGCCCCATGCAAGAGATGCTTCATTTGCTCACTATGTAAATCTAGCATAGTCATTTAAATTCTGTTTTGGTCTCCTCATCAGTAATAAACAGCAAAATGACAGAAATGACCCCACAGGTCTGATAGGAGAAGTAAATGAAGTTACATCCTTAAAACAACTACAGGTAAGTCAGCAAGGTAGCACACGACAATTTGAGCACTTGGGAGGTAGAGGCAGGAGGTTCAGGAGTTCAATATCATCCTTGTCTACATAGTGGGCTTGAGCACATACTGTGCTACATGAGAGTCTGTCTCAAGAAAAAGCACCAAAAAGGTCCTCTCATCCTACCCCATATTACAAACCAGGTCAGTGGATTTACCACTGATGGTGTCAACAATCTGAATTGGAACCACAGTGGAAGTTACTTCAACAATCAGATACCTGAAATATAAAGTTGATGCTATGAGACAGTACTGGTCTGGAGTAGACACAGAGCGACTCTAAATGCTAGTACTCAGGCTTGGGAGTTAGCAAGACCTGTGAAATATGTAGCTAGGAACACAATGGTAATAATAAAACCAGCCCCTAGCATTTGCAGAGTCCTTTCAGTGTGTCAGGGGAACTGAAGTTCCAAGAGGCCAGGTGATTGACCTGCGGCCAGGAGCCTGAAACGCCACAGCCCACCAAAAAAAAAATTTGGCCGGGCTTGGTGGCACACGCCTTTAATCCTAGCACTTGGGAGGCAGAAGCAGGTGGATCTTTGTGAGTTCAAGGCCAGCCTGGTCTACAGAGTGAGTTCCAGGACAGCTGGGACTACAGGGTCTCCCTGTCTTGAAGAGACCAAAAAAAAAAAAAAAAACAAAAAAAAACCACAGCCCAAAGTCAAAATCAAGCATGTGTGGGCTGCAGAGACAGCTCACTGGTTAAAAGCACTGGCTGCTCTTGCAGAAGATGCAAGTTTTTAGCACCTACATGCTGGCTAACAATAATTCCAGTTCTGAGGACGGGTCACCCTCTTCTGACCCCTTCGGGCAGTGGACAACATGGGTGTACTTACACACATGCAGGCAATACACTTGTACACAGAAGATAAAAATAAAATATAAAAAACAATTAAAACATCAGGCATGTGTGACCCTGGGGCCAACAATGGATTTGGGGACTTGTCACAGGCAAGAAGGCCTTTTCTACCAGGGGTAGTACATGCTCCTCTTTTTAACTTTGTTTTTTATTTATTAAAAAAAAATTTTTTTTTTGGTCTTTTCGAGACAGGGTCTCCCTGTAGCCCCAGCTGTCTTGGAATTCGCTCTGTAGACCAGGCTGGCCTTGAACTCACAAAGATCCGCCTGCCTCTGCCTCCCAAATGCTAGGTTTTTAAATTTTTTTTAAATTGTATTTTTTTATGTGTATGAGTGTACTGTTTGCATGTAGATTTGTGCACCCATGTCGTGCAATGCCATAGACGTCAGAAGAGGGTGTCGGATTCCCCTGGAACTGGAGTTAAAGATGGTTCTCAGCCGCCATGTGGGTGCTGGGAATCGAACCCAGGTCCTCTGCAAGAGCAGTCGGTGCTCTTAACCACTAGGCCATCTCTCCAGCCCCTTAACTTTATTTTTTTAAGGTAGGCTCTTGCTCTATGTAACCCAAGTTGGCCTAGAATTTACAACCCTACTGTCTTAGTTTTCCAAGTGCTGGGATTATAGGTGTGTACCATACTGTCTGGCTCTTCCACTCACCTATTGAATTCTGGGAGCTTCTCTAGGTCCAGCAGGGCTGAGTGGCAGGTGATCCGGGTCAGGTCAAACTGTCTTATCAGCTCCAGCAGTGTTCTGCCCATCTGGTTCTCTGTAAGTCAGGCCCGCCCAGCTGCTCAGCTTCACTCCTGTATTTCCTTATTTCTGTCCTTCCTTTTACATATTTCTCTTTTTGTATTGCACTGGTTGGCCTATAGATTTCCATCCTCTTGCTTCAGTCTCTCACATAGCACAGCTGGGATTACTGGTGCTAGTCACACAACCCTGCCCTCCTTCCACTTTCAAACACAAGGGAGGCTGAGTGAGCAAGCTCTGGGCTCTCCATTCTACTTAGATGGAAGAGATTTTACTTCTACCTACTTATGTACCAAGGGCTTGAATGAGCTTTCATTTTCAGAAACCACTGTCACTAAGGGAGCTAAAAGTGGGCAAACAATCAAGTGGAAGCAATGATCACTCCCCTAAAGGACATGGGCTGCAAGAACAGTATGTTCACTCCCTGGCTATGCCCCAATTTCTGCTGTGGCTGGTCAGAGTGGGGTCAGGCCACAGTGTATCCTACAAGCTTCCTACTTAATGCCACAGTGAGAACCTCAATGCTGGAAGCTGCTTTTCTGTCTTGAGACAGTTTTGCCATTTTATAGTCCAGACTGACCTCAAAATAGCAATCCCCCTCTGTAACATCTCTAGTGTTGGGTTTCCAATCCACGCTTATATTGGAAGCTGCTTTTTAAATTTTTATTAAATTTTATTTTTATTTATTTACTATTTTTAAGTTATGCGTATGAGTATATTGCCCATACGTATGTAAGTGTACCCATGTTGTGCAATGCCCAAAGGTCAGAAGAGGGTGATGGATCCCCTGGAACTGGAGTCATGGACATCTGTCAGTCTCCATATGGGTGCTGGGAGTCAAACCTGGGTCCTCTGGGCCACTCACTCTCCAGCCCCATATTTCTTTCTTTTTTTTTTTTTTTTTAAATGTATGTGAGTGTTTTGCCTGGATGTCTATAAGTATACCCATTGTTATGCAGAGGCCAGAATAGGGGACTGGATTCCCTGTACCTGGAGTCATGAATGATTGTTTAAAAAATATTTTAAAATTTTATTTGTGCATGTCTGTGTCTATATTATTTATGTGTGGGTGCCAACGGAAGCTGGAAGAGGACATTATTTCCCCCTGAATCTGGTTATCCAATGAGGGTACTGGGAACTGAACTGAGGTCCTCCAGAAGGCAGCAAGGGCTTTTAACTACTGAGCCATCTCTTCAGGGCCCTGGACATAGCTTCTTTATAAGCAGCACCCTGTTCTGTGCTGTCAGAAGGCACTGTAGTAAGGCACAGGCCTCAAGTGCTGTATCGCTTCTAACAATGTGACTGGCAAGTCGCTCAACCTCCCTGAGCTCAAAATCACCTTACGAACTGAGATTACAAGTACCTAGCCCTAAAAAACCACAAAACCAAAACCAAAACAAGTATCTACCCCTCAGAGATATTTTAAGGGTTAGATAAAATGAACAGAATAAATAGTAAGCAAAGTATTACTGTCATGGTTTCAGAAATCCTTGCCATAAGAAGTCATTCTATTTGGTACTTGGTTCTTTAAGGCTGTAAGCCCAGAATAAACTAGATTCACAGAAACACCAGTAAAATTGTTAGCACATATATGTGTATAATTACAGTAATCATGGGGTCTATAGCTTTTCCACCTATGCGTGGCCATGCAGTGAGCTTGTTCCTTATACTTACAAGCTCAGTGACTATTAATTAACCCATACAAGGCAGATCCTTAGCCTCATCATATGGATAGGGTTAATGACAATCTCTTTGAAGGCAGGGACTACTGTGTTCACCAGAGTCCCACTCCACATCAACAATAAAGCTGTGTGGGAAAACTGAGTGAGGGAATAGAGCTGTGTGGTTCAATAAACATAGCTGACAGGAATAATGAACTTGTCCAAGGTCATGTTGTGGGAAGGTGGCAAAGCTGGGATTGACAAGCCTATACTAGAGTTCCTACTCTGCACTGCCACACTGGGCAACCATGACCACACTGGTGTTTAGGTACCTGCAAATCCCGAGCCACAGTTGGTGATGATGTCGAGTAAAGCTTCAGGCAGAAAGCCAGCAGCAGCAAAGTGCTCCAGGAAAATGTCCCCCTGCCTCTTAGACAGCTTGCTGCCATCCCGGTTGAGGAGTAGGGGCAAGTGAGCAAATTGAGGTGGCCGCCAGCCCAGGGCCTGGTAGAGGAGCAGGTGCTTGGAGGTGGAGACAAGCCATTCTGAGCCCCGCAGCACGTGGCTGATGCCCATGTGGTGGTCATCTACCACGCAGGCCAGGTGATAGGTGGGGAATCCATCGCTCTTCAGAATGACTGGGTCCCCCTCCACGTTGGCTACTTCATGCTGAGTCCAGCCATATACCAGGTCTTGGAAGGCGGGTACTGCCTCCTTCAGGCGGAAGCGGATAGCAGGTTTGGGGTTCTTGGCCAGTTTCTGGGCCACTTGTGCCTGGCTCAGGTTCCGACATCGATTGTCATACCTGATGGGAAGCAGAGCAGCAGGGTAGGTGAGAGCGGACGGCAGCTGGGCATCCCACTTGTCCCTTTAGTTCTGACTTTCTTACTTTGGATGAGACAGGGTCTCACTATGTACCTACCTCTGGCTGGTCTGGAACAAGCTATGTAGACTAGACTAGCCTTAAACTCAAAGAGATTTTCCTGCCTCTACTGCCTGAATAGTGAGATTAGAGGCAAGTGCCACCACATCCAGCTAAAGTTCTGATTGTTTTTTTTTTTTTAAATTTTATTTATTTCTGTATGTGTATGAATGTACTGTCTGCATGCAGGTCTGTGCACCCGTGTCGTGCAATGCCGCGGAGGTCAGAAGAGGGTCTCGGATTCCCCTGGAGCTGGAGTTCTCCTGGAATTGGAGTTTCAGACGGTTCTCGGCCGCCATGTGGGTGCTGGGGATCGAACCCAGGTCCTCTGTAAGAGCGGTCGGCGCTCTTAACCGCTAGGCCATCTCTCCAGCTCCCTCCCTGATTGTTTTTTTTTAATGTGTATGAATGAACTGTCTGCATGTAGGTTTGCGCACCCGTGTTGTGCAATGCCATGGAGGTCAGGATGTCGAGGGCATCGGATTCCCCTGAACTGGAGTTTAAAGATGGTTCTCAGCCGCCAGTGGGTGCTGGCTGGGGATCAAACCGGGTCCTCTGCAAGAGCAGTCGGCACTATTAACTGCTGAGCCATCTCTCCAGCCCCTAAAGTTCTGATTCTTATTTGGGAATTTGACCCAAGGCCCTTCACAGGTTAAACAAGCACTCTACTACTGAACTATAACCCCAGCCCTCACCTTTGTATATGTTAGCTTAGGACTTTAGGCAATTCACTTACCTTTTGAGGTGTTTCCTCTGTCCAGAATGGGGTTAATAATTAAGGTGTGTAGGGTTATATACTATGGCAGGGTACTAAGTTTTGTGACCTTGTTCAATGTAAGTTTTTTTTTTTGGTCTTTTCGAGATTTTTTTTTTTTTTCCCTGTAGCCCCAGCTGTCGCTGGAACTCAACTGTGAACCAGGCTGGCCTTGAACTCACAAAGATCCGCCTGCCTCGCGCTCCCAAGTGCTAGGATTAAAGGTATTGGCCACCACGCCCTGCAGTAACTGTAAGTTTTTGCTTGTTAAGGAAGCATGAGCTGGGCATGGTGCGCCGCCTTTATCCTAGCACTTTGGGAGGGAGGCAGGGGATCTTTGAGGTTCAAGGCCAGACTGGTCTACAGAGTGATTCCAGACAGCTGGGGCTACCAGAGACCCTTTCTAGAAAAGACCAAAAAAAAAAAAAAAAAAAAAAGGAAGGCATGGAAAAACAGGATCAGGTGAGTATAGCCAGTTCTGCACTCTCATGGCTGATTACCAGTGACCAGCCCAGGTTGGAACATAACCCCAACCTATTCATCTAGAATCAAAGAAAATTACACATGGAAGGTAAGAAAAGGCAAAGTTGTGGGAAAGGTTTTTCTCTCCGAAGAAAGAAAAAAGCCCTGTAATGGGGTAAAAAACAACTCCTTTTTATACCTCCCATTAGTTTGCCTGTGGAATTTGTCCTGTAAGGGGCCATCCTGGGGCTGCTGCTTCTACATAAAATTAAGGGAGAACAGGCAAAGGCCTTCAGCAAGCAGAGCAGTCAGCTGACAGGGCAGTCAGAGAGGTGGCCACAGGCTGCTGATGTCTCCAAGCTGCTCCCCTTTTTCTGAGGTCACCAAGATTTCCACAGGATGAGAACATAAAGGTGCGTGTGGCTCATGTCCTCCCTATTCAAAGTGGGTGTGTAGCCCTTCAGCATTATTGCTCAGGAAGTTGTGAGAAATACAGGTCCAAACTTTAGACCTGGTAAGCCAGAATCTGAAGGGCAACCACATCCTTAGCTGATTTGTCTATGCGAGGGAGAGCCGAGAGCTCTGGTTTGTCAATTTAAAATCATTTTTGCTGGGCGTGGGGTGGCGCATGCCTTTTATCCCTAGCACTCAGGAGGCAAAGGCAGGCAGTCTTTGTGAGTTCAAGGCCGCCTGGTCTACAGGTGAGTTCCAGGCCAGCTGGGGCTACAGGAGGACCCTGTCCCGAAAGACAAAAAAAAAAAAAAAAATCATTTGTTTACAATTATGTGTATGTATGTGTCAATATGACACCTGGGTGAGGGACCTCAATTGGGGATTGTCCTATTGGACTGGCCGTGGCCATACCATGTGGGTATTTTCTTTGTTTTTTTTTTGTTTTGTTTTTTTTGTCTTTTCGAGACAGGGTCTCCCTGTAGCCCCAGCTGTCCTGGAACTCACTCTGTAGACCAGGCTGGCCTTGAACTCACAAAGATCCGCCTGCCTCTGCCTCCCAAGTGCTAGGGGTATTTTCTTTTTAAAAAAATTTTTTTTAAACTCTCTTTCAAAAAAAAATTTTTTTTATTTATTTTTCTCTATGTGTATGAATGTACTGTCTGCATGCAGGTCTGTGCACCCGTGTCGTGCAATGCCGCGGAGGTCAGAAGAGGGTCTCGGATTCCCCTGGAACTGGAGTTCTCCTGGAATTGGAGTTTCAGACGGTTCTCAGCTGTCATGTGGGTGCTGGGGATCGAACCGGGTCCTCTGCAGTCAGTGCTCTTAACAGCTAGGCCATCTCTCCAGCCCCTTTTTTTAATTTTTTAAAATTTTATTTATTTATTGTGTGTATGAGAGTACTGTCTGCATGTAGGTTTGTGCACCCGTGTCATACAATGCCATGGAGGTCAGAAGAGGGGCGTCGGATTCCCCTAGAACTGGAGTTAAAGGAGGTTCTCAGCCGTCATATGGGTGCTGGGGATCAAACCCAGGTCCTCTGCAAGAGCAGTCAGCTCTCTTAACCGCTAGGCTATCTCTCTAGCCCCCTTGGGTATTTTCTTGATTGTTGAGTGATGTGCGAGGACCCGTACTATATAAGAAAGCAGATGGCTCAGCGGTTAAGCAGAGGACCTGGGTTCGATTCCTAGCACCCACATGGCGACTAAGAACCATTTTAGGCCAGGCATGGTGGTGCACGCCTTTAATCCCAGCACTTGGGAGGTAGAGGCAGGCGGATCTCTGTGAGTTCAAGGCAAACCTGGTCTACAAGGCTAGTTCCAGGCCAGCTGGGGCTATAGGGAGATCCTGTCTCAAAAAAAAAAAAGAAAAAAGAACAATTTCACATCCAGCTTCAAAGTTAAAAACAGACCCTATAATGAATTTCACATCCAGGAAGGTGTCAAGATGATTACTACTGATTGTCAACCTGATGTGATCTAGAATCCTCTAGAAGATAAGGCTTTAGGTACACCTGTAAGGGATTATGTAGATTAAAGTTAGCCTATGAGAATATCTGAGGGATTATTCTGATTAGGTTCATTAATATGAAGACCCATGTAAATTGTGAGTGCCACTATTTCCTGGCTGGGCTCTTGGACTCTATAAAATGAAGAAAGGAGACAGGATGCTAACACTGTGTTCCCTGTTCTTTCTCTCTGACTGCAGACATGTAGTACCGGCTGTTTAGAAAGGAGACAGGATGCTAACACTGTGCTCACTGTTCTTTCTCTGACTGCAGACATGCAGTACCGGCTGTTTAGAAAGGAGACAGGATGCTAACACTGTGCTCACTGTTCTCTCTCTGCCACCACGACTCCTCACCATGATGATGGGATCCTCAAACTGTTAACTAAAATAAACTCTCCCTTAAGTCAGGGCATCTTTTTTTATTTTATTTATTTTTTTATGTGTATGAATGTACTGTCTGCATGTAGGTTGGTGCACCTGTGTCATGCAATGCGGCAGAGGTCAGAAGAGGGTGTTGGATTCCCCTGGAACTGGAGTTAAAGACAGTTCTCAGCTGCCATGTGGGTGCTGGGGATTGAACCCGGGTTCTCTGCAAGAGCAGTCGGCGCTCTTAACCGCTAGGCCGTCTCTCCAGCCCAAGTCAGGCCATCTTATCACAGCAACAATAAAAGAAACTAAGCCACTATCCAACACATACCACACAGGTGAAAAATGATGTATTCCAATGTCCTTTATCAAGACTCCCTCTTTTTTTTTAATTTTTTAAAAATTTATTTCTGTATGTTTATGAATGTACTGTCTGCATGCAGGTCTGTGCACCCGTGTCGTGCAATGCCGCGGGGGTCAGAAGAGGGTCTCGGATTCCCCTGGAGCTGGAGTTCTCCTGGAATTGGAGTTTCAGAAGGTTCTCAGTCACCATGTGGGTGCTGGGGATCGAACCCGGGTCCTCTGTAAGAGCGGTCGGCGCTCTTAACTGCTAGGCCATCTCTCCAGCCCCGACTCCCTCTTTTTTTAGTAAGTCATAAGTGACATAAAAGTTCATTAATAAAGAATGGGGTAAGCTGTGTGTGGTGATGCAGGCCTTTAATCCCAGCACTCAGGAGGCAGAGGGAGGCAAATCTCTGTGAGATGGAGGACAGCCTAGTATACACAGTGAGATCCAGGCCAGTTGGGGCTATAGGGAAACCCTATCTCCAAAACCAAAAGGAAACAACAGCCGGGTGTGATGGCCCACACCTTTGATCCCAGCACTTGGAAGGCACAGGTAGGCAGATCTCTGTGAGTTCAAGGCCAGCCTGGTCTACATAGTGAGTTCCAGGACAGCTGGGGTGACAAGAAATAAATAAATAAATAAATAAATAAAAAACAAATAAATAAAATAAAAACCAAACAAACAAAGAAAAAAAGGAGACAAGAAAATGAAGTAATCAATAGCATTTCCATATATGGGATTTTTAATTTTAATTTTTTTGGTCTTTTCGTTTTGTTTTTTTTGGTCTTTTCAAGACAGGGTCTCTCTGTAGCCCCAGCTGTCCTGGAACTCACTCTGTAGACCAGGCTGGCCTTGAACTCACAAAGATCCGCCTGCCTCTGCCTCCCAAGTGCTAGGATTAAAGGCGTGTGCCACCATGCCCGGCTTTTTTTGGTCTTTTCAAGACAGGGTCTCCCTGTAGCCCAAGCTGTCCTGGAACTCACTCTGTAGACCAGGCTGGTCTTGAACTCACAAAGATCCGCCTGCCTGAGTGCTGGGGTTAAAGGCGTGCACCACCAAGCCCGGCTGGAATTATTTTTTTTTTAAACAAAAGCCTAAGAAGGCCTCAGAGTCTCAATATAGTTATGGATGGCCAAGAAACTCCTGATCCTTCTGTTTCTATCCCCTCAGCTCTAGGAATACAGGCAGTGCCACCATGCCAGACTATAAATGAAATTATTTTCCAAGAATAAGAGAAAATTATGGACTGATATGGAAGCCAACTTCAAGATAGGCAGTGGCAACAGTATGATGTTCAGTACATCGTGTACACAGAATATTGCATGCTATCTCTTGACTGGGGAAAGTGACAGTAATATCTATTTGTTAGTATAATGTGCTGAATGTTTAATCTGAATACTAATTGCCTCTGGAGAAGGGTGAGGTAGGGATAGGAGAGATCTTCCTATGTTTCTGGATATTTTAAGTACTAAACATGGGGCTAGGGAGACAGCTCAGTGTTTAAGGTGCTTGCTGACAAGCCAGATCCCAGAACAAACTTGGTGGAAGGAGAGAACCACCCTGCAAGTTGTCTTCTGTTCTCTACCTCAGTGCTATGGCATATGCTGCCCCTCTTGAAAACAAGAAAAAACACCAAAGTAATTGGCGCACGCCTTTAATCATAGCACTCGGGAGGCAGAGGCAGGCAAATCTTTGTGAGTTCAAGGCCAGCCTGGTCTACAGAGTGAGTTCCAGGACAGCTGAGCCTCCAGGGAGACCTCGTCTCAAAAAGACAAAAAAAACCACAAAAGAACAAAAAACCCATCTAAGTATTAAAACATGAAAATAACTGGAGGGTAGCTAAGACCCCAACTGCAGCTTTGAAAGAAACCTGGAGCCAAGAACCCAGCTAAGCCCTGCCCAGATGCCTGACCTGCAGACACTGATTTGGGGAGGCATCAATGGCTGAGACTCTTACCCGGGCGTCTGATGGCTCCTCAGGGCCTCCTTCTTCAGAAGCTCCAACCGCTGTGGTGAGCAGAAACAGGGGTAAGCAGCTCCAGACTTTAGTAATGTTTCTGTAGCCTGGGAATATAGTGCCAGCCTCTGTGACTGTTGGTAGGGCCCCACGGGACCACCCCGGCGGGGACTTTCATCAGGGGGAATGCCTAGGACACAGATGAGACTTGTCATCACATAGTAAAAGCAAAGATACACAAGTTACACACATTATACTTCTTTCCTTTTGAGACAGGGTCTTACTCTGAAGCCCTAGCTGGCCTGATACTTGCTATGTAGACTAGGCTAACCTTGAACTTGGAGATCCTATTGCCTCTGCATCAAGTACTGGGATTAAAGGCACGTGCCACCATGCCCAGCAACACATTAACCTTTTTTATATTTATTTTATTTTATTTATTTATTTTATGTGTATGAATGTACTGTCTGCATGTAGGTTTGTGCACCCGTGTCGTGCAATGCCGTGGAGGTCAGAAGAGGGTGTTGGATTCCCCTGGAACTGGAGTTCTCCTGGAATTGGAGTTACAGACGGTTCTTAGCCTCCATGTGGGTGCTGGGGATCGAACCCGGGTCCTCTGCAAGAGCGTCGGTGCTCTTAACCGCTAGGCTATCTCTCCAGCCCCAGCCCACGTTAACCTTTTTTAAGCCTTATTTTAATCCATGAGGTCTACCATTCCCCTCCTGGTGATGAAAAGGGATAGCAGAGAGGCTGAGGGCCACATAGCCTAGTAGAGGTGGGAGGCACAGGGAGGTGGGTGGTCTGTCCACACTGGATCCTTCCTTTCCACCCATCTTTTCACAAGCACAGAGAAAGCAGTTTATGCCTGCAGCACTGGACTCAAGAGAAGGTGGTGAGGCTTTCTGGCTGTTGTGACTGGCCATGACAGGAATCATAAAGGGTGGCAACATGTAAGCACTACAGTGCCAAACACTATGAAGTCTGTGTCCTTGTTTGTCTGTGACCTCTCTGAAGCCTTGAGTTGGTCTTCCACGTAAGTGTTGAAATCACCCCACTCTGGAAGGAGAAACCGAGGCATTCAAGTGCTTCGTTATGTTACCTTGTCCAAGACTAAGGGATATGATCAGCCCCAAACCCAGGCTGGCAGGCCCAAAGCCCATGTTTTTTTTTTTTTTTGGTCATTTTGAGACAGGGTCTCCCTGCAGCCCCAGCTGGCCTTGAACTCAAGAGATCGGCCTGCCTCTGCCTCTTCTGAGTGCTGGGATTAAAGGCATGAACCACCATGCCTGGCTTAGCCTATGCTCTTATAATCCTGTCACATAGGAGACGGAGGCAGTGGATCAGGAGTTCAAGATCATCCTTAGTACATAGCAAATTTACAGCTAGCCTGGGTTATGAGATCCCTTCAACACATATCACACACCCCCAAAAAACAAAACCAAATACATTGGGGCTGGAGAAGTAGCTCAGTAGTTAACAGTGCTTACTGCTCTTGCAGAGGACCTGGACTCAGTTCTTGGTACCACGTGCCAGCTCACAACTGCCTGTATCTCTAGTTCCAGGGGATCTGACACTCTTTCCACTTTATAGGCTCTTGCACACATGGTACTCTGCCTGATATACTCATGAAGGCAAACAAACATACACTAAAATAAATCTAAAACATATACACACATATATGCTGCCCTGGTTTCCCTCAATAATGGACTGTGATTGGGATATATAAACCAAATAAACCCTTTCTTGTCCAAGTTGGTTTTGCTTAGTGTTTTATGACAGCGCAGTAGAAAGTAACTAGGACTGTGGATAAACAAAACATGGCATATAATACCATAAAGATTGTTGGTTTATATAAAGGAATGAGGGCCAGCAGGATGCTGAAGCAGATAAAAGCACTTGCCACCAAGTCTGCCAACTTGAGTTCAATCCCCAAGGTACATATGGTAGAAGAATAGAAGCAAATCCTGTGGGTGGTCCTCTAACTACCGCATGTTTGATGTGGCATATCCCTCTCTCCCATACAAAAGCAAATCCTGTGGGTGGTCCTCTAACTACCGCATGTTTGATGTGGCATATCCCTCTCTCCCATACAAATAAGTGTAAAGAGGAATGGCATACTCCTCCTATATGGGGGCTGGAGCCATGGCTCAGTAGTTACGAGCACCGGCTGCTCTTCCAGAAGACCTGTGGTTACTGCCCATCTGTAACTCCAGTTCCAGGGGACCCAACATCTTCTTCTGGCCTCTGTGGGCACCAGGCACAGGCATGTACGTGGTGTACTTACATACATCCAGGCAAAACACTAATACATATAAAATCTTCCCCCTCCCCCAAGACAGGGTCTCCCTATAGTTCCAGGTGGCCTGGAACTCTGTAGACCAGGCTGGCCTTGCACTCACAGATATCCGCCTGCCTCTGCCTCCCCAGTGCTAAGATTAAAAGTGTGTGCCACCAAGCCCGGCTTAAAGATGATTCTTAAGCCGCCATGTGGGTGCTGGGAATTGAACCCAGGTCCTCTGCAAGAGCAGTAGGTGCTCTTAACTGCTGAACCATCTCTCCAGCCCCCCACATAAAATCTTAAAGAGATGAAATACTCATATGTGCTATCATTCAGATGAACCTTATGCTAAATGGAAGAAGCCAGTCACATATTTTGTGACACCAGTGACAAGTGACATGAAATGTCTAGAATGGTAAGACCATAGCTAGGGAAGCGAAAGGCAGAATGGCCAGGAACTGCTATTATCTATGGAGTTTCTTTGGGGAGCAACAGAATTGTTCTAGAATTAGTGGTGATAATTATACAATATATATACTAAAACCTACTACTGAATTGTTTAATTTGAAATGGTGAATTTCAAATTATGTGAATAAAGTCATTATAAAAAAAAACATTAAGCCAGGCGTGGTGGCACACGCCTTTAATCCTAGCACTTGGGAGGCAGAGGCAGGCGGATCTTTGTGAGTTCAAGGCCAATCTGGTCTACAGAGTGAGTTCCAGGACAGCTGGGGCTACAGGGAGACCCTGTCTTGAAAAGACCAAAAAAAAAAAAAAAATTAAAATGATGACCACCACCAAGCAAGGAGCTCAAGAAGTCAGCTACCCTGGGGTACCTGAACATAAAATATGGGGAGCATGAGCTCAGCCAAGGGGGATGCAGGTGCCACTTATTTTCCTTAATTTTTTATAGAGCTTTTGTGTATTTGATACAATATTTCTTTTTTTTAATTAATTAATTATTTATTTGAATGTACTGTCTGCATGTAAGTTTGTGCACCCGTGTCGTGCAACGCCGTGGAGGTCAGAAGAGGGTCTCGGATTCCCCTGGAACTGGAGTTCTCCTGGAATTGGAGTTACAGATGGTTCTCAGCCGCCATGTGGGTGCTGGGGATCGAACCCAGGTCCTCTGAAAGAGCAGTTGGCGCTCTTAACCACTAGGCCACCTCTCCAGGCCCTGATACAATATTTCTTAATCAAGTTTATGCCCATCCCCCTAGCCATGCCCCACCTCCTTACTCGTGCATTCTGCCATATATGTTAAGTCCTGTCTTGAATCTTTTTCTGAAGTTTTTTTTCTTTTTTTTTTTTTTAAAAACTTTTTTTTTATTATTATTTATTTATTTTTGTATGTGTATGAATGTAGTGTCTGCATGCAGGTCTGTGCACCCATGTCGTGCAATGCCGCAGAGGTCAGAAGAGGGTCTCGGATTCCCCTGGAACTGGAGTTCTCCTGGAATTGGAGTTACAGACGGTTTTAGCCGCCATGTGGGTGCTGGGGATCGAACCCGGGTCCTCTGCAAGAGCGTCGGTGCTCTCAACCGCTAGGCTATCTCTCCAGCCCCAGTTTTTTTTCTTTTTGATGTAGAAGTTTACTGTTTGGTAAGTTCTTTGAGTGTCTTTTGTTCCCTTCGACTTTTTTTTTTTTCTCCAAAAAGTTCTGGGATTACCAGTTCCATCTCAGCATCTTGAATGCTGGGATCAGGGGCTTCATCTCGGCGTCTTGAGTGCTGGGATCATAGGATTCATCTCAGCAGCTTGGGTGCTGGGATCATAGGATTCATCTCAGTGTCTTGAGTGCTGGGATCATGGGCTCCATCTCAGTGTGTTGAGTCCCAGCCTCCATCTCCTCAAAAAAGTTTTAAAAGAATTCCATGTCGCCGGGTGTGGTAGGCATGCCTTTAATCCTAGCACTTGGGAAGCAGAGACAGGCAGATCTTTGTGAGTTCAAGGCCAGCCTGGTCTACAGAATGACTTCCAGGACAGCTGGGGCTACAGGGAGACCCTGTCTCGAAAAGACCAAAAAGAAAAAAAAAAACAAACAGAATTCCATGTCATAGCATGTATCTGCACTTCACTCCTTTTTTATTTTTGAGACAGGGTCTCCCTTTAGTCCCAGCTGGCCTGGAACTCGCTCTGTAGACCAGGATGGCCTTGAACTCACTGAGATCCACTTCTGCCTCCCAAGTGCTGGGATTAAAGGCGTGCACCACCATGCCCGGCCTCCATTTTTTTTTTTCTTTTTTTTTGGAGACAGAGTCTTCTTGTAGACCCAGTTGACTTAGAACTTACTATGTAGACACCAGTGGCCTCAGACTCATAAGCTGTTAGCCTGCCTCTGACTCTGAGTGCTGGCATTTCATGCCTTCATTCCACCACACCTGACATTTCATTCTTTCCTATTATCCATCAAGACTGTGTTGATAGGCTACATTTTGTTTATTGTTTCCATTTTCACTCCCCTCTGGCTGGGCTAGACTTGCATTAAACTCATGTTCTTGCTGCCTCAGATACTTGGTTTTTCTCCCCCTTTCGTTCATAGCTTGAGGGTGATGGGTTATTCTGCCCAGTAAATTCCAGTTTCAGTTTGAGAGATTTTTAAAAAATATTTTAAAATTATTATTTGGTCTTTTTGAGACAAGCTCCAGCTGTCCTGGAACTCATTATGTTAGGTTTGAAAAACACACACAAAAAAAACCTCTCAAGCCCAGGATTCAATCTTCGATACAAAATTTATTGAATTTGCTGGTGCACCAGAAACCAATTGAGAATACTGGTGCATTGGTGTGTGTGTGTGTGTGTGTGTGTGTGTGTGTGTGTGTGCACGCGCGCGCACGTCAAATTGTTGATACACCAGGGACGCAAGCCACTCCATGAAGAGGAGGGTGTGATTCGGACTGTTACAGAGAGCTTTTAAAGACAAAAACTGCAAAAAACACAAACCAGGGGAGCATTGGTGACTGAAGAGCAATTCCAAGGCACCCACCTGCCTCTGCCTCCCGAGTGCTGGGATTAAAGGTGTGCACCACCACACCTGGCTAAAGGGTTAGTTTTTTGATGGATCTTTCCGTTCTGGTTCCCAAAGTGCGCTTTTTACAAATCTTGAAGCAGCTTCTCTATCCAGCTTGGCAGCCTTTTTCTTGTCTGCTACTTCTTTGAGTCTGTTCATGTAGTCTCTGATCCTTTCCAGTTCTTTCTTTACTGGATGTTCCTTAGGATTAACTCCTTGAGTTGTCAAATAAACCCAAAATATTGAATTTAATGTGTATGCAGAAACTAAATCCATTTTTGCTTGTTCATATGGGTTCAACTTCTGTGACAACTCAGCTCTAGAAACAGACATCATGGTCTTCAGCATGTCATCCACAGGACCAAGGGAGCTCTGCAGAGCAAGCAAAGACTCACGGATTCCTACTGGGTAGTTGTCATTCATTTTTTTCACCTGCCATTGTAGTCCAACAATGGCTGCAAGGGGAACGTGTGCCTGAGACTGGATGTCTCAGTAGTCCCAACCTGGCTCTGAAGGCCTGATGGATTCCTGGAGTCTACAGTCTTCGTTGGAATACCAAAGAATTTGGTTCTACTCCCAGCAGAGGATGGCTCAATGAAACCCTGTGAGAGAGAAGGCAAGCCTGCAGGTGCTATTTACACAACAGTATTATGGTGGGCACCGGATGAGGGCAGGCCCACCAGTCTTGCTCATCAGTTAGGCTCTTGTGCCTCACAGTACCTGACATGGCAAGGGCTCCATGAAGTTGAAGTGTTCACCTGGGCCTGCATGGTACCAAATGCTGCCCTCCCATTGCCAGTCATTCTGCTTTCTTGAAGTCATTAGGCCACACTGGTCTCCTTGTCATGCCTAATACATCCAGCATCACTTCTCTTCCACAGAATCTTTGCATCTGTGCATCCATGTATTCTAGGCAACCAGACCTAGCTCCTTACTTCATTCAAGACTGTGTCTCAGAGACAATGGTCCCATTTCCCCAGTTCTCTGTAATTTTGCAGGTACACCTGCACATGTGGAGGCCAGAGGTAAATGTCGGGTGTCTTCCTCAATGGCTCTCCATCTTAAAAATATTTCTTAAAAACTTATTTTTTTATTTTCTGTGTATGAATGTTTTTACCTGCATGTATGCAAGTGCACTATCTGCGTGTAATGCTTGTAAAGGCCAGAAGAGGGTGTTGGATCATCTGGAACTGGAGTTACAGATGGTTGTGAGGCACCATGTGGGTGCTGGGAACTGAACCCCAGGAACTGGAGTTACAGATGGTTGTGAGGCACCATGTGGGTGCTGGGAACTGAACCCCAGGAACTGGAATTACAGATGGTTGTGAGGCACCATGTGGGTGCTGGAAACTGAACCCCAGGAACTGGAATTACAGATGGTTGTGAGGCACCATGCGGGTGCTGGGAACTGAACCCCAGGAACTGGAGTTACAGATGGTTGTGAGGCACCATGCGGGTGCTGGGAACTGAACCCCAGGAACTGGAGTTACAGATGGTTGTGAGGCACCATGCGGGTGCTGGGAACTGTACCCCAGGAACTGGAGTTACAGATGGTTGTGAGGCACCATGCGGGTGCTGGGAACTGTACCCCAGGAACTGGAGTTACAGATGGTTGTGAGGCACCATGCGGGTGCTGGGAACTGAACCCCAAGAACTGGAGTTACAGATGGTTGTGAGGCACCATGCGGGTGCTGGGAACTGAACCCCAAGAACTGGAGTTACAGGTAGTTGTCAGGTACCATGGAGGTGCTGGGAACTGAACCCCAGTTCTCTGTAAGAGCAGCAAATGCTTTGACTGCTGAGCCATCTCTTCAGTACTTCCACTTTACTTTTGGAGACAGGGTCTCTTACTGAACCTGTGGCTCACTGACTGGCTATAATGGATGTCCAGCGAGGCCTAGGATTCTCCTGTCTCTATGTCCCAGTGCTGGGAATGCAGTGCACTCTGCCAATCTTGGTTTCTTACATGGGTGCTAGGAATCTGATGCCAGGTCCTCATGCTTGCACAATAAGCACTTTACCCACTCAGCCACCTCTCCAGCCCTTTTACCATTGCCAACTCTTCTATTACTTAATATCAGGTTAAAGATGATTATGGTCCTGGGATATAGTTTAGTGGCAGAGAACTTAATATGCACAAAACCCTGGATACTCAGCACTGTTAAGAAAATAAAAGGAGGGGTTGGAGAGATGGCCTAGCGGTTAGGAGCGCCGACGCTCTTGCAGAGGACCCGGGTTCGATCCCCAGCACCCACATGGCGGCCGAGAGCCGTCTGAAACTCCAATTCCAGGAGAACTCCAGTTCCAGGGGAATCCGACACCCTCTTCTGACCTCCGCGGCATTGCACGACATGGGTGCACAGACCTGCATGCAGACAGTACATTCATACACATACAGAAATAAATAAAATTAATAAAAAAAAAAAGAAAATAAAAGGGGAAAAAAAAGAAAGGAAAAGAATGAAATGGTCTGAGTAGGTGTGGTATGCATGCCTGCAATCCCAGCACTTTTGATGCTGAGGCAGGAAGATGGAAAATTTGAATCCAGTTTGTATCTCTCTTAAAAACACAGAAAACCACAGGAGTCTTCTTAATCTGTTTTTGCTCTTCTCATTGAGCACTGGATAAAGACTCTAAGTGCTCAGCTGTTGGATCGAAGTGATCTTGCTGAATAAGTTCTCTATTCAATGAACCTTAACTAAATGTGTATTAAGATTTCCCTAACAAAAGCTAGAAAGAATAGATTTCTCCTTAAGAACGCATAGTCTAGTGAATGATTTACCTGAGATGAGAATACACATTTCAGACAGTCTTGGTATTTTCCTTAGGGTGTTAACTTTCCATAGTCCTTGTCCTTAGTAGGGGGCCATAGGAATTTATGCTGATCCAGGAAATACAAACACACTCCTTGTTCAAGCCAAGCTTAGTTGTCCTCAGGATTAAACTGTGCACAAGAAGATTAACTCCTCAGACTGCACACATTTTGTTTGGCTCATAAAAATGTGGTTTTAAATCCAGGCTAAGGTTTAACAATGGAAAGTATTCATTAAAAAAAAAAAAAAGTGGCCAGTAAGATTGCTCAGGGGGTAAAGATGCTTGTCACTAAGACTGATGACCTGAGCTCAATCTCTAGAACCCATACAATGAAAGAACTCCTGGGGCTGGAGAGATGGCTCAGTGGTTAAGAGTGCTGACTGCTCTTGCAGAGGACCCGGGTTCAATTCCCAGCACCCATATGGCTGCTAAGAACTGTCTTTAACTCCAGTTCCAGGGGAATCTGACGCTTCATGTACCAAATAATTTACTCATTTGAAATGTACAAGCTGGGTGTGGTGACATATACCTTTAATCCCAGCACTTGGGAGGCAGAGGCAGGTGGATCTCTGTGAATTCAAGGACGGCTTGGTTTGCAGCGAAAACTTCAGACCACCAGCTGGGATTAAAGGGAGACCCTGTCTCAAAAAAAACAAAAACAAAAACAAAAAAACTCCCACAAGTTTTCTCTGATGTCCACACATGAGCACACGCACATATACACATATACGCATGTAAAGAAAAATTAAAAGAGTTAGGGAAGAGACAAAGACAGTAGAGTCTAAAAAAAAAAAAAAAGAGATAGACTGTCTGGCTCTTCTTAGAACGATCAGAGGGGTCACTTTCCCATGGGATCAGAAGCTAGAGCTCACAGGCACTACCTCTATTGCATGAGGTCCCCTTCTTCCTGTTCGCTGCAGGCCAGGCTACTTGTTTCCACACGTCCTGTATCCTATCTGGTGTTGGTAGGGAATGGACTTAAGAGACTGGGATAAGAACAGGAATCCTTAAACAACCTTGGAACATGGCTTCTGGGAGCCTCAGTATTCTTACAGGTAGCACCTACCGGTCTAGACTGCACATTTCCCCAGAAATCCTCGTTCTCCAAATGAACCCCCCTGCGAAGATCTACAGGCTCCTTCCTCTGCCTCCTCTTCCTTCCCAGAGGAGTCTCCTTGCCAGTCTCACCTGCCCACTCCAGCATGTCCTCAATGTTCTCTGCGGCCCCAGGTACAAGGCGGCTCTGATCTGTGTCCTCCAACCTGAGGATGAAACTCCCTTGGTGCTTCCTGGCAAAGATGTAATTGTAGAGGGCAGTGCGGAGGCCACCCAGATGCAAGAATCCTAGCAGGAGAAGAGAACTGGTTAGGCAGGACAGAGAAAAGCCTAGCTCACAGGCTTTGGCTGAGAAGCGAGTAAGAATGTTCCTGTGAGCCGGGTGTGGTGGCGCAAGCCTTTAATCCTAGCACTTGGGAGGCAGAGGCAGGCGGATCTTTGTGAGTTCAAGGCCAGCCTGGTCTACAAAGCCAGTTCCAGGACAGCTGGGGCTACAGGGAGACCCTGTCTCAACAAGACCAAAAAAAAAAAAAAAAAAAAAAAAACGAATGTTCCTGTGGATTTTACTTTTATTATTATTTTTGTTTGGTGTTTTGGACAGGGTCTTCCTTTTAGTTCCCAGTGGCCTGAGAGCTTGCTCTGTAGACCAGGCTGGCCTGAACGTCACAGAGATCAACCTGCCTCTGCCTCTGGAGTGCGGGGATTAAGAGTGTGCCACCGCCAGCTCGGCCACTACAAGATGGGTCTTAGCCACCAGTGGGTGCTGGGAATGAAACCCAGGTCCTCTGCAAGAGCAGCCAGTGCTCTTAAGCTGAGCCATCTCCAGCCCTGGATTTTAAAGACCAGGCAATGGCTGCGATCGCCCTACCCCTGTGGGATCTAGACAGGCAGAACTGTCACTGAGGCCAGGGCAGCGGGCCTTTAGCCCTTCATCCTGGGAATGGATTCATACCCTGGTTTGGGAGCACATCATTATGTATGCTCCAACTCTTCCCAAATCCACCTACTGGCTCAAGGCCTAGTTTCAGCACAAGAAGAAACAGCAGAAAATTATTCACTGAAGCTGTATCATACTTGCACTTAATATGAATTTAATGCTGTACTCCAGGCCAGGGGGGGAAAAGTAATTACATATGAATAACAAGTTTAAACCCTGTAAAAAATATCACATTCCGGGGGCTGGAGAGATGGCCGTATAAGTAGAGCGGGACCACAGCCTCTGTGCAGAGGACCTCAGGTTCATCCCCGAGCACCCACTATGTGCTAGCCGAAGAAAAAACCGTCTGAAACTCCAATTCCAGGAGAACTCCAGTTCCAGGGGAATCCGACACCCTCTTCTGACCTCCGCGGCATTGCACGACACGGGTGCACAGACTTGCATGCAGACAGTACATTGATACACATACAGAAATAAATAAAAATTAATTAAAAAAATTAAAAAAAATCACATTCTGCACATATATTTTAGGTATGATACTCTAGTCACATTATGCAATTTGAATTTTGCCTAACTGAGGTTTTCAACTTAAGTACTAGCTTTAAATACTTATAACTAGAAACAATATTCAATTTCCCTTCACCGGGGCTTAAACTCCTAAGATCTTACTTTTTTATTACTTTTAACTAATAACTTTAAATTATTCCAGGATTGTCATTTCCCCTGTCCTCCACTTTCTTTGGCCAGCCCAGGGCCCAGAATCTCCATATCAGCTCATGTGCATTTATAATGAGCTCATGTGCATTTCCATGTACCCAGGGCACAACAAGATAAGAAATGCTCTTCTAAGAAGCAGGCAGGCTTAAGCTCAGGAATCCAAAGACAGGCAGACCAGTGATGGAAAATAAAACCCTTCATGTGATATGTACTTGGATTCAAATTCTGCATCAGGAGCTGTGTAAATAGCTTAGCTGATGAAATGCCTGCTATACAAGCATGAATACATGAGTCTGAATCCTCAGCACCCACAAAACGGCTAAGCAGGAGGCTGTGAGCCCAGTGCTGGGTGGGAATGGGAATGGGGTAGGGACAAGCAGATCCGTGTAGACTAGCCAGCCAGTCTAGCTGAATAAGAGCTCCAAGTTCAGTGAGAGACACCGTTTCACACACATGCTCACGTGAACACATGCACAATTTAAAAAAGAATGCTGCTGGGTTAAAGAGATAGCACTGACTGCTCTTGCAGAGGACCTGGGTTCAATTCTCAGCACCCACATGGTGGCTAGGAACTGTCTTAGGCCGGGCATGGTGATGCACACCTTTAATCCTAGCACTCAGGAGGCAGAGGCAGGCGGATCTCTGTGAGCTCAAGGCCAGCCTGGTCTACACAGCGAGCTCCAGGCCAGCTGGGGCTATAGGGAGAACCTGTCTCAAAAAAAAAAAAAAAAAAGCTGCATTCATCGTTTAGGAGCTGGGGCACTCACTTAACTTACACATTTTAATTTACTCATCTATTGGAGTATTAACAAAAGCTGGGATTTTTCTTTTCTTTTTCTTGGTGGGGGGTTGAGATAGGGTGTTAGTATGTAGCTTTGGCTACCCTGGAACTATGTAGAGCAGGGCAGTCTTTAAATCAGAGAGATACAGAGATGCACCTGCCTCTGCCTCCTAAGTGGTAGGAGCAAAGGCATGTGCCACCACACCTGAGCAGGAGCCTTCTTTTTAATAAAGTTGCTGTGATATCTAAATATTGACCAAAGCAGACCATCAAGCCAGGCCTTGAGACTCACACTGGTTATCCTACCTCAGGAGGCAGAAGCAGG
Source organism: Rhizomys pruinosus (assembly GCA_009823505.1). Classification (NCBI taxonomy): domain Eukaryota; kingdom Metazoa; phylum Chordata; class Mammalia; order Rodentia; family Spalacidae; genus Rhizomys; species Rhizomys pruinosus. Next base: position 359,156 of record VZQC01014038.1, on the reverse strand, counting down.
AGGATTACTGCAAGTTCCAGGCCAGCCTGGTCTACAAAGCAAGTTCCAGGCAATGAAGGACTAAACAGTGATACCAGGTTCCAAAAAAGAACCAAACACAAAAGTAGGCCTTCAATGAATTTTAGCCATTATAGTGATCTACATTGCGTGAGAAGTCTTTTATCTATTAAAGAGTCCACATCCTTTCCCATCTGGGCTTCCTGCAAATCAGTCGAGATGAACTACAGTCATGGTAGAGGCTAATCCATGCAGATCTTACTTAGGGACTCAGCTGCACTGGCTCAAAACCAAAGTAGGTCCTATTATTAGACCCACTTGACAAACTGCAAAATGTAGATACAAACACAGCAAATCATTCTGCCCTACTGACATATCTAGGAATAGGGAAAGGCAGAAATGTTGATTCAGATAATGCCAGGCACTGGCTCCCTACTTAAGGGCTTCTCAAATCGAGGTGAGTACCCCAGAGCTGGTAGGCAGATTTTGCCAGTTCATAACAGGTAAAGACAGAAACTGAGTTAAGGTTTAGAAACTTACAGCTGTTTAATAAGAATAATTTCATGTCTGTGGAAACTCACAGAAAGAAAACTGGCTTTTGTTTTCTATTTTTCCAAGATTCCCATTTTTCCTCTAGTAATTCACCTATATTGATCTTATATACAGACCCATGATTGGAAATTAAAAACCAGGGAGGGCTTCCACCATGGATGGTTTAAAAATATCATACTCCCTGTCCAGAAATTGTGTCTCTCTGTGCAGCTGGGACTCTGCTGCAAAGACCTCTTTATTATCTGCTGACCTTGGGTCTGGTTGGTCCATGTGAAGAGGGAGGTGGTGGCCTGAGAAAAGGGTTAAGAGCTGGCGTGGGAGTGGAGGCTGACAGTATCTCCAGGCTATACACAGCACCTTTGCTTCCCTTTGGCTTGATAAGTTCCCAGCAGCACTAACCACAGACCACTGTACCTTTTTCTCTTAGGTTTCAAAGAGGTGGCTCCTTTTCTCCCATTTGGTTCTCAACAAAATGTTACCTCCTCAGCAATGCATTCTTGGGCTTCCTATTTAATCCTCAATCTCTTATCCCAATTCATTTTTCCCATGGCACACGTGGTTCTACAACTAATTTCTGCAGGTGTCTGCTGTGATCAACAGAATGCCAGTTGTTTTGAAAGTAGGGGCCCTAAATTTTCTTTTCCAAAAATATTTTATATGGGGGTGGGGGGCTGGAGAGGTGGCTGAGCCGTTAAGATCACTGACTGCTCTTGCAGAGGACCATGGTTCGATTCCCAGCATCCACATGGCAGCTAACAAGCATCTGTAAGTTCAGTTCCAGGGGTCCTACATTACACTCTCCTGACCTCCACAGGTTTTGCACGCCATGGGTGCACTCAAACACATGCAGGCATTCCACAGGATGGGTGAAGTCACTCATTATAGAGTGTAATGTCTGCAAGTGAGTGCTCCCATGTCGTCCAATGGCTGCGGAGGTCGGAGGACGGTGTAGAATCCCCTGGAACTGGTTGCTAGCCTCTATATGGGTGCTGGGAATTAACCCCGAGTCCTCTGCAGGAGCAGTTAGCGGAGCCACCTCTCCAGCCCCACGGGCCCTAACTTTTCAATGGGCACTACATCCCAAGAGCTCAGGAATTGGCAGTTTATACACAGTGTACATTTACGGATTCCACGGAAAAAGGACCGACAAGGATGATACTCTAGACAAAGAAACTTCTGGAAATGTCAATTACTTTATATCATAGGCCTTAATTTTCGCCTCTGTAAAATGGGACCTTGCCGCCCTTGCATCCAGACAGCACCGGAAGGGATTGGCACGCGAACGTTCGGGGGCGGGGACGGAACGGTGGGCTGCGGCGCACAGCGTCACGTCCGCCGGGATTACCTGTGGGGCTGGGCGCGAAGCGCACTCGCACTGCGCTTCCGCGATCCGAGCCAAGGCTGGCCTCGCGCCGTCCCACGGGGTGCCTGAGGGCCACCGCGCGTGTCCCGGGCCGCAGCAGCTCCCTCAGAAGCGCCGCCATGTGGAGTGGATAGACACACGTGGTTTTTCTCCGCACGTCACTTCCGGGTGACTCCTGCTAGCCAATCAGCTTGCGCCAAGAGAGCGCGGCCCCGTCTCTTAAAGGCGCCGGCGGCCAGGCTGACACGCACACGCCCCCTTGGCCGGCTGAGGCGGTGCTCGGACGGTAGGGGGCAGCGTCCGGCGAACGGGCCATTCTGCAGGCCCACCCCCCTCGGCTGAGGGAAAGCTAAAGCGTGGCAGGGGCCGGGTCAGGGAAGGGAAGGAGGCGGGTCTCCATAGAAACCTCCACCTGTTTCCGGCCAGGCTGTGTGAGATTAGGGGCTGCTGCGGGGGCCAATCTCGGCCAGCTCGCTTCTTCCCGGCGGCCCCTGCGGGCTCGGTGGGTGTTGTACACAATCATCATGGCGGCGGCCGGAGCCCCGGATGGTGAGTGCGGAGGGGGAGGCGGGCGGCGAGCGGCAGCCGAGCTTGCGGACGCCGCGGGGTAGGAGGAGCGGCCTGGGCGCTGAGGGAGGAGCGTGGCGCAGCTGCTGCGGTGCAGCGGCGCCCGGGCCCTGTCCGGTCGCCAGCCCGGCCTGGCTTGAGCGCCCACCCCCTAACCCCCTTGCAGGCATGGAGGAGCCTGGCATGGACACGGAGACCGAGACCGAGGCTGTGGCCACTGAGGCGCCAGCGCGGCCCCTCAACTGCGTGGAGGCCGAAGCCGCGGCGGGGGCGGCGGCCGAGGACTCCTGCGAGGCGCGAGACAACCTGCAGCCGGCCCCGGCCCAGCCCCCTGGGAACCCCGCAGCCCAGGCCTCTGTCAGCAACGGCGAGGACGCGGGCGGCGGTGTGGGCAAGGAGCTGGTGGATCTGAAGATCATCTGGAACAAGACCAAGCACGACGTCAAGGTTCCCCTGGACAGCACAGGCTCCGAGCTAAAGCAGAAGATTCACTTGATTACAGGTATTCTCGACGCTGACAGCCATCCCCTCCACCCCCTTTCTACTTTGTAGTGCTTATATTGTGCTAGACCCTGCTCTCGCTCTCCTTGCTTGGGTTCTTTGGTGCCCCGCTGCAGTTCTCAGAAGTCGGTACTAGTATGCCCATTATTAACCCTATAGGGAGAACTACCAAGTGACGGAGCTTCTGAGTTGCAAACCTGGATCCTAATCTTAGGCCCGGCCTTCTGTCTAATGTTACTCTATCAGCGCGACTGAAGATCTCCCCTCTCCTCAGGCACTTGTTAAATTTAGGGGATTCTGTCTCAGTGGGTCTGGGAAGTAGCCAGGGATTTATTTTTAGCAAATATATTAGGTAAGTTTCATAAGGGAAGTTTAGGAAGCAGTGCTCTTGAGCATTATGGTGGTCCTTCACAATTTCTCATATTTGGTCATTTTATCTGTACTGGTTTACTATTTGATTTTTTACTTTTTTTTTTTTAGTCTTTTTGAGACAGGGTCTCCCTGTAGCCCCAGCTGTCCTGCTTTACTATTTGAAATGGTTCCTTTTTTTTTTTTTAATTTTTTTTTTATTAATTTTATTTATTTCTGTATGTGTATGAACGTACTGTCTGCATGCAAGTTTGTGCACCCGTGTCGTGCAACGCCGCGGAGGTCAGAAGAGGGTATTGGATTCCCCTGGAACTGGAGTTCTCCTGGAATTGGAGTTTCAGACGGTTCTTAGCCGCCATGTGGGTGCTGGGGATCGAACCGGCGTCCTCTGTAAGAGCGGTCAGCGCTCTTAACCGCTAGGCTATCTCTCCAGCCCTGAAATGATTCCTTTTTAATGTTTCTCCATGTAGTCTGTAAGCTCCATAAAAAAGTAACCTTACTGGCTTCTATATCCCTGACACCTGTGAATTCTCATATTTGAGTGAGTAGAAGGTTGAGGAACAGCTTGGAAACAATGATAGCAAAGACTCATCGAACAATTACTAAATACCACATACTACTGTAAATAGTGGAAATTTGTCTTTAAGTCTATACAGAAAGACCAAATCTTACCACTGTCCTATCTTCCAGATGGTCTGAATTGCCCCAAGTTCACAAAGCTAATAGCTGATGGAGCCAGTATTGACTTCTGTCCTATTACCAAAGGATGATAGTCTGTACATCTCTTGCTTATTCCTTTCATTGCCTTCCTCTTTTTCCCAAGGTCTCCCACCTGCCATGCAAAAGGTCATGTATAAGGGGCTTGTCCCTGAGGATAAGACATTGAGAGAGATAAAAGTGACCAGTGGAGCCAAGATCATGGTGGTTGGCTCTACTATCAATGATGTTTTAGCAGTAAACACCCCCAAAGATGCTGCCCAGCAGGATGCAAAGGGTGAAGAGAACAAGAAGGAACCCCTCTGCAGGCAGAAGGTGAGTCCATCCTGTGCTTGCTTCTTGGTCCTGGGAAATTGGAGGCTGGTTACGTTCTCCCTAGAATAAGCTCCTTTTTGGACAGGGTCCATGATGGAAATTTATGGCAGCAGTTGGGTATGGCAGAGTGGAGTTGACAACTACCCGATATTTGCAACTTTGTGTCATCTGGCGGTCTGTGTGTCTTAGTCTTCTACATTAGGATAAGGCCTTTGTAAAGGGAGAGTTCAACCAGTTAGCAAAAGAATTCAGAAATGGGGTTCTCTCTTCTTCTTTAGTGCCAAAGAAGAGGGCCAGTGTTAGAATAAAGCACTCATTCTGTACAAGTACTCACATTTGATTTTTCATCTGTGTCTTCCTCCAAGTTCCAAAAAGCCCAGTTCTGAGCATGTTGGCACATGCCTTTAATCCCAGCACTCTGGAGGCAGAGGTAGGCATATCTCTGAGTTCAAGGCCAGCCTGGTCTACAGAGCAAGCTCCAGGCCAGCTGGGACTAAAAAAGGGAGACCCTGTCTCAAAAATACAAAAAAAAAAAAGAACAAAAAAAAACCACCAAAAAGCCCAGTTCTGGGTAGGCAAAGAAGTCAACAGATTTCAGAGGTTCCTCTAAAACTAATTCAGGAAGCCAAATGAGGCTGAGTAAGAAGATAATGACACTGTTTTTTGTTTTAGTGTTTATCTTGGTCTTTATCCATGAAGTAGTATAAGTTTTCATATTATTGCTGTTTTTCATATTGCATGGGTTTGTTTTGAGACAGGCTTTCACTATTTAGCCCTGGCTGGCCAGGAGCTTGAGCTATAGAACAGACTGGCCTTGAACATGCAGCAATCTCTTTGTCTCTGCCTCCCTAGTGCTAGATTTACAGGCATATGCCATCATGCCCAGCCTATTTTTGTGTTTATGTATGTGGTGCAGAAGATTGAACTAGAGCCTTATACATGCTAGTAAGCAAGAGCTATAATACCAAGCTACACTCCAAGCCTCTGAAGTCTAAAACTTCCTTAGTTGCCTTTTGTTGTTGTTTGGTGCTGTGAACTGAACCTAGTCCCTTGTTAGAAAGTAGCCCCTGCTGTAGTGCAGAGCTACACCCCCATGGAGTTTTACATAAAGAATTATAAATTTATATTAACACATAAATCTTCATCCCTAAATATGTGGTGATACTGTCTTGTAATCTGTCAAGGTCATTGATACTTTGTCTTCCCTATGTATGAAGGAGCTGTAAGTATTCTCTCTGGTCACACTCATACTGCATAACATGCCTTGTAAATACAGGTTTTGAGTTACTAATGGTAGTTTAACATGCTTAAAACTGTTCTCCACTCCATAGGGACAGTTCTCCCTAAGGTACTTATAAGGCATGACTCAAATTATACTTCCACTTCATGCTGCTTTACTTCAGTGATGGCAGTGGTTATGAGGCACAGCACGACCTAATGAGGCCCCATTCCCTCATTAGGCATTTGATCAGTGTGTTCAGGAATCTTGGGCTGATGTCAGCAACATCCCTTTGCTAGCAATCTGGCAGTGTTGATTTCATCCCTACCAGAGGGTTCTGCCTTGTGAGTGAAATTTGAGTTGGCAGATTGCCTGATAGTACTTATGTTTGACTAAGTTTTTACCCTTACACCATTTATTGGCCTAGAGTTCAAGCTTTACCAAGCATCTGCTCCACCTATAAAGCCACAGGTGTATTGGAGATGAGGTGTAGGACTTTTAGAGGACCAGGAACTTGAAACTCTTGAGTTCTGGGGTAGAAAGCAGGAGGAGAAAGGTTGCTGGCTTCTTTAGTGGTAGGGCTTAGGGGAGTCATCATGTGTGTTTGGAAATTTCTGTTTGGCTCATAATTTCTTTGTGGCTGGATTGAAGGTAAGGCCTTTACCATAGGCTGGTTCTCCATTATTGAAGAAATGGCCCTCTAGCTAGGTACTTAGACCAATGACGGGCATTTTGTAGTTTTCCTTAAGGGTTAAAGAAGACAGATGTTGCTCTCATTTCTTACCTATTAATCTTGATGGCTAGTTCTTTCTCTGGGGAGATGAGACTAAAACTTTTTAATTAACAATCTGGAAATCCTCCTTACTCTGTAGTACTTTATGTCTAATATGATGGCTACGTGATTAAGCTTAAATAAAACTGAGAATTCACTTCCTCGTCTTACTAGCCATATATAAAGTTCTCAGTAGTCATGAGGCTAGTAACTTTCACAGGTATGGAACATTTCATTGTCAACATAAACTCCCTCGGACACCTTTGCTCTATGTAGCATCAAGGAACTCTATAACCTGTTGGTACTGAAAGCTTTTAAACAAACTTTAAGGCTTTCTTCATCCTGTCTCTCCAAGAGGTAGAAACCTGGCTCAAATGTACACAACTGTCTCACTTTACCCTCTCTTCTGGCTTATGTTGTAGCAACACAGAAAAGTGTTGGACAAAGGAAAACCTGAAGATGTGATGCCGTCTGTTAAGGGGGCTCAGGTAAGCTAGCTTGATCAGTGAAACTCTGAAAAGGAGCCAGTCCCACTTTCTAAAACTACTGCAGTCATGGGCCCGTGTTCTGTCCTTTTCTTTCTCTCTGTCCTTCTGTCCCTCCCTTTCTCATTGTGCTTTTATGCCTCCAGGAGCGCCTGCCAACGGTACCCTTGTCTGGCATGTATAATAAGTCTGGAGGAAAAGTGAGACTCACCTTTAAGCTAGAGCAAGACCAGCTGTGGATCGGCACGAAAGGTATGCTGGTTCTCTCAGCCTCCTTGGCATTGGGCTCTGTGCTCTGCCTCTGGCGTCCAGCAGCACTAGCTTCTGAGTGCATTTCTGCCCCTCATCCAGAGGCCTCTTTCCTTGCTGTGCTTTGTGCACTCCTGGCTTTTGACTTAGCTGTTTGCCTCTCGATTGGCCCTTTCCCCTTATTCTTTTCAGTATGATCTCAGGGATCACTCTTCAAACACTGCACACAAACCAAGAGGTCCCAAGCATGTGGCCCAAGTCTGGTCCCTAGGCAAGTTTGTGAGTACATACATAATTTGCAAAAATCAGAAGATTTCACTTAAACTAATGGGGAGGGGACATCTCTCAAAAAATATTGAAAGGTCTGGCCATTGAGGCCTGGAACTATGACCAAGCAGTACTTTCCATTGGGCAAAGCTGTAGTCACCGTGGCCCCATCTGTAGCCAGCTTTGTTCATGGTTCCTTCCTGGCCCCTATAGGTCATTTTGACCCTATAGGTGAAGTTTCCCTGATTGTCACCTAGAATTAACCCCTTCTTCCCTACTTGGTTGTCCTTTATTTATTTATCTTCCCTCCCCCCCAATTCCTGCTCTCCCATTCCCAGCCCGTGCATAGTATCTGAGTCAGCCTTGCTGTTTCTGAGACCTGTCTCTGACCATCCCTGCTCACGCTTCCCCCAGTGATAACCAAATCTCGGTTACACCCCGGGATTGTCTGTCCCTCTCTTTTGCTATTCCTTTGTGCCAGTTAAGGCTACTAGCATCTTTAAAGTTGTAGCGAGAGCAAATCAACCTATTTCCCTGCCCCATCTGTCTACTTTGCTACTTATTTTCCATACTACCTTTTGTTTCTGCTTCCTGGACCTGTAAACCTTTTTAGCTCTTTAAGGCCAAGATGAGATGCCTTTACATGCCTCAGTTTAAATGTTTGGACTGCTCCATCAGCCCTGGTGTCCCTTGAGCCACATCCTTCTTGGCTTTCCCAACTCCTGCTTTGCACACCTGTCTTTGCTGGGCTCTGCCCTGGAATGCCTTCTCCTCAATCCTCATGGTCGGTAGCCTTCCAAGGCCCTCCTGAAGTGGCCTTTCCCAATGAAGCCTTCCTCACATGTCCCTCACCCTCCAGGCAAACTGCTACTGCTTCTGTCCCTCGAGCACTCTGTTTATGTCCCCAGAGCACTCATTACTTTCTGACTTGTCTGTCCCTGTTAGATTCCTGGAGGGACCCGAACATGCCTAATTCATCTGTTTCTGGCCAGCACTGTAGGTATTCAGTGTTTGAGGTAAATGTGAAATAGGCTAGGGGTCCAGTCATCTGAGGCTCCTTGGGTACAGGGACAGGGTGCAGAAAATGGGACCAAATTTTACAGAAAATAAAACTTGGGACAGGGTGGTGGGGGAATGAGATTTTTATCATCTAAAACATGACAATTGAGTGGTGGCACACAGCTTTTAATCCCATGAGATCAAGGTCAGCCTGGTCTATATAGTTCCAAGTCAGCTGGAGCTACAGGGAGACCCTGTCTCAAAAAGGCCCAAAACAAAACCCCCAAAACAATAAAAGATGAACATTTAGACCATAAAAATCAATGTTTCAATCCTAGGCTAAGTTCTTAAGCACTTTACCATTTGAGTTTGAATTTTTTTTTTTATTTTATTTATTTTTGTATGTGTATGAATGTACTGTCTGCATGTAAGTTTGTGCACCCGTGTCGTGCAATGCCATGGAGGTCAGAAGAGGGTTTCAGATTCCCCTGGAACTGGAGTTCTCCTGGAATTGGAGTTACAGATGGTTCTTAGCCGCCATGTGGGTGCTGGGGATCGAACCTGGGTCCTCTGCAAGAGCAGTTGGTGCTCTTAACCACTAGGCTATCTCTCCAGCCCTGAGTTTGAATTTTCTAACAATTTTGTGATAACTTGGTCCATGCCAGAGCAAGTTTTGTAAATTTTGAAACATTTCTCCTGCTTTCCAGGGGCCTTTGAAGGCTTTACTAGGCCATTCTGTTCTGCAGTGCTTATCTCAACATCCCTTTTGTCAGTGATTAGCCGTCCTGCCTGTGGGCTTTGTCTGTGATCTTGCTTCTTCCTCTGTTGTTCCATTCCTTCACTGTCTGAAGCACATTAACTTTCCACCTCTAGCTAGGCTTCTCTGCTTGCTGGCAGCCCAGATGGCCTAGGCTGGTCTGGCAAGGCAGTGACGCCTAGAAGAGTAGGTGCACGCAGGAGTATTGGTTGGACTCATATTTAGTGCTTGTTAAGTCCTTGGAATAGTTTTTCTGTAAAGTTGTATATGAAGCACATTATAAGCACAGTTTAAAGAGGACTGCTTGTCCTTAAATTGGGTGATTGGTTTTTGTTTTGAGAAAACTAGCCCAGTCTGGCCTGGTAATTCTCCTGCCTCAGCCTCTTGAGTACTGGAATTACAGATGTGAGCCATCATCTCTAGTTTGGAGATTTTATTTTCGTTTGTTAGTATAGCAACTGCCTTCCTGTTTTGACGTGAGGGCAGAATTCCTGAAGCATCCTGATGCACTAGGATTTAAGGTATTTAAGAACTCCCTCACCACTTGGATATGAACTCTATGCCTGTCAGGCTTGATTAAAGCTTCATTAAGAGCCAGAGGTCCTCTTTATCAGTGCCCTAAGGCAGGGTTGAAGGGTAAGGCAAATTTTCTTCCCGTGCCCGGGAGGCCCTGTTACCTCGGTCAGAAGAATTCACGGCTTGTTCTCTGGGGTTGAGGGGTTGGCCGCAAGCCACTGGCTTCATTTTCCCTCCCATAAGAAGCTGCTGTGGAGTGGCTTAACTGTCTCAGCCACTAATTGGCAATAGGTGGGGTACTTTGGTGAGTTAAGGGACCCTTAGGGTTCTCACTACCCCTGTTGTCACACAGGGGCAGAGCTGCTCAAAGAGAGTATGCCCTGCTTGTGCTCAGCTGCCTAGCAATGCTTGTAAGAGAGTTGGCATTCTTACCTTGTTGCTATGTCATCCTATATGTGGGCTTTGGATTGTCCAAACTTTCCAGTTTTTAAAATCTCCAGGCATCTGAAAAGTGTTTGAAAATCTCAGTCTTGACCCTGGTGTGGTGGTGGTATACACCTTTAATCTCAGCACTGGAGAGGCAGAGGTAAGTGGATCTCTGTGAGATCAAGGCCAGCAAGTTCTAGGCCAGTTGGGACTATAGGCAACTCTCTTAAAACAAAACAAAAAACTCGAGGACATCTGCTTTGCTTGTCTGCTTATGGCCACTGTTTTACAGCTACAGAGCAAACATGTTCAGATCCCTTCTCCCCATTCTCTGTTTTCAGAAGTCAGGGCCCCAGAAGTAGACTATCTTGTCACTGGCTAGACCAGAACCCAGAACTTTTTTTTTTTTCCCTCTGTATTTTTGAGACAGGGTCTCCCTTTAGTCCCAGCTGGCCTGGAGCTCGCTCTGTAGACCAGGCTGGCCTTGAACTCACACATAGCTGCCTGCCTCTGCCTCCCAAGTGCTAGGATTTAAGGCATGCGCCACCACGCCCAGCCCAGAACCCAGAACTTTGAATTCCTAGTTCTTTGGCAGCTGTTTTCTAGATTTTTCTTTCTGCAAAAGCTATGAGGAGTCTTCTGTTTGCTGAGCATGTCTGCCTGCACCCCAGGTGTCTGGTAATTCCTGGGTCATTTCCTCTGGCCCAGGTCCCCGCATCTCGTCACCTTCACACAGCTCTTGCAGTTGGCTCACACCTTATCTCACTGCAGAGGTGCCTTATTGCTGCCTCCTCTTTCCTGCCCTGCTCACACTTTAAAAATGTCCTCTGCCTCTGTGATCAGCGGTCTCATCTGATGAGAGTAAATATTTTGAGAGACCACAGCAGTGTGTGATGAATACAGAGGGTGGAGGTGGAGTCACGGCATAGGCAGCAGCGTTGGAAGCCAAGCACTCTCCCTCCTGGGAGAGCCACATGGGATCAGTGTTGCTGCTTTGCTCTTAGGCCTCCCTGTTCTTAGATTTACAAGACCTTAGCTGATGCTGGGCTTGAGTTATGAGAGCGTAAGGGAATTTGGGGGTGTTCATTATTGATTGTTAGACTTTACACCTGGAAATACCAGGACAGGTATATCTTCTCTCAGACCTTTACTATGGCCATGGATAAACCCCATTCTCCATTTGGTGCTCCAGAATCAACAGCTCCCTGGGAGGCTGTAGGTATACTGATCAGAAGATGAGTCCTTCATCTCCAGAGGGCATGGTGGCTGCCACCTGAGTCAACAGCCCTCATATGGAAGGAATTGTAGCTGAGGAGTTCATGGGTGGGCTGTTGAATAACTACTGTCATCTCTTTCAACCTAGAGCGGACAGAGAAGCTGCCCATGGGCTCCATTAAAAACGTGGTCAGTGAGCCTATTGAAGGACATGAAGATTACCACATGATGGTGAGTAGCCCTGCCTGGCCACCTGCTGACCCGAACTTCAACTTGTAGGGAGTAGAATTTTTTCTTTTCTTTCTTGTTTTTTTTTTTTTTTTTTGGTGGGGGGGTGCTTTTTGAGACAGGGTCTCCTTGTAGTCCCAGCTAACCTGGAGCTCACTATGTAGACCAGGGTGGCCTTGAACGCACAAGAGATGTGCCTGCCTCTGCCTCCCAAGGGCTGAGATTAAAGTTGTGTGCCAGCACGCCCAGTGGGAGTAGATTTTTTTTTTCTTCTTTTTGAGACAGGGTCTCCCTGTAGCCTCAGCTGTCCTGGAACTCCCTGTGAGACCAGGCTGGCCTTGAACTGCCTGCCTCGGCCATTAAAGGCTTACCCTGTATTTAAGAGGCCATTTGAAGGCAGCTCCTGTAAAGCAAAACAATTCAGTGATCTGATAAAACAATCACCTCAGACATTGCTCTTTTCCAGCTCCTTATAAGTGACATTTATCTACCCAGACTCCAAAGCCAGTATAAGAAGCATTTGACCAGGGCCAGCTAGAGTGTGAGGATGAATTTCCCTGCCAATAGCCTTCCAGGAGGCAGGGTCTCACCTGCCTAGTGGCTAGCGGTGCTATCTCATTTCTCCCACTTGCATTTGGAACAGCTAGTGGTTTGATCCAAGGGTGGAGTTGCCAAGTTCATATAAGAGGTAATGTTGGAAGATGCAGTTGCTCTAGGGCAAGTCAGTGAAGTGCTTAGAGTATGGTGGGCCACAGAGCCAGCATGTCCTTCCTGCCTGGTCAAGCCATGGCTGGGATTGCAGTTGTGGGTGCAAGTTCCGGGACTTTCTTCTTGATCCTTCTACCCCTTATCTTTCTTTAGTCTTTAAAACAAATTACAGACAGATTATTTTGCCCTGTTCAGTTATTTTTCTGTTTTACCATTTGGGTATTAATATCTTTAGGTCTTTTCATTCCTTTTGAAACATTTGAACAGTTGACCCTGTGGTATTTGCAGTATTAGTTTTCAGGCAGTAGACAAGGTGAGTGGGCCACACTAGACAGCTCTTGTCCCTAAAAAGGATTTGTGTGCATGCATAATGGCTTAGGATTTAGTTTTGTTTTTTTTTGTTTGTTTGTTTGGTTTTTTTTTTTTTGTCTTTTTGAGACGGGGTCTCCCTGTAGCCCCAGCTGTCCTGGAACTCACTCTGTAGACCAGGCTGGCCTTGAACTCACAAAGATCCTCCTGCCTCTGCCTCCCAAGTGCTAGGATTAAAGGCGTGAGCCACCACGCCCGGCTAGGATTTAGTTTTAAATTGTTCATTCTCTTTGGAGTCATATTTCTGGTCAAAGATAGATCCAGCAGTCCCCTTGTGGTTTTTTTTTTTTTTTTTTTTTGTCTTTTTGAGACAGGGTCTCCCTGTTGCCCCAGGTGTCCTAAAACTCACTATGTAGATCAGACTGGCCTTGAACTCCCAGAGATCCACCTGTCTCTGCCTCCTGAGTGTTGCCTGGACCGTTGTGTTTTTTGAATGCCATTAGCAGCACTCTGACCTTTGCCCTGATGGAAGTATTTACTTCCCTCCTTTTGCAGGTGACATTTGTCTAGCTAGATTAGTGTGTCATAGTTCACAGTGTGCTTCATTTTTAGTTTCTTTTTGTTTTGTTTTGTTTTTTTTGAGACAGGGTCTCCCTGTAGCCCCAACTGTCCTTGAATTCACTGTGTAGACCAGGGTGGCCTTGAGCTCACAGAAATCCACCTACCTCTGCCTCCCCAAAGTGCTGGGATTAAAGGCATGTGCCACCATGCCCAGCTCATTTTTAGTATATTTTAAAGGTAAAGAAAAAGACACACTTTCTTTCCATACCATAACCTATATATCCATCACAAGAAATGACCATTGTAAATATTTTGTAACTTGTTTTACATCTTTTAAATAAAAATAAGATTTTTACTGACAGTAATGGTCCCCACTGTCTTTCCCCTTCCCAAATATTATTGTAACCTATCATGTATAGTCTTCCATCTATCAGTGCTTTTATTTATACATATACCTACCCATGAACAAGATGGAACATTTTCAATTTTTTTTTTTTTTTTAATTTGGTCTTTTCAAGACAAGGGTCTCCCTGTAGCCTGAGCTGTCCTGGAACTCACTCTGTAGACCAGGCTGGCCTTGAACTCATAAAGATCTGTCTTGAACTCAAAGATCCGCCTGCCTCTGCCTCCTGAGTGCTAGGATTAAAGGCGTGCGCCATCCACCATGCCTGGCTTCAATCTTCATAAGTAGTATCATTCATAAGTAATATCATACAAATTGTTGGTTTGGGTTTGACATTATGACCTGTCATATTAATTCTTCTTTAAGATCCATTCATCCCTTAATAAAAGCACTCCAATGTTTGTATGAATAGGCCATACACTTCTGGATACCCTTCTGATGGATATGTAGGTTATTGCCAGGATCTTATCATTTCAGACAGCCCTGCTTTTGACATTCCTACCTATTCCTCTATGTGTTTTCTAGGGTAGTGGTTCTCAAACTGGCCTCTGGACCAGAAATGTTAAATTCCCTAGGACCTTGTGAGAAGTTTCTTGGACCTTGTCCCAGCCTCCCAAATCAAAATCCAAGGGGCAGAGCTTACAGTCTTTTTTTTGTCTTCCAGGTGGTTCATATATGTGCTGAAGTTTGTAAACCACTGCCTTAGAGTTGGTTTATGAACTCTCCCTTTAAAAAAAAACAAAAACAAACAAAAAAACACATAGTAGAAGAATTCGTCCATGTACATGTTTGGTTTTGTTTTTCTGCCCTTTTTGATCAAGTTTGTTCCCTTCCTCCCTGTGTGTGTTGTGTGCTTGGTCACCTCCCTCTGAAACACCGCTTGGTTTTTCTTTTTCCCCTGCAGGCGTTTCAGTTGGGCCCCACGGAAGCCTCTTACTACTGGGTGTACTGGGTTCCAACTCAATATGTGGATGCAATCAAAGACACTGTGCTGGGCAAGTGGCAGTATTTTTGAAAGCACTTTCACCTCTGGCCCAGGAGACTGACCCAAAGTGAAGGACATTGCCGGGAGAGGCCTGAAGCATCCCTGGATTTCAGAGTTCTGGAACTTTGTTCACACACACAAAAATCTTTATTCAATCTGAGGTGATGTGGTGACCGAAGCCAGAGGTGATGTACTTTCACCATTAGCTTAATTTTAATTTAAAACCACCGGTTCCCTTTCTTGCAGTCGGCTTCATACCATTTCTAAAGTCAGTATGGTGGAAATCAATAAATCTGAATTCCGAACATGTGTGGAATACTCTTAAGTGTGTTTGAGAGTAGATCTGCTAGTTAGGCTGAGAAGGGAATAATTAAAAGCTTTCTGGGTTTCCCTTTTCTTTTTTTTTTTTTTTTTTTTTTTTTCCAATGCCAATCACAAATGCCTTTTCACTGTTTTGAAGGCTTGTTTTGCTTTCTCCTTCCGATGCCTTTTTGGAAGTGATTTCAAGTGAAGTAGTTTCAAATGTCTTTGGTTGCATACATTTGGACTGTGTTATAATTAGTTTGTTTTTTCCCTTGGTATTAAAATTATATGCAAAATGGGGGGTTAGTAAGCCATATATTTTTTTTTCTGTATGTTAATTCAGATTTGATTCTTTCCTTTTTTTTAGTTTTTCCACTTCCCTAGAGTTTTGTTTTAAAACCCAAAGATGCCAGTTCCTCTTTTGGTACCTCATCCTTACTTCCTTGCCAGGCTCTCTCCCACGTGCTGCTGCTGCTTGGGAATGCACATGGGAGAGGAAGAGCTGGTGGTCTTGGTCAGGGGGCTCCCCCTTGCTGTGGTGTTTGTTGAGTAGCAGAAATCTCTTCACGTCACTCCTGTGTACACATCTGACCCTTTGGGCTCCTCTTCTGGGAGTTCCTTTGCTTGTTTGCTTGTTGGCAACCCTCCTTGGGTTGGAGTGGAGGTCTAGCCTGGATCAAACAAGTCTGGGACATGCTGCTCCAAGGCTCCAGCTCTGAGGAAGAGCCAGGCAGCTATTAAGCCACAGCTCGACCAGTTCTTTCTTTGGAAGTTTCCAGAACTCTAGTAGTCCAGTTGGTTTCTGAATTATGCTTCTCCATTTGGTCCTTCTGCTCATGCATTCAGTTCAAGTGTCCTTTATCCCAGGTTCAGAGGCGACATCTGACCCAGTGGTCGGCCTATGGAGTTTGAACAACAGAAATGGGATAAGTTCCTTTCATAGTCAGCTCATCCTCTTCTGGTTTTATCTCTGGTGTTTTTTGTACATGTGAACTTTTGTTGTCCCACTATGCCTTGATTGACTCTGAAATGAGGGACAGTCTCTTGGTGGATAATCCCCTTCGTGCTGTTTGCTGTTTCTCTGCTGTCGTCTTTGCAATTCTTCTCTCCCTGGTTGCAGGCTCTTATAATTAAGATTTGGTGAGAAACCTTCCCAGTGTCACACTTTGGACTCTTAAGCTGTTACCCACCCTCATCCTGTGAAATGTATTCCGCATGTATTCACCTAAGGTGACTATTCCTTGTGAGCCAGTTAATAACGATATTTATGCCCTTCCCTCTAAGCTGTAGTCGGGAATCCAGCCCACATAGACTCTTGCTTTTTGTGGTGTATTCAGTGCCAAATTATGCATCTGGACAGGAAAAAATCCATTCTGCTTTTGGGGCACATAGTATGTATGTGAAGTGCAGCGTCCGAGATGCCTGCGTCTCATTACTTCAGTGGTAATTGTAGTTTTCTGTTCTTGTTGGCCTGTAGTTCCTGGAGAAAAGTGCATTTTGCTCCTTGTCCCAGCCTCCTGCACTTGGCAGGTCTACTGAGGAAATGATTATGCAGCAGGTAGACCATCATCTTGGTTTGAATACTGTCCTTTTCTTTTCCATTGTCCCCCCTCTTGATACTTGTCTGACAGTGCCACAAACTCGGTTTTGGTCTCTCTGAGTAGGCCTCTGTGTCCTCACCTTGGCTCTGAGGCCCCTCCTACTAGCCCCCCATTTGCTGTGGGTTTCCTTGCACTTTCTGCTGCCCCTCCTTCCAGTGCGCATGCACTGCCGCTATCCCCCTGCCACCCAAGGGCCAAACTGCTTCTCACTCAGGCCGGTGTCATTTTAAGAGGACCAAAGCCTCTGTGAGCCTTTTTATTTTTCAGTAAAATGGTGCTTTTTCCTTACTTCAAAATATTCTCTATAAATAATGTAAATGACACCTTTTCATATGGAGTTGTTTTGAGTATTGCTTTCCAGAGTTCACTGAATCTGCTATCACAGTCTTGAGCTCTGGCTCCTGACCCTGTCAGCATGGAAGCCCTTGCCAGAGGCCCTCGGAGGCCAGAGGCAGGCAGCACCAAAAGCTTCTAGAAACGTTGAGATCTTGTCTGGGTCACGGCAATATTCACTATTTTGTCAGTCCTGTGAGCAGTCTTTTCTATTTCTTACCGTGTGGAGTATACTGACTAAATCTGTGTGAGCAAACTGAAGTACTCTTCCCTTTTGGTAGCCTCCCAGTGTTTTATTTTTTCATCAGGATTATTTCTATACAATTCCTTTACTGTCAGATGAGAGGGGACTGGAACTTTCCCTCCCTGTGGCAGGGGCATGCAGGTGGCTCTCCAGGAGAGGGCCTTTGGTGGAGGGGTCCCAGGCTTCTCTGGGGCTTGTTATCATGTAGCCTCCCAAAAGCCTGCTCTCTGTCTAGAATTGGTACTTGTGACCCTCCTACAGGGCTGCCCTCACAGACCTCACACCTTCTTTTTCCTCCTGAGGCGACTTGGCAGAAAAATGTGACTGCATAACTCCTGCTGAGCCTGGTTGTCTCAGCTCTCTCAGTCAGTCAACTCAGAGCATCTAGACTCAGGAGTTACTGGAGCTCTTTGGTATGAAGTATTTTAATCCATGGCAGACCTTTGCAGGTAGCTTTGGCTCTTAAATGAAGTTTGTCTGAGTAAGGATGCACTTCCTTAGCACCTTGCAGACCTGGGGGCCTGGCGAGGGCCTAAGTGGCTCCTTAGTTGCTGCTTTCCCTCACTAGGGCCAAAGAAATTACTTTGGCTACATTGTCATATCTCAGAAAAGTTGCCATATTTCACCCAGAAGGGGATTTTTTTTCCTTATTGTGTAACATGTGCCTGGAGGAGCCATTGTGGGCTCCTGCAGTTGGCCCACCATTTCTTTGCCAGGAGTGAGAAGGGAAAGGGGATAGCTAGATCCACGTGCCAAGGGCCGTGCAAAGGCAGGCCTTCTTTTCACCCACCTGCTGCTGGAGCCATCATTCTCAAGCTCTTTGCTGCTGTTTTTGCCTGTTCGTTGAGAAAGGATTGTCCCTCTGTCTTCAGGCTTTGTTATAGAGTCACCTCCTGTCAGGGTGGGCCCATTTCCTTCTTGAAGGGCCTAGCAGCCTTCCTGAAGGCACAGTGGTTGGGAGCCCTCTGGTGTGCAGGATGTCTGGTGAATTTACCTGCCAGTCTGGGGGCTTCGCTTTCTGGGTGTCTAAGAACCTTTCTTTTCCTTTCTTAAAGAGTTCTGCAGAGTTATTTGAAAATATATGTAAGTACCATGTTTCTTCGTGGTGTACACTCTGTTCTGGTTTGTTTTTACAAAATGCCTGTTTGGGAGGAGATGAACGTATGTAGTCTATTAGATTTACGCTGCTGGATTTTTTTTTTTTCCCAAGTGTAACCTTGACTACCTGTCTCATTGTTTATCCTGTAAGATTAGTCTATCAATTAAAGTTTGATAATTAATTGTGTCTCTCCTAATTCTTCATGCGCCTATTCCAAACTGGGGACTCAACACTTAGAACTGGGCCCAGAGCCACCTATTGCCAGCTGTGGACTGACGTGAGTGGCTTTGAGTATATCCATGTTTATTCTCCTCTGAAACAGGACAAAGAGATTGGATTGGTTCTGAAGTATCAAAGTGCCAGTCAGCCACTCCCATTAGAGCAGCCCTCCTTTGTCTGCCATGCATGCCTGCAGTTGGAGGGAAGCTGTATCCTTGTGTTCCCACATCCTGGCAGAGCCTTGTACCCTCACAGGCTATTTAGCCTTCAAAGATATGCTTTAAAAATACTGGAAAGAGCCATAGCTTGAGACATGGCTAAAAGACCCAGCAAGGAGGGAGGGAGAAAACTTCCTACACATGGGCCAAGACTCTTCTTGGCATGTGAAGTGACAGTTTGTCAGGAACTCTTTTTGACCCAGCACACTCATGGTAGACATTTTTCCACTTCCCTGCATTGTGTACCTATTTCTAAAGGTTCTGGTCTCCCCTTTCCTGGTAGAGGGAGAGATCAGCTCCTTATTTGATTTTACTAATATGTCCTAATTCTGAAGCAATGGTTACAGATTTTTTTTTCTTTCTTTCTTTTTTTTTTTTGGATTGGGTCTTACTGTGTAAAGCAAGCCAGAACTCGGGATCCTCCTGCCTCAGCCTTCTGGGTACTAGGATTATAAGCATGTGCTGTGGATTCACACTGCTGAATTTTTTTATTTAAAAAGTTTTGTGGGGGCAGGAGAGATGGCCTAGCGGTTAAAAGCGCCGACTGCTCTTGCAGAGGACCCAGGTTCGATCCCCAGCACCCACATGGCGGCTGAGAATTGTCTTTAACTCCAGTTCCAGGGGAACCCAAACACCCTCTTCTGACCTCCGCAGCATTGCGCCACACGGATGCACAAACCTACATGCAGACAGTACATTTATACACATAAAAAAATAAAGGGCCCACTGCTAGAGTCGTTTTGTTTTGTTTTGTTTTGTTTTGTTTTGTTTTGTTTGTGAGACAGGGTCTCTCTGTAGCCCTGTCCTGGAACTCAGTATGTAGACCAGGCTGGCGTTGAACTCACAGAGATCCACCTGCCTCTGCCTCCCCAGTGCTGGGATCAAAGGCGTGTACCACCACACCTGGCCACTGCTAGATTCTTAAAGATGTGGCTGTTGCATGGGAGAGAAAGACTTGAGTGGACTGTGCCATGTGCTAAAGCCCACCTAGAGAATCTGGTGTTTGTGTGGAGGGTACTTTTATCCCAGTCCCAAATAATTAGTTCATATACTTTAAAAGTTTAAAACTAATAAAGCTGTTGCTCCTCAGAGAAAGAGGTAAACACCAGTATGAGCCTGTATTATAGTGTTGTAGCTAACAGAACCCTTTCTATAGTAGAGACCCATTAAGCAGTCAGTCCTCAATCAGCTGCTCTCTGCTTTTGCCCGAACCAAAGCCAGCTGAGTAGTGGGGAGTGTGCTACTTCCTGCCAGGAAACCTCTGCCACATTCAGCTACCCCAGATGCTATTCTGTTCCTCCGGCTTCCCCCGCTGTGTTGGTCTGACAGTTCCCAAGGCTTTTTTTATTTATATGCCTTGTTAATTTTGCTGATATTCAACTTTTCCTTGTTCAACAACAAGGAAACAGATTTTATAACAAAGCTTCAAATTTCTTACAATTTTTTTAATCTCATTTACACTTAACCTTTGCTATTTTCCCCTTAAATTTTTTTTTTTTTGACAGGGTCTCCCTAAAGCCATGGATGTCTTGGGACTCACTCTGTAGACCAGGCTGGCCTCAATTTTACAGCAGTCTGCCTGCTTCTACCTCATAAGTACTGGGATTGAAGGCATGCACCACCACACATAGCTTAAAATTTTGATTATGTGTATGTGGCCATGTGTGCCAAGGCACATGTTGCTAGAATCTCTTCTCTCCTACCAGGTTTATGTGGATTCCAGGGGTCCAACTCAGGGTTGTGCTGCAAGCACCTTAACCTCCTGAGCCATCTCCCAGACCTTTCCTATTTTACTTTGATTTTATTTATTCATTTGGGGGGGTCCTTTATGAGACAGGGTCTCCCTGCTGTAGTCCCAGCTGACCTGGAACTTGCTATATAGATCAGCCTGGCCTGGAACTCACAGAGATCCACCTGCCTCTGCCTCCCAAGTGCTGAGCTTAAAAAAGGTATGTGTCACCAAGCCCAGCTATTTTGAAATTTTTTTTTAATTTTTTTTATTATTATTTATTTCTGTATGTGTATCAATGTACTGTCTGCATGCAGGTCTGTGCACCCGTGTCGTGCAATGCCGCGGAGGTCAGAAGAGGGTGTCGGATTCCCCTGGAACTGGAGTTCTCCTGGAATTGGAGTTACAGACGGTTCTCAGCCGCCATGTGGGTGCTGGGGATCGAACCTGGGTCCTCTGCAAGAGCGTCGGTGCTCTTAACCGCTAGGCTATCTCTCCAGCCCTATTTTGAAATTTTTAAACCTATGGAAAGTTTAACGTCCTTACAGTTTTCACATAAGTTTACCAGTTGGCAAGGTATTACCCACCTTTGCTTTCTCTAATCATTTCTTGTACTGATGTATTTGACAGACATGCAGGCTGAGACACTTGCCTGTGACTTAATGGGAACATGCATCTAAGAATGCTGTATTAAATCTTACACAATGCTGCCATTGCATCTAAGAAAGTATCAGTTCATTAATACCATTAATATCTAATTTATGGAGTCTCTTCCTGCCAGGCATGGTGGCAGACTCTTGTAATTCCAGCACTCAGGAGGCAGAAGCAGGTGTACCTCTGTGAGTTCAAGGCAGCCTGGTCTACGTAGATAGGTCTAGGATAGCTGGGGCTACAAGAAGACCCTGTCTCAAAAAAACTAAAAAACAAAACCCTTATCTTGCCCTCTGTGTATTCGTGTGTATGTGTTTTGTTTTGTTTTTTGGTTGTTGTGGTTTTTGAGACAGGGTCTTCCTATGTACCCCTGATGGCCAGAATTCACTATGTAGACCAGCCTGGCCTCAGACTCATAGAAATCTACTCACCTGCCTCTGCCTCCATTGTACTGGTACTAAAGATATGCACCACCATGCCCATGTGAGTTCCCTTACGTTTTTAAAATTAAAAAAAAAGGGGCTGGAGAGATAGCCTAGCTGTTAAGAGTGCTGACTGCTCTTGCAGAGGACCCGGGTTCGATCCCCAGCACCCACATGGCGGCTAAGAACCGTCTTTAATTCCAGTTTCAGGGGAATCCGACACCCTCTTCTGACCTCCTTGGCATTGCACAACACGGGTGCACAAACCTTCATGCAAACAGTACATTCATACACATAAAAAATAAATTAAAAAAAAAAGATTAAGGCTGTGCGTGGTGGTGCATGCTTTTTTCCAGCACTTGTAAGGCAGAGGCAGGTGGATGGCTGTGAGTTCAAGGCCAGCCTGGTCTACATAGTGAGTGTCGGGCCAGCTGGGGCTACAGGAAGACTCTGTCTCAAAAAGACCAAAAAAAAAAAGATTAAAATATATTTAAAAAATTTTATGTATATCAATATTATGTCTGCATCTGTGTAAGTGCACTCATGTTGTTAGCTACTGTGGGATTTGAACCCAGGTCTTCTGCAAGAACAGCCAGTGCTCTTAAGTGCTGAGCCATCTCTCTAGCCCCAGTATTATATTTATTATTATTATTATTATTATTATTATTATTTTTGTTGTTTTTGAGACAGGGTGTCCCTGTAGCTCTGGCTGTCCTGGGACTCACTCTGTAGACCAGGCTGGTCTTGATCTCACAAAGATCCGCCTGCCTCTGCCTCCCAAGTGCTAGGATTAAAGGCGTGCACCACCACGCCCGGCTATTATTTTTTAGGTGTATTGACTTCATGTGCGTGAGTACACCCATATCATCCAATGCCTGCAGAGGTCAGATGAAGGCATCTAATCCTCTGGAACTGGAGTTATGGACAGTAGTTAGCTGCCATGTAGGTGCTAGGAATCAAACCTGGATCTTCTACAAGAATAGCTAGTGCTCTTAACTGCTGAGCCATCTCTCCAGCCCCTTTAATACTCTTTATTCTATTGTTACTAGTCCTGGACTTTTTTTCATCTTACAGAATAAATGCCTTTCCTGACTGTGTAGTGAGTATTGAACCACCCACCAAGGCCTCTGCAGACTTGGCAGGTGCTCTACCATGGAGCTACCTACTCTAGCCCTCCCTCTTCTTATCGTGCCCCCCCTTTATAATTTAAAACATTTTTTTCTTTGTATAATTTTAATCTTCATTTGTGACATGTCTTCTTCCCATGTTGCAAAGTCTCTGGAGCCCAAGTTGGCCTTGAACTCATTTTGTAGCTGAGCGTAGCCTTGACCCCGATGTTCCTACTTCTGCCTCTCAAGTGTGTACCACCATGTCCTGGCCAGCTTGGTTAGGAGTCTTGTTCTATTTCATGTCATAGGTTTCTCATGGCTGAGGATGGGCTGTGGTCCTGGAGAGGTTTATCAGGGAACTCCTCCCACCCCAAGGGTTGAGTCTTCTTGTCTCACTGTGATCGCTGTGGCTATATGCTCCAAGTCTAACATTAGTCCACAGAACTGAAGACTAATTTTGGTTCTGTTTTATTTTTGGAGATGGGGTCTCCTGTAGCCCCAGCTGGCCTAGAACTCACTAGGTAGACCACCTCGGCCTTGATCTCAGAGATCACTTGCCTCTGCCTCCTGAGTGCTGGGATGAAATGAAAGACATGCACATTAAAAAAAAAAAAAAAAAGACTGATAATTCAGCCGGGCGTGGTGGCACGCTTTTAATCCTAGCACTCGGAGGCAGAGGCAGG